>CM043019.1:94204816-94371967 GCA_023690525.1 Holotrichia oblita
CTTTTCAATTCTTTCTGACTCTTGCCAGATATTTTTTTACTTCATTCTTCTTTTTAAATGTCCTTGGGTGGAGTTTATTAGCGCGACTAGAAACTAGCACACGATTTAGAAACATTAGTTTCTGTGAAATAAAATTCGCTCCTGTAAGATAATTGACACTAATGAATTATGGTCCATATAAATTAATGTATTTAAAGATTGTGATTTATTATAAATAGTTATTTCGATTTGTCGTTTCGTCTCAAGACAGTGTCTACAACTGGTTTGATCAAGAATGATTAGGTGGCGCTAGAGGTTAATAAAGCATAGGAAAAGTTTGAACACTTAAAAGACTACTGAAGGAAGGTTTGTGTAGTAAAAAGTCATACCAAATTCAAAAAGTAGTGCAGTAAATTGATTAAAGACCCCAAACTAAATTGAACACTAACACTTTAACCCACTGAACACCAAATAAGTTTTAACTAAAACACCGACGCGTTTCAACAGCAATGCTGTCATTATCAAGGCGATAATAAAGCTAAATTAAAATAAAATCTACAAAAACAGACTTCCTCCACAGACTTCTCACTTTTCCCTTGAACAAGGCGAGGTACTGAGAAAGAGCTTAAAATTATAAAAGATGCGGCCAAGTGTAATGGTTTCCAGCCTCCAGCATATCTATAAGTTAATTAGGAAGTTTAATTATAAAGAAAACTAGAAAGAAATCTGACTTTCGAGAGGATGTTAAAGCTTCACCCGTTGTGACCCTCCTACGCTCCCTTTATCACTAAAGGTTTGAGTAAAATCTTCAAAGAGCTAGATCTCAGAATAGTTTACAGTTCTGGGACTAGTTTACGAAGTCTCATCGGTAACCCTAAAGATAAAATACAACCTTTAGAAAAGTCAGGTATTTACGAAATCAATGGTAAAGATTGTAATCAAAAATATATTGGGCAAACCAGGAGAGCAGTCTCAACTAGATTCAAAGAGCATATGGCTCATCTTAGATTTAATAGAATTGAGAAATCGAGCGTTGCCCAACACATTTTGAAACAGATCACAACATCGATCATACGAATGTTAAATTAATTAGACAAATAAACAATTGTAAGTTTCTAAATGTTTTCGAAAGTTTAGAAATATATAAAAATAAGTCATGTGTAATGAATTGTGACAATGGCCCTATACCGTATTCGTCATTGTTTTCGTTAATCGGAAATTAATGATGCGTATCGGATTGACCGTGCATAACATTTAGGTTACCTGTTTTTGTAGATTTTATTTTTTAATTTAGTTTTATTATCGCCTTGATAATGACAGCATTGCTGTTAGCTTGCGTCGGTGTTTTAGTTAAAACTTATTTGGTGTTCAGTGGGTTAAAGTGTTAGTGTTCTACTTCTGCACCAAGAGATCAGTGAAGAACTTCCAAACTAAATTATAAAAATAAACGTATTTTAATGCTTTCAATAAGAAAAAATCTTCAATAAAAATCAAATGCAATCGAAGTATGTTCCCTCAGAATTAGTCACGTTATTTAGTGAATTTTGTAATATGATTTTGATCCACAAATAAACTCAAATAACATTAATGCACTCACTGATGATTCAAATACAATGTTGTTTTTCGAACAGACGAAATTGAAATATGTATATAGCATAATCATGGGTTTCCATTTGTGGGTATTAACGACTGACGTGCCATGTGGCGTACTGAACGAGGTAGCAACTTGTGTGCAGCTCCACTTGCACATCTAGTGAATTAAACTTTTGATCAGGTTACTTTTTCATCAGCCTTAAAGATTGGGAAGTTGAGTTCGATATACAAAAACGGAAACAGTGAAAGTGTCGTAAACGATCGCTCTATATCAATATTTTCTACTTTCTCAAATATCTTTTGAGAAAGTAACAACTGCCTTTATAGGATTACTTTGACCACAATTCATTATTTACTGAATGTCAGTGTGGATAGTTTAAGTTTTGCAGCAAATGTACGACTTGCTGAAGGATAAGTTCATGGTAACCCCCTAATGTTTGATTTTTCTCATGCATTTGACCTAGTGGGTGGTGCGCTGTTCTTAAATAAGTTAGAGCGATATGGAGTTTGTAGAAACTGGATAGCATCATATTTGAGAGATTGGAGTCAGGTTGTAAGAATTGGACAGCATGGTAAAATGATAATAAATGTGGGAGTTCCTCGAGGTTCTGTCTTAAACCACCCACTGTTGTCATAGTTTGCATAAATCTTTCAATCTTAAAAGTAGATGCCAATACACTTCAGTCATTGTATTCTCAAAGGAGTTACGGGAGTTGTCTGTACAAGGTGCTGAATACACATCTAAAATGCTATCTTGGACTCAGTCGAATCGCTTGGACTTAAATTTGTATTGCAAAATGATTTTTGTGTCATTTTGGTTTTAACAAGTAGGGATTCATGTTGAATTCAGACAGATATTGTAATAAAACTTATAAAACACGGGGTGTTAACGATCTTGGTGTACCGGTGCATAACAGTCAGTTATTGGAAAGCTCACCGTACTACAACTGCACTATAGCTTTTAATAAACCTACAATACGTCTGAGAGAGATACATAAACTGAACAGCTTTAAAAGCGCGGTTACATTTAATATACACCGAGATCTTATTGTCGTGGACGAGATGCGATATGATGTATCTGTTGTATATAGAACAGATGTATACTACACAACAACAACAACTACATACTAAACACAGCTGTGTTTTATTTATAAAGATATCTAATCTACCTATAAGGTATTTTAATATTATTTTGTGGATACTATAATTGTGCCTCACATTATTCAGTTAAGTGGTCCATATATATAAGTTTTATGATACATACTTACAAAAATATGTACCTACACATCATACTTAACAATTAAAGAACATTATTGATTCTTAATATGAGATAATGTCTAACCTTTATTATGTTATTTATTATAGCAAAACATAAAACATAGTAAGAATACTAATATTCATACTAGTTATGTGTCATTTATATTCCTTCGTATAGAAGATATAGTTAAAACTTATATCTCATTACATCGTACTAATTAATGTGAAAGTGAATTTGTGTTTTCTTACACATTTACAACCCTAAACTATGGCTGTGTATATTTTCGCACTGAGAATAAAAACCGCGAAGCTTCCGAAAGTTTGAGTAGTCGGAGTAGAGTTTTAAATTTTCAGTTTTTCAATTCCCTGAAATAACAGAATTAACGTTTTTAAGCCTGAACAAGTGGGAAAAAGGAAATACGTTCGTTTAAAAAGTTATCTTGAATCACTGAGATTTGTTTGGAGAGTGGTGCAAACTAAGTTGGCTGACCATTACGGTAAAAACAGAAAGTCGCAGCGGAACAACAATATTAAAAGTTCTACTTTCTCCACGTTGTCGCCGCTACTGCTGCATGTACTTATATAATAATGAATGTTTTTTATCGATGAATACTACTGGCTCGATAATAGTAACAGTAAGACTATACAAATTGTACCATACAAGAAACTGAATTGTTCTTTAAAAAGTTGTCAAATAGGAGTAGTTGTTAGTAAATTACGTTCTATAGCTATATGACGTTTCGTTAGATACACTATTCGAAAATTTCAAGTGCCGTATGAGAAGTATGAGTATCAGAATAACCCGAACAATTATAAATATTTCCTTGATTAAAACAAAAGTAAATTATAACAAAATTGATATTTACAATTGTAAATTGTAAAATAGTTGTTTCATACATGGTTCGCCAGGTACAATAATATCAACAGCACTTTTTAATGTGTTTAAGTACATTTTTTCTGAAGTTTCCTAGGGATAGTAGAAATTTCGTCATTGGGAGATTATCCCGGAAAGAGGTTTGCTGCAAGACATGTCAATATAGTATTTTTTGTATGGTATACGCAAGCTTTTTCCATGTAAATAACAAATACTTATTAGTTGGCTAATGTGTGTAACAATTAAAATATACTTGCACTTCCTGACAGTCCTTTCAACGTTATGTAGAAGAAAATATTTTTTGAAAACCTTAGTGGTAGTAGGTAATGTAGCAATATTGTAATTGTGGCGAACAAGACACATCTTTGTACATACATAATATGAGATTTGCAGTAAAAAATATAAGAAAATAGAGTTTCACGCAGTGATGGACATAATTTACATATAAACTTTCCTAGTGATTATTTTTGCTCCAAAAATTATTGCCAGTATGCAATAGGAACTTTCTACGCACCTTGTAACATACATACTGACTTCATAAGTGTAGTGAATTCTAATTTATTGGACGTGAGTCAAAGTTAAATGAAAACTAAACAAAATCTTCTTAAACAAGAAAGATATGTGCTGGAATATATAGGTATTATTTTCACAATGGTGAGCCGAATGAGAATGGAAGTTGATATTATCCCATTAATGTTTTGAATAACAGTTTATTGACTAAAATTAATCATCTTAAATCAGAAGAAAGCCACTGAAAAAGAAGAATAGTTATGATGATGATGAAGATCATGACAGTGGATGTTGTCATGATCTTTGCAGATACAATAGGAAATCAATACTGTTCATTCGGGTACGTATATAAAGTAAAATACCAAGGTATTCCATTTTCAAGTAATAGAATACTTCTTAATGATTGTGCTACCTTTGGTTGAGTCAAGAGGCATTACTTTCTCAAGACAAGATACCAATAATAATATTTTTCTTAGATACATATTTTCAATACGGCAAATTCTCAAATACGGCTGGACAACGCCAAAGTATTTAAACGGGATTCAATCATAGTTTCAGGAATTATATTTCAACAAAACAAGCAAGTCCTAAAGGTACCATTCTTCAATCATGTATATGAAGAAGTTATTATTTTTACATCCCGTCAACAGAGTCTCATAACCTTTTTTTTAAATTTTTCATGAATCATCAAATACGTTCCAAAACTAACTCTCACTAAAACTACAACCGCCAAACTATTATGAATAGTATAAAAATACTTCACCAGTATAACAGGAAAAGTAACGGGACCAATGAACCCAAAGAGGCATACCGTGTACAATGAAGGTTCGCTAACTATGCTAACGAAACATAGGCGCCAGTCTCTACAACTGATTACTAAATCTTTTTGCTTTGACGGCAAATACACATATCTACTTTAAAATCTTCTGAATTGATCTTACGCCGAGTTTGCAATGTAAATTAGAAAAATTAGTATATCAAAATTGTTCATTTAGTTTAAAACCACGTGCGAAAATAACGATATTACATCATTAACACCAAACCCATTACAAATTCTGCATGAAGCTTTTTGCAACATTTTTTGACGTGCAACTACATGCCTCGTGTATATTATGTTCTCAAACTTTAAAACGTAGGACCATTATCCACCACCAACTTGTTATGTACCGGGTGGGCAAAATTGCTTGGTTTTAGAGGGTTTCACATATTTAGGGCATAGTTAGAGAGATGGAAATAGTACATTCCAGACCTACTTTTTTAAGGAAAATTCAATGGAGAAATCGATTTTTTAATATCTGCTACAGTGGCGGCGATCAGTTTAATTAACAGTAGAGAATGGTCAATGTGGTCGAAAGCTTTTGTCAGATCGGTGTATATAACGTCGCCTTGTGTATTATTATCGAGTTTCTCAGATATGTATTGCGTAATAGTAGTTAAGTTGGTGCTAGTGGATCGCCTAGCCACAAAACCGTGTTGATCATGAGATATTAAAGTTTGGACCTGAGCATAGATAATCTTATATAAACAAGATTCAAATACTTTGGCTATGTTGTTAATAATAGCTATAGGTCTATAGTTTTCCACAAAGTGATGATCACCTTTATTATAAACAGGAGTAAGTCTAGCAGATTTCCAGAGATCGGGGAAAGTACAAGTTTTGAGCGACAAGTTGAATAAACAGCTTAATGGATACGAGAAAACAGCAGCACAGTCTTTTAAAATAAATGAAGGAATGCGATCGTAACTAACGGTAAAATTAGCTTTCAATTTCTTAAGCGCTTGAAATACCTCGATTTCAGATATAGATCTTACATCAATTAATGAATTTCATGACAAAATAGAGGATTCTAATGGCAATTTAAAAGGTGAACTTGGAATATAAGTAGATTGGAAATATTCTTGAAAGCCATTAACTATAGATTGTGGATCAACAAATGTATTGCCATTTGCACTCCCAACTGAGTTGGGAATATCCACATTACTTTTTCTCGAACGTGCATACTGCCAAAATTGACGCGGGTCAGTCTTGATAATATTTTCCATGTTGGAACAATAATTATTGAATAATATGGTAGAATTACGTTTTATCTTCCTCCTTAAATCCTTATATAAGGTGAGATCTTTAACTGATTTAGTTCTATTGTATTTTCGGCGGAGGTAATTTTTGGTTTTTAAATCATTGATGTGCTCCCAGTTAAACCAAACAGGATAGGATGAGTTGTTGTAATTTTTTAGGGGAACATACAATTCAATACAGTCGTACAAAACATTATAAAATGCTTAACAAGCTTGATCAATATCTTCATAGCTTGAAAGAAAAGACCAATCTATATTTAAGAATGCATTATATAAGTTAACAAAGTCGGCTCCTTTAAAATTATAGTTTTTAACATTTATATTACTACGGATATTTGACACATGTTTAACTTTACAGTTGAGATCGAATTTCAAACTTGGATGATTCAAATCATCCCTAACAAAAGGTAGATCTTCTCTTTCAACAGATATATTTTGGAAATTAGATAGAACCAAATCAAGTATTCGTTCTCTATTATTTGTTATTGTATTAAATTGTTTAAAATCCATAAAATTCAAAAAGTTTAACATCGATTGGGACTTATTGTCACTAATAGTTGGATTGTTGAAATGGGTTATATTAAAGTCTCCGACAATCAACGAATTGTTCGAATGCGGCATAATAATTTCTTCAAATAAAATTAGAAAATGTTCAAATTCGACATGAGTTACATACGGGGGACATAAAGAACATAAATATATAATTTAGCACAATTTAACTTAATAGTACAACCCACTATGTCAATAATTGGGTATGCATTGGTTATTCTAGAAACACCAATAGGTTGGAAACAGAAATTCGAGTTTATAGCAATCATAGCACCTCCACCTCGGCTTCTATTGATACATATATTGTTTCTACAAAAGATTCTTTAATCTGATTTAGGTGTTCCTATACCTAAAGTTTAAGATAAATAAGCCATAAGATTTGACTCACCTCCGTAATCAAAACGGGCAGATACGTTAATTTTCTGAGACAAGAATGCTTAAGTTGTTTGTTGTATTCGCGATCATGGAGAGAAATGTCCCTAAACCGGTACAATAATGATCGCACCCAAAACAACTACAACAACAACAAATTATTCTATTTGTTACAAAATATATTGAAGTATTCTTTTAGTACATGTAAGAAAGCAATTAATACCTGCTACAATGTTATTTTACATGTAAGAATACAGATTGTATATTACCTCTAATAGGCCATTTTCACTAACAAGATACATTTATTTCGAAAACATATCCTGAGTCATACAGAACATATCATGTATTTGATACATCAGTAGTTTATGCACTGACAAAAAATAGGTATTGTATATACCTATACATATGAGAGAATGCAATAAAATAAATACGCAAAATAAATAAACAAGAACAATGCCTACACAGTATATCGCATAAAATTATTAAATTAAAATTCGCAGTGTATAAATAAAATTTAGGTGGTTACGACATAACACATGTTGCTTGCATGTTTAGTTTTGCAATATCAGCATCTGAAATGCTACGGATACTTTCTGTCCTGATTTTCTATTAATGTGCTCCTCTATATTCTATCGTTTGAAATAATAATTTCTCAGGAAAATCCTCCTAAATGTATTCGCTTGCCAATATTGCTACTGCTACTTTTATTGCATAACTGCTATATTATTTTAATTAACCCATAATTTTATTTTAATAATTTTTAGTAAGTGTTTTACCTTCGACAGTTGCTATCATTAATTTCTAGTTCCATACACAGCAATTTCTCAACATTTACCCACAGTAAAAGCTAAAGCACTTCCTACTATAAATTACAGGTTCTTCGACTGCGTTCGACATGGGCGTATCCGCATTCGACTACTTCAACGTGATTCACGCGAGCACCAAGATGCAATCCATAGCGATTTATTCGACTGGGGTAATACAAATAACTTCGCGAACGGTGGAGTTATCTGCATCAACTAACCAACAATCTAACAGGGTGCCTTAAAAATGTATGTATGCAATAAGAAAAGAACTTCAGTGATCATTAACAAATTTGCCAGAGTAAAACAGAGTTGTATATTTGATGTTCGCTTTAATTAAGACCAATTAATTATTAATTGGCCATTATCGTGTTGCTAAAGTTCAGACCGCGCGCAAGTGGAAAGTTTTTCAATGTGTTCCGGAGCGTTTCCAAGAAAAAAGGAACTAAATTAGATCAAGCCAACAGTTTATTATCCGTGCAACATGCTGCAATTTACTTATTGCGTAGATGTAAGTTTTTCTTCTGGGGAAAGAAGATTGAGAAAAATGATTCCTCCTTGAGTAATTGCCTACGGATCCATTGCCTACGTAACCATATAAGTCCGTATACTTTATATGCCTTGAACATTAAACATTTACAATATATAACGCGATATCGGTAAATTTTAAACCTACGAAAGCTGTAATCCTATTATGATAATCACATCTTATTAAAGTTTACGATGATTGATATCTTCCTTTTTTACTGATTCTGGTAATTATTAAACAAACTAATGTTTGCATTAGTCACACCTAATTTCTTAAATTTTTTACGGTGATAATAATTACAGGAAATACTGCAAGCGAATTGGTACCTATAACACGTTTTCAAAATTATGTTACTCGTCTTTTTAACTTAAAGTTATCGACTACAGTAACGACTCCACGGTATGTAAATAAAATTAATGAAGCAGTACAGCAATTCCGCAGAAACGGTAAATAATCTATTTGCTAGTGCTTTCGATAATAGATCGACCGAAAACATTGAACTGCATTATTGTGTCATCTCGTCAATATAAAATTTATTTGAACTGCATGGCAACGAACAGCGCACGGTTATGTGAAAGTTTCGATAAAAAGCCTACACTGAGAAAAGAGTCTAGACAACACTATATTAGTATATAGGTATGTCACGAGCTTTGGCTAGGGAAGTAATAAACATACCGATTTGAAATTTTTCAAGTAACAATTTTGTGCAACGTGCTTTCATTTGAAAAAAATTTTAGATTTCTACTGATATTATTATCTGAATGATTACTTCAAATCTAAAACTATTTTGTTTAATAAACTTTTACTTCTAAAACTAGACCTTACCGAATTATTTCAATTTTCTATAACAGCAGCAAAAGTATAAGCAGAAAAAATATCCCAATCTCTTAATACCTACCAACAATATCTTAAACAATAAAAAATTTTCATTTAATAATAATAATAATAATAATAATAATAGAGTCTTTATTGTAAATAACAAATGTAAGTAATACAGAAAAGTACGGAAACAAAATATCTCGATTGTATGTATTTATTTGCAATCTCATGGCGAGGTTCAGTTTATCACTGATCTTACACCTAAACCATGTAATGCATAAAGTTGATTAAACAAAATGGCTAGATTCTAATATTGATACACAAATTAATGCTGTGATCGAGTCCCCGCCCACAAGTTATTTAATCGATCTACATTTCGTCCAAGATTGGTACGTAATAGAGCGGAAGCGAAATAGAAACCATAGTAAATAAAGAAAGAAAGAATGAAAGAAAGAAATGCTGTCAACCAAAGAGCATAGTCAGTTGCGCGCGTAATGTGCGCTTAAATTTGGCTAAAGGTAATACAGTAAGTGAATCGATTAACCTATTATATTTGGCGAATATTGTATAACTGAAAGATCGTTGAAACAAGGAGGTTTTATGTGGCGGAGGGGATATGAGCCCCCGAAAGCGAGTCGTGATGTTATGGATGTCAGATCGATATCTTATTTTATTATAATAATAATAATAATAATAAATCAATTTTTATTGTTACTGAGTTTTCCAAACACAGACAAAAGTCAAAACAAAGAAAACGGTATAGATACCTTACAAAACTACATTTAAGTAATCGATGATACAATATGGTTCAATATTACAAAGTAACTTAAATAGCTTATTGCGAAATAAATTGTAATTGTAAGTTGTTTTGATTGCTGAAGGCAACTTGTTATAAAATTTTAAGCAAGTATATTCTAAATTATTTTCCGTGAGTGTAAGCCGATGTTTAGGGTAGCAGTAATCGAGTTTGTTCCGCGTACCATAATTATGGGAGGAACGATTATCCTGAAACGCACTTTTGTTCTTAAAGTGAAAGATCAGCATCTCGTATATGTAAATTCCATATATCGTTAATATATTTTTGCTTTTAAAGAGGCCACGGCATGTGCTGTTGTACGGTAGGCCATACATTACTCTAAGCAGCCGTTTTTGGCAAATAAATAACCGGTTTAAATCGGCACCGCCACCCCAAACAACGATCCCATATCGTAGGTGAGAGTAGCAGCAGCCCCCATACACCAGTCTCAACGTTGGCTCATCCACCAAGTCCTTTAATTGCCTCATGGCGTAACACACCGAACTTATTTTACCGCACAAAACATCAATATGCTCTTTCCATTTAAGATTACTGTCAACCGTGAGACCTAGAAGTTTGACAGAGTCCACAACACGATAATCACGACTGTTTATGTATACAGAGTCCGGGTAACATTGGGGACCGGATTTGAAGAATATAGCTAGTGTTTTATTGTGATTTATTAGTAAACTATTGTCACTTAGCCAATTCTCGATATTTTGCAGCACTTTGGCGCATCTCACGGTGACCGCATCTATAGTGTCACCATCAACAATAAAGGTTGTATCGTCAGCATAATTCATAATAAAAAAGTTGATATTCGAACACTTGATACTATAAATATCATTAAAATAAAGTAAAAATAATAAAGGGCCCAAAATGCTGCCCTGGGGGACGCCTCTGATGATGTGCAGCACGTTGGAGGAAATTACACTGGTTTGATGCCGCAACTGAACAGTTTGAGTCCTGTTTGTTAAATAGGTCTGAAACCAAGAGCTAGCGGTTCCTCTAATGCCGTAGCGATCGAGTTTTTCGATTAATCTATTATGTTCGATACTGTCGAAGGTATATAAATATGGTGGAGTCCTCTCCGTAAGAATTTTGTGAAAGAAGCACAAACTTCGCAATTCACGTCTTCCATACATATTAAGCCACCCAGTTTCCCGTAATTTATGCGATATATGATCAAATTTTCGCAATCCGAAGATGAATCTCATGCAAGAGTTTTGGACTTTCTGTATTCTGTATTCGGTATACTTGCCGATAGCGGTGTGATAGATACTAGAGCAATAAGAAAATCTCGATAATACTAGAGCATCACACAATGAAATCTTAGTTTTCTTGTTGAGAGCTGATCTAAAAGGGTAAAGTTTTTTTAAGTGCATATATGCACTCTTGATATAGTTAGAAATTTGGATACGATATCTAAAACTGTTGTCCAAAACAAGGCCCAGACTTCTTGCTGAATCTGAAAATGATACAAGGTGAGTTCCCAGGTAAAGTAGCATATTATTCCGCAAGTAATCACACACAGCAGGGTTACCAAATAGCAAGGCCTGGGTTTTCGACGGGTTGACCACAAGTCCATGCTCCCCGGAGAACTGCAGGATGAAATGGAGGTCAGAATTTAGCCTGAATGCGGCCTGCTCCCAATCACTAGGATTAAATGATAAATAGACTTGCGTATCGTCTGCGTATGTGTGAATCGAACAGAAGCGAACTCCTTCACCAATGTTACGCGCGTATAGCGAGTAGAGCAGGAGGCCGAGTATCGAACCTTGGGCTACACCTCTGCGCAAGGGTAATGGCTGTGATCTATTAGGTGCAATCTGTACACTTTGGCAGCGATTACTTAAGAAGCTAGTAAGTAGATTTAATGCAGATTGGCCGAAGCCGCACGACGACAAAATGGATTTTAAGATCCCGTGGTCAACCATATCGAAAGCCTTGCTAAAATCCAACAGTACAAGCACGGTTATATGTCCCGCATCTCTAGCGGTTAGAATATCATCAGTTATTTTGGTGAGGGCGGTCTCGCAGCTGTGATTCCTGCGGAATCTAGACTGAGTTGGTGAAAGCAGGCAGCGACGTTCCACGTAAGTCTCCATTTGTCGAAAAATAACTCTCTCGAGAATTTTTGATAGGACCGGTAAAATGCTTATTGGTCTCAAATCGCTATATGCACGGGCATCACTGCACTTCGGCAAAGGAAACACCACCGCATGCTTCCAGCATTGGGGAAAACACCCTCAGCCAAGCATACATTTATAATGTGGGCAATGTATGGTATGAGGTAGAGGCAGCAACGTTTAATCATTTTAATTGAAATACCATCAATGCCAACAGAGTTAGATCTGATATTATTTATTATACTGCATATGGTACGTTCCTCCACCGGTTGAAATGTAAAAGATACGGTTAAGGAATCCTGGTCATTTACTCTAGGATCAGTTGCAGGAGGGGTGTGGTTCGGTAAACAATTGACGAAGTAATTATTTATCCGATCCACAGCAGCAAGATTATCCGGAATGACTTGATTACGCATAGGTCTTAAGTTAAGATACTCCAAGTGTTTGAAAAGGTATTGAGTGGAGCCAGTATTGCTAATGGATTCAAAGTATGCCCTTCTTTCTCTTTTCAAAGTAGCGTTACAGAGGTTCCTAAGACTTTTGTAGTAATTTCAATCCGTATTCACTCTCGTTCTCCTATACTTAGATTTAGCCCGATCACGCAATTTCATAAGTAGTTTTAAATTCGAAGTCAACGACGGAATAGGCGATTTGTTAAAGGTTCTAGTTAAGAGTGGGGAGTGAAACTCAAATAATGCAAGTAGACTAGCGTTGAGGTAGCGCACTCATCAATGTCGGGCAGCCAAAAAATATGGTGTATAGGCAAAAGTCTTAAGTCCGTTAAAAAGAGTTACTCATTAATAGAGCTGAAATCACGGAAGGTAATGGTGCGGGCGGGAGACTTGGGTTTATTAAGCGTGATTGTACAGTAGATAGCATCATGGTCAGAAGATCTAAAATCAATTACACCCGAGTTGCAAACTAACGTAAAATTAGTAGTGAAAAATTGATCAATTAAGGTAGCAGTAGTTTTCGTGACGCGTGTAGGTTCATTTATAAGTTGAGTTAAATTAAGAGATTCAATGAACTCAACAAGCAGTGAAGAAGCAACATTATCTATTTTTATTAGATCTATGTTTGTGTCGCCACATAGAAACACGTCGTCTGAAAGTGAGGAGCAAAAAGACACCGCGTCTTCTAATTCAGATAGAAAAATCTTCGAATCGAACTGTAGAGGTTTATAGCATACCCCAATTACTAAAGAAGCTGCGTGAAGTTTTATTGACACCCACAACTGCTCGATAGAATCAGCAGTATCTATCACACTGAATCTGAAACAAGATCTAATATATAAACCAACCCCCGCCACGCGCACCCCTGTCCTTACGAACAAATCTAAAACCATCAATATTAACCAAATCACTATTAAAAACAGCACGTTTCTGTAATTGCAACAATGTCAAAATTGTGTAAGCTAATAAATTGTTGCAGATCAGCAACCTTGGAAGAAAGTGACCGAATATTAATGCAACCGAATTTGATAGTATTCATATTCGTATAAACCTTATGCGGCAAGAACCCAATCAAACATATACAAGGTATGATAATTACAGTCTATGAACTATAGCAATATGACAATGTACACAAAAGAAACCAGTTTCATATACTTAAAAGAAAAAAGAAAAAAAAAGTTCAATAAATCCGCTATTTTTCAACTAATAACACAATATGAGTTTAAGTTTGTACTAATTTAAATCAAAGTATATACAACAATGATAGCAATGCTTGCGAATATCTAGAAACAACTGCTATAAGATCAAAAAAAAATATTTACATATATGTATATCTCTATTCTAAAAGGTACAGCAAATGCTTTACCGCAAAAGAAAATATGTAAAAAAAAAAACGCACACACCTTCGGGTACAGTATTAGCAACAAATATAAGCAGATGGAAATAGTAAAATTTCTTAACAGGATATGTACGTAAAACTATACTAATATTTAATTAGATGAGAGAAAAAGAGAAAAATAAATAACAAATCTTAAGTAACAAAGGTGAGAAAGAAATGGAAAAAAAAATGATCCAATAATCTAACTAGTCGTATAGCAGTAATTACTCCTACAACGGCATTGCTAATATAGTATACAAAATGAAGATTAATTATTAGACAATAGAAAAGTAATATGAGAGTATAAATGCGTGTATCAATAAATTTTATGTTTATGGACACCAGTGTCGTCTTTGAAAAATATATCACCATTGCTGGTCCATACCATATTATGTCCATGCTTCGATATTAGTGATTTCACTGCAGCTGCTCTTATTTTGGTGAAGTCCTCTTTTATGAGAATTTTGGTCCCTTTTAATTTAGTTTTATGGCGAAACACTTCAGCTTTGTATTTACGAGAAAAGAATTTTACAATTATAGGGCGACATTTATTGTTGATTTTAGGTCCAATTCTATGACACAACTCGATATAGTTTTGATTTATGTTGATGCCCAATTTGTTCGATATTAAACCTTCGACAACAGCTTCGACGTCTTCTTTATCTTTTTCTTCCACTCTGAAGAAACGTAGATTGTTTCTCCGACTGTACTGCTCTAGACCGTCTATTCTTTCGTTGCACTCTCTAAGTAGCGATTTATTTTCAGCCTTAACATTAGTTAATTCCTGCGTAAGATTACTGATTGTACCTTCATACTTGTTGATTATAATTGCCATTTGTTTTTCTATAACAGCAGAGATAGTCGCACTTATAGCTACAACGAACGATTCTTTTTTAAACGCCTCGATAATTACTTCTTCATATTCAGCCACTTGTGACCGCGACAGAACCATCTTCACTAACACTTTGACTGTACCAATCACCACTAATTACTTAATACACTCCTGAGATCGGATGCTATAAGGCTAATGTGTAATATTAGAAAAATATCAGAGCCGCAAGAAGCACGTGTCTCTACTCGCGCGCCATCACACGATCTGGTCACTTCCCTCTGGTTCATTCTTGCCAGAGGCAATCAAATGAAAACCTATACCCAAAAATTTAGATTAGTAACGCACAGTTAGAGTTAAACGTTTTCGATTATTATTCGGTCGATCACTGCAGCAGTTATACGGCTACCCAGTGCTGTAACAGATCGTACGTGAAGTACGCTGTCTTCAGACAAAACGAAGCTCTTCCACGGCAGTTAGCTGGTGAAATGAGAAACTGTCATTACTCAAGCAGCCAACACACAAATTATTTCAAAGCGAAAAAAAAACAATAAGTGGTTAGATTATCGGAACTCACTCACTGCGTATAACAAGTACTGTAAGAATATAGAAACCACATATGAAAGTGCAGGACTCCAAGACTTCTTGCAAAAGATTCAACAAATCATCTGGGAACCTACAAGAGAATTTATGACCACTGGGACAGAAGCGCTTGAGGTCCTACTAAAAGCGCACTTCCCATGTTCAAAGAATATTAACACAAATATCCGCTATTTGGGTTTGAAGGCAGTCAAAGTCTTGAATGGCGTTTCCGCAGGTCTGGAACAGATGACTGGCAATTAGCTAAATCGGTAATAACATACAACAGGATCATTTGGCGAATAACTCCTTTGAGGCATACCAGTCCCTTGGGCCTGATGAGATGTTTTCTGCCTTACTACAAGATGAAACATTAGTGTTTTGCCGAATCTATAAAGCCAACTAACAACAGCTGGTGGAGACAACTTTAAGTAATCAAGAAATTGCATTAGTAGCGTGTCTTGACATAGAAGGTGCTTTTGATAACACCTCACTTGAATCTCTAATACGAGCTGTCAAAAGCCGTGGAGTAGAAAACACTATTTGTGAGTGGATGAAAGCCATGCTCCATGGTAAATAGATAGAAGCAGCACTGGCGGAAGATAGGATGTATGTAGGTGTCAGTTTCCAGAGGTTGCCCACAGCGAGGTGTACTATCCCCTCCATTGTGGCAAATGGTAATTGACATTGTTCTGCTAAACAATGCAGACTACCATACACAGGGATATGCTGATGACATGATGATACTCCCCAGTGATAGGAGTGCCAGAATAATCTCAGAATCTATACAAACAACATTAAAGATGGTAGAAGGGTGGTGCAAAAAGCAAAACCTTGAAAAATTGCACTTGGACGACCACCGCGGTATTTCAAACGGAAATATGTGCTATACAAATCTGTACGTTGGAGAGTCTGTGTCGCCAACCACGAGGGGATCTGCATTCTCGCTGACAATCCGGTAACCTTAAAGGTTATAGGATCTTATTATTATAGTCTCCAAACTAATATAAAAATGTCTGCAAAACCTAAGTGTTCTCGTCAGGCGTGGGTGCCAGGACACTGGGATATAACGGGCAATGAAACTGCAGACCAACTAGCAAGGAAGGATACCCAAATGAAATTTACCGAACCGGAGCCAATTAATGAGTAGATGAGTAGATCATAAAACAGCATCAATTGAATTGGAACCATGGAGCTGGACAAAGGCACAACAAACGGATGCTAAGATGACCGTCACAACGAATAATTGCTGACTTACTTGCATTAAACAGGACCCAGCTTAGGGCAGTAACATGTCTATGCACAGGATATGGCTGTCATCTACACAAGATGAGGATCTTCAAAGATGAATCCTTATGTAGAATCTGTAATGAGGAGAAGGAAACACCCTCTCATATTATCTTCGAATGCGTAGCACTAAATCAACATAGAGTTGCTATGCAAAGCGCACTTGATTTACCATTGGGGAAAGATTTACCGAATAGGCTCTTAAACCTGATCGAAGGAACTAAGCTGTCTGAGTAAAACAACATCACGACAGCAATAACACAATAGGCCCAGTGGGCCGCAATGTTAGGGATAACCAAAGACACCCCTGTCGTGATGTTAATCAATCAGTCAACATCTTGCTCCAGCAGAATAATTCGCCCTACGTACAATAACGTGTTCGTAGATATTTGAATGAAGTGAGTTTATATTAGTTCAACGAATATTAATCAAGTCCTTTAAAAATGTAAAATAAAATTTAATTTATCGATATGTATGTACATTTTTCTTGTCACCAATTATTTATCCACTTATTGTGGATAAATCGGATATGGAAACTATTCTACATAATGTTTGAAACACTGTACTTGACATACAGAAGAGCCACAAAAATATTTTTAAAATCGTAGTAGAAAATAATTCGGGTGTCGATATATTTCCTATAATGTACAACTGTCGTTTTAGAAACGCAGTAATAGAGGTATTATGTAGTATGTACGCTCACAGTGACATTAAGTAATAGGGTAGCCTTAACTTACGTCGCATAAAATGAAAAATCGCACATGCATCACTTCAGTTTATTAAAGAAAGGACAGAAGCTTACGTGACCACGTCTTTAGTTTGCTATGGAATAAAATTACTGTGTATGCGACTAAAAGAAATTATTGCTGGTTGGCTCGTAAAAATGTCACTTATTTTATACTGGAGGTAGAACATACATATATACATACGTACTCATAAAATAGTATCGATATACACATCGGTAGCAGCACACACATGTACTGAATCTTTATACAATATTACGTGAGTAATTGTTTATAGCTCAGTAATTAAATGCTTACTTAGTGACATTTATAATTCAAATGTTTTTGTTTCAAAAGGTATACAGCACAAGCAGAAATATGTAGATACATATCAAACATTAATGAATACCATGCAACCATTAGACGTGAACAGTAAGATGTTAACTTAATTAGAAAGAAATTAATATCAACGTTATATTAAATATAACTTAAAATTAAATTTACAATTTTTGCTTTGTCTTCCTTTGCAAAAAGGGTGATACTTATACCTTTATGTTTGTAAAAATAGGAATTTAAAACAAGTATTGCAGCCATCAGGTAGGATAGTGAAATTAAACACTTTCAAACAATCAAATGATTCTAGCAGTAGACGGAGAAAGTTATTGGCAACTATGTAGATTGAGAGAGTATGTATGTAGACTTTGAGAAATGGAATTGTTTATTTCCTTGGATATCTAAATTTTAAATTTAAACTTTTGGTGTGGTCCTGTAAGTAGTCACCTTAATAAAAAGAGCAATATCACAATAATTGAATAAATTATTATCTTGTTACAAATATACCTGAGACAATTATCAGAAAGATTTTGTTGGGCTGTTAAAACAACAGAATTAAAAAAGCTAGACTATTCAAATCGGAACTTAACCTAATACACAATCTGTCTGAAAACGTAAAACGTTCTATAAAACGTGGACATTTAAACAAATTCTGGTCACAAGATTCTGCCCGTTAGCAGTAAATATTATCCTAAGGTTTCAGCTATTTTAAAATATTATCAAATGAAACGCATCTGTATTACCAACAGCAGCTGTACATTCTCAATTAATATATTGTTATATGTCAGGTTTATATTAATACGGAATGTTGATCCTATTAACCTAACATACTCTTGATAAACTTTCTTAGCGTACTGTTGAAACGCGCTTAGGTTTTCCTGTTTGTTTCTTAGTAATGTTACATATTTTTATTATTTGGCAAATTTACTATTTCTTGCTCCTTAATATTTTTAAATTTAAGATAATCTTACTTCTCTGGACGCCATTACATTACATTTCTATTTTCATAATAGAGATAATTACTTCAACTTAAAATGTAATAAAAATAGAAAATTGATTTTAGAAAACATTAATATACTCAACACTCAATAAATATACTGATTTAAGAATAAGCACTTTCAATTCATCTCAAACATCCTTTGATTAGGAAATGATTTTCGCATTAAAAATTAGGCGTCTATCTAGAAAATTATTACGGTATTCTCATATAAATATTTGATTTTGTATAGATAAGCCGTTGCAGATGTTAGATAATTTCAAATATAGAACATAAAATCTATCTATGTAGAAATATTTCATGCCGTTCAGACGTAGTAGGCGTTGTAAATGTGTATCTCCTGTCTTATTTGATGGTGAAAGATCAAGGATTACACGACTGGTGCCTTAAAACCATCGCAATTATGTTACGCGTTGCAGTTGCAAATCTATAAATACTCTTCGCTAATATAAACGTTTGTTCCAACCTTGAACATCCAGACTAGGCACAGTGAAACACTTTCTTAAACAAATGTAACATTGTAGCGGTTCAACGATTTCATGAATCATTCTGACAGGCATGTTTAATAATACACTAACATCAATGTAAACAAATAATTATGCATCACAAATAACGCCAGCTACAAAACGGAATCCATTACTAATAACGTAATAACACTATAATGATGCAATTTGATTAACGCTTTTTGTTCGATAACATTTAAATCTAATTATGTCTATAAGATTGATTAGATTTATGTACATGACATTCGATTATGATAAATACAACAATTCATTAAAATCACTATTAGTCTACTTCCAAACAACAGAATATCTAATATCACGTTGATACAATTGATGTGATAAAGGCAAATCTTTATATATCTTATGTTGTTTTAGCACCGAAAATTCTGAATTTGTTCATATTATACACAAGATTAATTACTAATTTATTTCGCTAAAAAGTAATCGTAATACAAAGACTAAGCTTTCCTTTATTTGCATTCACAATGAATTAACATCCATCTAACTTTAAAAGGGAAACGAATATATTTAAAATAACTTAATACGTTGTCGATAGGTGAAACTAAATATAAATCTATCTAAGAGAAGTCCACATAATTTTACCAAAAATTAAATCAATAATGCGTATGCTTTCCCTAGTTCTATGTCAGCCCAAACTTCATGAATTCTATTTTTGAATTCATTGGTTGTTGAAAAAATTGCTTACCATTTTAGTAATTACGCCGGGAAATGATATCCCACGTTATAATTACCCGTTGGCCATTCGATTCTATTCTCTAAGTTTAATAACATATTGTGCAAATCATTATATTGTTAATTTCGATCAGTAAACAGGCATAATATCTTGTTGAAGAATAAAGTTTTCCTCTACGATTTCAGGCAGATTGTGGATTAATTGTGTTTGTAATAATTTCATATATACAGCGAAGTTCATTTTCGTAGTAATCCAAGCAACAAAAAATTTTCTTTGAAAGAAGAATGCACCCCAAAACATTACACTGCATCTTCCCCATTCATGGTCCCAGGTCATACGCTTTTTCGACATGCTCCATATTCAGTTTCAGTTTGCTTAATCTATTGCATCATTTAAAATTTGTATTGCCTATTAAAATTTGCCGTACACATCTTGCCGTAACTTCAAGTTGTAATTGTGCACAATTCTGGGAAGCCACTGTATAATTCTCTGTCGCCAATATAAAGATTGTTGTTTTGTCGTGGCTGCTACAGATCGGTTTTTTACAAGTTCTTTTAATAAATCCATACATCTCTTCTAATTCATTATTATTATTAATTAACAACATAATTGCTTGGCGATCTTCCAATTCGATACGCCATTTTTCTATAAAGCACCGGCTCTTCATTAGGTAACTGCATTCTTCTGGCCATACTGAAACTAGCTAAATACGCGAACTAATAAATAATGTACAGCTGCAATTGAATTTAAATTAACCAAATCACTTTCTGAAAGTAGATATCACATTTTCCTCCAAAAAGTTATAGTGTACATATTGGAGCCAAATAAGACGCTCTTTATTGGAAGCCGCTTATGTATGCGCAAATGGTGTGAAACATGTACGGATATGCATTACAGCAGCCAGACGTGATAGTTTTGATGCGCGCTCATATATATATACTCTATATGATGTAATACTAACGGATTTATAGTAATTTCCTTTATTGTATATGTATGCAGATAAAAAGCTAATCTTTACATGTTGCCTTCAATTTGGTAAATCACAATGCATTGATAGACATATGTTACACATAAATGGTGTGCATCGACCTTTCGAATAATGTTCGGTGCGTTTGCCCGCCGTCTATCGGTCAACTTATACGTTCCGATCGCTGTTTTGCTTTAATTGCAGTACTTCAAGATTCTATTTTAGATCTCCGACTGTATGTTGTCTATTATTGTGATCTGCAAACATGCATCTTTACATTAGCAGCATAACTGGTGTCGTATACAGACTACATCAACACTTCAATTGAATCTCATCAAAATAATAAATATTATATAATCGTATTGTACTACTGGAATGAACAAAGAAAAGTACATTTATATAACTAACCGTAATAAAATAACGGCATTCAAATGTAACAGATTTCATTTCTGCTTTGTTTTATTTCTGCCTACATATTTACGATTTATTTATATGTTTGGAAAATAAATTCAATAAAATTAATCGTGTAGCTCATTTTGCGATATGCAATCTTTTGGCATATTATTAACGAAACATACAATTACATATATTAACGAAACATATAATAATATAACATTAACGAAATTATTGTCAAACTTTCTCAACTTATGAATGTAATATTTATTTATTTATAATGTTTAATGTGTTTTAAGAAAAACTTTTACTTAAAAGTTTTGGTATGTTAGTTTAAATATTTATTTATATATAATATATTAGTCGTTTTATCGAAATAATTTTATAGGAATTGCTGTTCAACTGGTTCTTATTACTTGGTTAATATAATAAGAAGACGAAGCTGCGCCTGAAATTATTTTAGCCAGTGTAAGCTCAACCAGCGACTTATTATCAACAGATACAAGCATTATTTCGGTAGTCTAATGTGTAGCTTCTGTGTGAGTCTGAGAGGAAGGGAAGGTGGTCCGTTTGCTAATAGTTCGAGCTAGACAATCAGATGGGCTTTCACTTACACAAGCGAATCTAAGATTGACGTAGCTAACAAAAATCTCTTCCAAACCAATGTTAGATTTCCCATAATAAAAGGAGTTGCTGGACAAACTGTAGCATATTACAAACAACACACATTAGGATTAAGATATCACAGTGGGCCAGGTGATTTACCGATATGGATGCTACCACAATACCGATTATTAACGCAAAGCACACAATGCTACCAATCTTTTCATACTACTCGATATACTGATATAAGAGTGTGTATGTTTCAATTGGCAATAATATCAACAATTAAACCACATAAAGATAACTTTATAAAGCAGCTAACCCTATATACTAATTACAAGCAAGGAAAGATTTCAAAATAGCGCAGAATTAACGTGAAAATATAAGGCTAATGTTTCATTAATATTCTACAAGCAAATTTCTAAGATACAGTAAGAGAAACAGTTTGCCTTAATAATATTTTAAAATAAAAAGTAATTGTAGATTGACGCATATTGCAAAATTTATTAATACCATAAAGGAGTAGAGTAGACATGTATCGCCTGGAATAAAAGTTTCGTGTGCATAGGTATACATATACATTGAGTGATAACATATTCTAAGGAAATATTTTTAAAACTATAGTCAAGCAATGCGGCAGTAACCATGTTTTGGACGTGTGCCAAGTGAAACACATGCATCTACTAATATCCTTAATTTTACGCAAAATAGCTAGATATATAGTAAACATAGAAGACCGCGTTTAATGTTACTGACAATTACAAACATCGTTTCGTATTATGTTTATAACAACTAATTTAGGGTATCATATAATCGCTAAAATCGCTTTCCAGCTATTTTTGTTAGAATTTCAATTGAATTCACTGTCGTAAACGTAATCTACTTACTAGATTTATATATTGCTATATCAACAAACGCATAAACTGAAAATTTTCGTTGATAGCGAAAGTACCATATGCTATAAGCATACATAGTTATTAGTATTATTCTATATAATTATTCGGTGTGTTTGGACTTTGCAGTTCCGAATGATTCCAAGTCGTTCTAGAAGCTCAAAATCTAAAATTAGCAGGCATTTAGGCAATAGGGTTCAAACGATAGCTGAAATCTCTAAATATTAATTATCTTAAAAGAGGTCAGTAAGCCAAGATAATGGAATTGTTTGAAAATGCTTGAAGGTAGTAATAATAGTGGAAAGATGGTGCAAAAGAGAAGAGTTAAATGTCAACTCTAGGAAAACGACTACGGTTCCTTTCACTCGGAGAAGGAAGCTCTCCAAACTACATACAGTGTCCGACCATTTTCGGCTCTAAGATACTCCTATCTACTGAGACAAATACCTAGCGGTGATTTTAGACGCCAAATTGTCGTACAAATAAAGCCACGAAGGCCTTTTGGGCCTGTAGAGGAATGTTTGGTAAAACGTGGCAAACGTCCGCTGCAGCCCATTCTGTGTTCACAAGCAGCCCTAGTAGTCTATAGAGTAAGATGTAGTGGATGCAGAGGTTTATCCGATAAAACTGGAGGTCACACTAGCATCTTCATCTACATCGAACAGACGCCACCACAGTACAAGAGCGCGGCTAAGATCTCGTCCGTTTTCAATTTCAGTGAGGGGGGAGGAGCAGAGAGACCGCGAACGTCCTCATACTTACACAAATCGAGACGAGGATCATGCCGCTAGTTTGTGGAATCAGAGGCAATGAAATGGTTGATAATCTAGCAAGAAGTGGCAGCGAACGACTATTCGTAGATTCAGAACCGACGTGTGTTCTTATGGTAGCATCAAAGCCTTTGTCAGATCCGAACACGCTGCTAGGCATTGCTCCTACTGGAATACACTTGCCGGCTGAGACATTGTAAAATTCTCAGGATCCGCCCATATAACAAAAGACTGCGTAAGGCAGTCTTTATGAGCAGAGACAGGCTGTTACTCACAGGGATCTTAACCGGTCACTGCGACCTGAATAAACACATGTATCGTATGGGCATAGTAAACTTTCCTCTGTATAGAAACTGTGGGAGTGCGCAGGAAACTCCAGTCCATCTTCTTGCTGACTGCTCAACAGTGGACAGGGGTGAGGCGGATGTAGTTTGGGGACGATCGATTATATGATCACGGAGTAAGTAAATTAACTCTTGACCAGCTTGCACACTTCTTTAAGAGGACTAAAACGGCGCAGGGATACAATAATAGGTAGGACACTTTTTTTATGGCCGAGCTTGCCTTTACGGGGTTGTCCTGCCGTGCAGTCAGAAAAAGAAATAATAGCTCATTATTATTAAACTTGTAAAATCTAGTTACAGAAACTTCAATTTGATATGTTTTTTAATCTATATACTTTTCTTTCTTCTTTTTGTCAGTATTTATGTTGATTTTCCCTGATATATTTTTAAAATTTATCTTAGTATTGATTTATTTTAGAATTATTTTTTAATTTTACAAAATTCTTGCTTTAATATTAATATTTCTGTGCTTCAAAAAAACACACTGTATTCATTAGTCGCATTGAAAATAAAGTGCCGTATGACCGGTAAACATCTTGAAGTCTAAAAGAAATCTCGTAGCAGACATATTGGAGCAATATTTATATGTAAAAAATACCATAAATAGGTAAAAACTATACAACCAGATCATGTTCGAAATGTTACACTCTTGAGTAATGCATTGGTGATTTCATAATGATCTAGGACAGTAAAGGTGACATAACTTGGTTATTTTAATTTTTTTAATAGTGTAATGCGACTTTGACAAATGTTTGAAAATTTCAATGCGATAAGTGAAAATTATCTAAATCAAAATAACAGCAGTATTAAAAAGACAAAGTTAGATAAAATTATACCTATTTCTTATTAATAATTTCATTAACTGATCTAACTATAATCAATATTAATATCTAGTTGGCCTACCATTTGCTTCTATAATGCCACGGAACCCCGCTGGTATCGAATGAATTAAATTTTGACTATAATCCTTATTAAAAAATTGTTCCTATGTATTCTCGATGGTCTCCCGCAGCTCTTCTTTATTCCTAAATCTTCTTCTGTTTCATTGCATACGTTTTACCATCGAACCACAGAAGTTATCTATTGGATTTACATCTAGGTATTCCTTTAGTTACCCAAGAAATTAAATCAATGCTGTTATTTTGTAACCAAGTTTCAATTACGTGTGCTGTATGGATCGGACTGTTATTGTATTGAAAGGAAAAGTTATTTTAAGGGTAAAACTGTTGAACAGATGATACCATAATATTTTCCAATATGTTCCTATACTTTATGGCAGTAAACTGCTCTTCTCCAATAAATCCATGCCCAAACAACTACTGAAAAGCGTTCCAATTTGTCATTGAAATTAACATACTTTTCATTAAATCTCGATTCGGGAGGTCGATCCCCACGAATTTTGCAGTTTTGCTAGATAGAAAAGTTTTTTCTTAGGTAAAAATTACATTTTGGCAAATTAATCTAATACAATGAATAATCCAATAATAATCTAGGTCGCTTATGATGGTCGCTATTTTCAGTTTTCTTGCTTCTACTACGGCATCCTATAGGTATAGAAAAGATTATCTCTCAAATACTACGTTAAAGTATTATCTTTTGCAACTGTTGTTTTTAAACGTCTTTCAGTACTTTTCTTTGATTTAATAGTTCCTTCATTCTATCGATGCTTTTTATTTTTATTTAAATGCATATCGTCTACAATTTCTCTTATAGAACGACCTTAGTCGATAGACACGACTCTAACGTTTCAGGTAAAATTAATAGTGATATGTCTAAGTGACTTCCGTAGATTTTGCAATAGAAAATGCATATTGTCTCAGGTGATTATGAAATCGATAGTGCATACAATTGCATTTCCCAGACAAATGATATTTGTATTTTCCTATGTTTTTGACTATATACTGTATACCTTACATATCAGAATGAGATATATTCTTCATTTACAGGCAATTGTATCAATTTAAATATTTTGTTGTTGTGTATGTTGGCAACAAGAAATTGTTTCTAGTTAAACTAAAACATGTTGGATTATGTCCATCTACTTCAACTATTATATCAATCAACTCGCATCCATTTCTAGTAAAACAGATTTAACTCAATTTTTAGCCAAGAAGTTCATTATACACCTTTCGTGTCTGTAATTTTGCTTATAATGTATATGTATTCAATGTCTTATTTTCTGTATTCTATGACAAAACAGTCATTTTTTAACCTTCATTTGTTAGATGCATCTTTAGGTTAATCGTATAAATAAAGAGTTTAGCGTCTGTGTGCGAAAAAATTGTAAATTTGTAGTATAAAGAATCGAATATTTTTTGTATAAGGAAAATACTATGTAGTGCAGTGTTTCAAGTTAAGTTTGAATTTTGATCCTATATTGTATTATCCCAAAATGGAATATAATCCTCTCAATTAAGACACAAAATGTGCGAAATGTTTGGCGATAAACTTGAGAACTGTAATAAAATAACGCGTTGTAAACAAAATGTGTAAATTTAAATAAATTTAAAATCCCATACGGTCCATTTAATGAATATATGTATTAACTTTTTTTCTCCGTTCTTCATCGGAGTTATATATCACCGTTGCGGGTCAATTCATGAAAAATGCATGCTGAACCCGAGTTACGATCATTCCTGTTCGACTCTTGTTTCGGTTCAGGTTCGGGATTTTAGAGATCGACCCCCATTTCCTTCCTGTGTGCCAACGCGTACGGCTGAGGTAGGCCGGAGGTCCCTTAAGCATTCAGTAGAAGTTAGATTTTTCGAGCTGTCGACATCAATCGTGTTAGCTGAAGAGTTCGGGTATAGATACTGTTCAATTATGCATGCCACTGCTCGCTAGATGGATTGCCACTGAAGACTACAATACATTATTACTAAAGCAAAACAACTTTGCTTATTCATGTGAAAATTGCTATGACCTGTCAAGAAAATTACTATCGACGAGCAAAACTAAAATTAGACGGTCGATGCTATTGAAAACTTTAAACCTGACTAAAATTTTAAAAGGTTTAAGAAGCTTTATATCTGTATATGTATAAATCACTTTCCTTACAAGCGTTTGTTCTATACATTTAATTACACATACAAGATTGCTTTTGTGGTTCATAATATAGTTAAATCTGCATGTAGAGAAATTACGATCATACAATCTGTAAAGTATTTTTTTGAGATCGGCACTCTATCTAATGAACTTGGAAAATAGTTTGAATCAGTTTATCGTAATATTCCAAATTTATATACATATACGACTGTTAGCAGTCGGATTCTATTAAATATATACATCTACCTCATTTACACTCATTTTTTGGTAAGACTAACTTGATGAGCAAACTTGGCAGCTTTAAAACCTATTCTCAATGATTTTTATTTTGAAAAGTGGTTACTCAAGTGGACTAACTATAATACAAAGTTGCCAACTGATGAGGGCAAGGAAGTAGACGATAAGCAAGATGCTGTGCGTAATTATCTGCACTATATTGTAAGCTATATACAATAATTGTTACAATATAGCGAATATTAGTACTGTGTAACTTTAACAGAAAAAGCACTCAAAAAAATTTTAATCGCAACAAATCTAATGCATAATTAATCACTGTATTATTCGAATAACAATACAAACAATAAATAGTTTCATTTTAGAGTAAATTTAGTTTTAAATGGCGCTGTTGTCGCTACAATTACATCTTCGTTGGATACAAATTGTCATTGCCCGAAGGAGAGTTTCATACATAATGTTCACACAAAATTTACCTTTACTCTCATAAAATACATAGCCTATCATGTCACATGCTTTTTTATTTACTAATTACAATATAACATCAAGGATGTTGTTTTCCGACTGAATATCACAAAGCAACTATTTAACAGCTGTATTGGTCTGGTTTATCTGCTTTGGATTAATTTTTATGGCAAAATGTGAAAGGCGGGACATATGTAAGCAGATCTCCATATATCAAAGAGCGTTTGCAGTTTAGACATATTTTAATCATCCCTTACACAGCCGGACAAAATAATAGCTCTTTTCATGTCAAATATGTACATATAAATAAAACTATGTGTTTCACTGATTGTTGTATAAAGACGAAAACAACTTAGGTTCGAAAAAATATAGTACCGGCCTCCTTATAAAATATTGAATTATTAACAGATATGAGTTCGATACGTACACTGATCTAATCTTTCAAACATAGTACAATTGGCACTGTTAATATTATTCCTATATCTGGCAACAAAATTCGCATACTTGTCTAGATACCGATAATAATGTTTTTCATATGAAATTGACTAGTTTCTTTCACTATTTAATTCTTAGTTGCGTTTTGTATAGGTAAATCCACCACCGGCGCTCTATCCTTTTGTCTGTAGCACTCAATCAATTACCGACATTTATATTTTCTTCTCCGTCTAGCTCTTCTTTTAAGTAGAAGAGACTTTGCAGAAATAACCTGCGTGTCTATTCATGACTCTGTAGCGTGATCCAACCAACTTTTCAAACTACTTCTGTATAATTTGTTACATACGCCGCAATCAATATATACCTTAATTAATGTTATTTCTTCTAATATCACAAACGAAATCATTTTGAAAGTGGTTCTTACTAATCACTATTCAACATATTCTCAATTGATACCCATATTTCAAATTGCCTATTTATAGTAGTAAATGTAAGATTCATCCCTCACCTTCACCAAAATTTGAGCATATAAAAACATTTTGTTATCAGTTCTATAAATACGAATTCCACATTTAATCTTCAGGTTTATCGCAATATTTAATTTAAGTATTTTACAGTATACCTATTTGTTTTTAACCGTACACACGCAATAACTACATATAAGGAACGCACGACATCTAAAAATAACATTATATTGTATTTCATCAATATTAGGTTAAAAGAATAAATGCTTCGAACAATAGAAGATGCACGAAGGTAGGAATTACAAAGCTAGTAGCAAAATTGCATATACCTACTGTACTAGGACCATAGACATACAAAAATAATTACTTCAAACCGTCCATATAACAGGAACAGTTTTGTTATTTTTCCGACGCAAAAATCACGACATGAGATCTACTAACCTAGAGGTGCATTACATCAAGTAATTCATAACGGAATGTAACGTCAAAATACGTGAGTTCAACAACAGCTACAGACTTTCAACTTCCCGTGTCAGCACGCAAATTTTCCATCGTTATTCTGTTTGACAATCTATCAATGAAACACTAGTAAACACACAAAGTATATATCCACTTCAATAATTGCTGCTTGTGGATAATATTTTTAGACAGCAACAGAGATTTGGATGTAGCAGTGTACAACGTACGTAGTTGTATTATTAACTTGCAGTGCTGCTTGATTAAAAGGGTCGTATATCTATTTATGTAAAATAAATGGGTAAATGGTTTCAACAAACAAAATTATAGTATCACTCATTTAAATCATATCTTCATAACGTATTCCCCCATCCAATTGGCAATAAACCAACAAGTGGACTTAATTTGCACATGAACTTTATTTTTTAACTCTTAGATTTTGCAATCTGCTTATACAGACATCACCTTACAAATAAATCAAGCGGTGACAAATGTAAAGGCCTCCTTACCATTCTATGTATGTATGTCTTCCTGCAAATTGCATCTTCTTGGAACCAGACATAGTCATTCGGTAGATTAGAACTATTATGATTTGGTTAAATATCTTGAGCTAATTAGCGCCAAAATGGATACAATTGCTCTAGAGATTATTCAGTACACACAATAAGAATGTTATGTTCACTTATTTTCAAATAAAAGGAACGCCGGCAGGTCTCAATTCCTGATTTCGATGAAACTTTGCTTTACTTCATATTTTAAGGTAGGTACTCTTTTAGTCTGCAAAGTTTCATTGACATCGGGAATTGATACCTTTAGGTGTTCCCTTCTAAGTAAATGTTCTTGTTTTTTTTTTTTTGCTGAAAACGGGTTTTTTCACTATAGCACATAATAAAATCTAGTTCTTCAAAGTTTAAATTAATTTTATCCAAAAAATGTCTTAAATAAGCTATCGAAATCAAAACGCGGCTTGCCTACATAGACATTACATTCGAGTCTGTTCAACCGCGGCAGATTCCCTTGCACCTACAGATGAAGAGGAAAGCGATAACCAGCATCATCAGGCTGAAACCGAACACATACTTCAAGTCAGAAGGTGCAAAGTTTCGATAGCGTAGGAACAAGTCCAACAAGCAGCACTAAGGACTCTAGGGGTATGTGCCTTTGAGTCGAAGCTAACTTGAGATTGTCCGCTCGCCCTCAAAGCTTTATAATTATATTAGTGTGGGTACCAGGATACTGGCGGTGTAAGAGTAGCGAGACTGCCGATGATCTTGGAAAAAGACAGAATCTCGATAAATCATCTACAGCTTAGATAAAGTTATACATTTGCACAGCGAACCTATTTAAATTGTCACATAGATGTAGAGACAATATACTCAGCAAACAGAGGTCGAAAGACGGCTAATATCGTCACAGATACATGAATGGACAAAACAACAATTTAAATATGCCTAGAATATTTCTTCAATGCGAGTACGATAAGTAGTATCTTTCAATTCTGAAGTATTTCCACTTGACCTACAAGTGGAAATACTTTAGGAATTAAAAGATAAGTACATAAAGGTCATAACATAGATATGATAATTGTTAGCAAAATTATGAGCAGTAATGTTTACAAGTGCAAAATCAGTTCTCCACTGTTCCAAAAACTGACTTACATTTATATTTCTCCAGAACAACACAATTTGATGTTTCGAAATCCAAACTTCCATGAGCTTACTTGCAGTGGTTGTACCTTAATTTGATAACCGCACTTTCTATACTGTTTTTGATATAATTAAAGTAAACGAAAATTTTTCTATATTTTCAGGCATAACGTTCTGTTTTTGAGATATTGCAAGCATACAACGAGTAAAAATTGGGGAATAAATAATCAGACATATGTTTTTGCAGTAATTACTAAAAAGCTTTTTGTACTATTTTTACGAATGCATTGCAAATGTTTTCGTTCCATGAGCTAAGAATAAGTCTATACACCTTCCAATTACTCTATTTCTGGACGGACACAAGTTCCATTTTAATCTTTCACTAAAAGAATTGTATATGGATATGAAGGTATATTTTGATAGCTCATTTACTAAATAGTACTTTACCATTAGTACTCACAGATGGCACTCATTGAATGTGGGTGCATTTTACCTAGTTGAATCTGTATGATGCAGCGTAATTTCACCCCTCTTATCAAAATAAGATTGGATAGGTCCGGTACGCCAACTGGTTTAAAACATGTGGACCCATTTACATTTACTGCATTGACGTTGATACTTATTAGTAGTAGTTATTAGTAGGTATATAGAGAACGAGACTTGACCAGGAATGATTGAGTTGCACCAGGATAAAAAAAGGTTTCATGTTTTTTTCTGAATCTGAAGTTGCAGAAAGTATTGATAATAATACAACTCTGCTGCGATACAATGGAGTACAGTCGAAAATGGTAATGTAATTCTTAAAACTTTGCTTTAGATGACAGTATAAGGATTATGAACAACAACGTGGTAGATGTAGTAATAGAAGCAGATGATTCAGTAGAAATAATTGAAAATAAAACTTCACACAAGATTGCAATTATGGAAACAAATAATTTTCTCCACCATATTGTGAGTACTAGGGAAAGCATTAAATTAACCACTCACACCAGAATACACAGTTTAACACACCTTTAAAAGACAATAGTGTAACCAAAGAGTACCCTACATAATTGAATACCTTGTCTTGGCAGAAACGAAGCAAAAATCAGCAAAGAAGCAACTATTGCTACAGCTGGTTTTGAATAGTAATAACTGCATGACTAGAAAAAACTTAGACGCATAGACACGCGCAAAAAATAAGACACACGCACACGAATACAAAAGGATAAGAAATTTAAAATTAAAGAAAAAAGAACCCTCAACACTTGGAGAGTAAAGTTGATTTGGTAAACGAGGTCAGAAACCTTTTCATAGAGAACAATGTTGTAGATTATGAAGGAGAACAATATCCACGTGTTATAATAAAGATTTACAAAGAAATTATACCTAGTTAAAAGCATGACTACAGGTAGTCAAAATTGGAAATTGCCTGACAAAGACGATAGTCTAAATTATAGTTGGAACGAAATGCTATGTCGTATCAAACATCAATTACTAGTTATCAAAAATGAAGAAACTGCGACCAAATTATGGGTAGTTGTAGTAATATAATTATAATATTTAAAAAATTAGTTGAAAGTTGTTCAATTGTTAAAGAAATATTAAATTAATAGTATACTAAAAGTAACAGTTTTAAGTTATACTTACACAAAGAAACACCTAACACATTTTTGTGTTGCATAAAAAATGTAGTTTATCTATAGTACGAAATGGGTCACCCAATGATGAGTACTCCAATTCCGTGAAAGTAATGACCGAAATTGCATATAACTATATTATTGCAGATTTCTAATTTATTTTCAGAAAACATGAAATCAATAACATGTATATTAAGTATAACATAACTCTCTATTTAGGAGATACTTATAGATATGATCGGTAATACATGCTAGTATGTTATGTATAATAATACATTTTTACATCTAAATCTAAAGAGAAATTAATATACGTACATTGAAAAACGATGAGGGCAATTTATCGCCAGTTAATGTTTTGAAATACTATATTACGAGTACATAGGTATTAGCATATTATATGAATAACACATAATCACCTATACAATCCCATCATCAAGTTAATCTGACAATGGTAATATAAATTTCATAACATTTCAGGTATTAGCCCAAGTACCACGGCAATATATTACTACAGGTAATTTATTCGGCAACGATCTTGTTATAAATTACATTATAATGCATAAATTAACCACATAATACCGTATCTTACTAGGCCATGTATATAGCATTAAATGGGAAAACTGAATTAAATTAGTTACAACAAGGTTTATATTCGGATCAACCAGGATTTATTAACCATGATATACTACCTACACAGAATGATAAACTAAAACTGTAAAAAGTTATTGTTTTAATATTTTTATATATTTACATGGAAGCAATATCTAAAGAAACTTCATTAATATAAAAACATTACATCAAAACGTGTCAGTTGTATTTTATTAGCTTTGTTGATTGAGACAATTCTGAACAAATTTACGAGAGGGATTCAATAATAAAGATACATGGCCTGGTATATAAAGTACACATGTACATACAATATTAGCGCGAATTGCAACACGCAAGTTACGCTGAAGTCTCGTTTAGTTTTGAAGAGCTTCCGGAAAGCATATGGTGTAAACTTATTGTAAATTATGCAAAATTTGAGGTGCACTTGTGGGCCTTTAGTTCTTTTCCAGTACTGTCCAAAGACTAACGTCTGCCAGCGTACATGCAAAGATCAGATTTTTGCAAGCCGTCAGAACAAAATTCAGAATAGATTGTAGTGTGAACGTTAACGTTATAGACCAGACATGCCGTGTATGATTGCAAACGACTTGAATTATGGGAGGACTGAAACCCATAGGTAGCCCGTATGTCAAGCAGAAGAGATTTTATCGCGATTTAGCCAAACAATATCATACCACGTGAATAATGGTGGAAAGAAGTTACGCAACTTCTGTATAGTATGTAAGTAGATGAATTTCTGTCTAACTTTATACGATCGGAGTATTGATTTCGGGCCGATAGCCGCAGTGGTTAAGCGACTGACTATCGTTATGACGGAACGATAGGAGACCGGTTTCAATTCTCCGGAGAGATGGTGACATTCTTTCAAATAATTAAAAATCTGGATCGACTTACCATTCGCTGTTGGGAGGAAAGTGATTAACAGCGCGGCATTATAAAAGGCGGTATGATGCTGTCACAAAGCCATTAGAATACAATTACACACACAGAAAACTACACTGCGAGACTTGTGATCGCCAGACAAGCCATACAGTTTACGGAGTAACTGCAACTAACCGCCTACCAAACATAAAAAAAATTATTAGGATTATTTTTCAGTCCAATTTATGCAATCCATATACAATTAATACGTAAATATGTTTATGATCGGCTCCACACATAAAACTACTTAAATATCAGTACTCAGTCACTTTATAGTATGTGTATAATACAAATATACTCTAACAGTATGCATAAAAATCTTCAATTGAAAATACTAGCTCGAAGAAAGTGATAAATACAAAGATCAGGCCATATTGTATTAATGTCTTCTTGCATTAATTTCAGTAATATTTTGCTAGAAAACAAATTATGATACTGAGTATATAGACACTAAATTATCAATAAACAAACAAACTAGGTTTTTAAAATAAGATCTAACTCCTTAAAACTGCACAAGCTTGATTTTAAAGTTACTTTTACGTTTAAAACGAATTCTTATATTACGAATAATAAATAAAATAAAAGCAAGTTAGTGCAATTCCTGACGATAATTTTTTATCAGCTAAAGGTCAACTATTCCTATTGAACATATTCTTAAGATCCATTCTTCGTGGTTAACTTAAATGCTACCAGTATCTATGAACTAACCATATTACCTCTTCCATGACTGCTAAAATAAGCTCTGCATAGTAAGTAAAGGACGCTACATACCTGAAACCAAAGAAAATGTATAAGTTACAAGGGCCATCATCTTAAAGTTATAAAAGTAATAGATTTGATAATTAACAAGTTTATTATCCATTTCACTTAATAATATTAATACAACATTTATGATACAGCTTAATATTAAGTAAAGGTAGTTCTTTTAATGTATTAATTTGAATTTTAGGAATGTTTTAGAAGTTTCGGAATAACTTAATGGTGACAGCAGCTCGATAAAAAACAGAAGTTACTAGATGATATTGAAGACTTTCGCTATCCGAATCTCTATTATGAAGACATAATACTTTAATATTACTGTTGCCATAATTAATATTATTAAGAAAACTAGTTTATTTTGTCCTTAAACTATAACTCTTTCAAAAACGGAAAGATGTCTTCCACATTCTCTTAAAATAGGTAACAATAAAGTTGTATTTAAATTAGAGTGAACACAAGCGAGCACATCAACGAACGAATTCGTAGCGATTCGCTCATTCCTTTGTTCTCTGCACATTTTAATTGAACGAACCTTGTTCTTCATTGAAATTGTGCGAGCTTTAACAATCAAATATGTTCGCTCGTTTATGTTCGCTCTAATACAGGGGTATTCGGGAAGATATATATCAATATTTTAGATACATATTCAGGGATGAAAAATAAATATGAAAGTTTCTATAAACATGAGTCCTATTCTCAACCATTAGAAAAATATAGGGGTGAGCAATATTCAATGAAAGTTTTTTATTAAATTCTTTATAACACACTAGTTACGTTTTATAGTTTTCAAAAATATCAACATTTGCTTCTAAACATGTCAGCTCTCTAGTAGGTCTATTAATACTTGTCGGCAAATAATTTCTTACTTGTAGGCTGTAGTGTGCAGAGGCTCCATCATGTTGTGAGTACATGTTCTGTCATACATTAAGTGGAACATTTTCTAATAGGTCTTGCAAATGATTTTGTAGAAAATTTAACTATTCTTGTCCCGTAAAATGACCATTGAGTATGAGTGGTCCGATTAAATGGTGACTTAACATACCAGTCCACACAAACAAACAAAGGAGATGTTAAATCACTTTGAAAATTACGTTCTACGATAGCATTAGGATTTTCATCGGAACATTGGTGTTCATTGTGAAGGTTATTAATACCATCACGGCTGAACTGTGCGACATCAATAAGTAGAACATACTTATATAGTCTTCGATTTTCATTTAGCGAATTGCAGAATTGTATCCTTAAGGCAAACTCGCCATCTTGCAAATGTTGAACTCAGTGTAAATAAAATAAATGTAAACAGTTCATGTGAAGATTTCTCTAAGCAGACGATTGTGTAATTGCAAACGTATCTGCAATTCGCCTTGTGCTTATACCTGGCTCATCGACAGCGTTAAGATTCCCGTTCAAATACAATTCTCGCACTATCTGATTCTCCGGCAGTTGTAAAACCTTGTTGGATAACCCTTCTATATGGCACTTTTCGATTCGGAAAACAACACTGGTACTTGGCGACTGCAAGATTCGAGCTTCCGTTGCAAAAGCCATAATCGAATAGTAGCACATTCATTAATAGAAAATGTGGCAGCTATAGTAAAATCAGTTTAAAGTAAAAATGAATTGTCAAAAAATACAAATAATAACTTTTTTAGGATGTTTTGATTCAAGAAAGTTGATATTTGCATGTAAAGTACAGTAATACTTTAACCTGACACTTATTACAATCCTCGTCAGTGAAAGTGGCGATGATAGATACATACAAACATGGTCTACAATTTATTCTCAATCCTTATTACATTTACAGTTCATAAATGTATGTATGTATACAATGTTTACCCCTGTATTTCTATAACGATTGAGAATAGGACCCATGTTTATAGGAACTTTTATGTTTACTTTGGATCCCTGAATATGTTCCTAAAATTTTGACATATCCCTCCGAACCACCTTGTAGAAATGCAGCTTCATATTTAAACATGTCTCATACTAAATTGCTGGGCTGTTCTCAAATTTCAAAAACGTAGGTACTAAACTTCTTCAAAAACGAATTAAAAGGTATGCCATAATTAGTGCCATACTACTTAGTAGTTAAATTAGTAAAATATCATACTTTCTCAGTAGGTAATGTCGTTACACTAATCAAACATTTGTTCTATGAAGTTAAAACAATACATTTTATTGTATCTGGAATGGAAGAATTTGCTGTGTATATGACGAGATGTTGACATAAAATTGAAGAAGGTGTGAGTGTTCAAACACTTTTGAAGGATAGACGACACACTTTCTATTTTCAAAATGTAGGTACAGTACTAATTTATGAAACAGTGCACATAAAGAAAAACAAAATATTAGATATTTGTGGTACCTATACCACAAATAAATATTAATCTGGCATTCCGGTTGCGTTTTTATCTACTACTAATTTGAATTGAGAATTTTTGTAGGAGTGACACACACCTGGTTTTTGCCTACCACTAATGCTATCAAATTTTGAGTTAAGTAGAAATTTAATTAAAACTTAAAAGTTATGTGATGTGTCAAAGTATGCAAACTTGGCGGTCAACTAACTTTCGCATTTTAGTTAATAAGTATATACAGTGGCGGTTAACTAAGTAGGACATAGAACATAAACATGACAAATGTCAAATAAATCGGAAATTCTGAAATGTGAATGTACAAAATTTTATCCATAATTTCAGGAATTCGAAACAAAGATCCTACACCGCGCAAGCCCACACTTTCACATTTCCTCCCCCGTGCTTAATATGTTTGATTGTACACATTGCGCAATTTTTCACATTAATCAACGGCTTCCTACCGGTCACTATACCATAAAGATTTACTTGTCGTAAATGACGTCGGATGCTACTCACACATATTGGTGTATCCAGCTCGGCATTAATTTCATATTGAATTTGTATAGCAGTTTGGAACGGATCCTTTTTAGACAGCCTCACTATTTTCCTGTCCACTCCAACAGATGTTTTCTTCGGTCATACCCTTCGTACACCATTGTTTTTGAACATTTTAAATGTGTCGCAATTTTTCGATACTACCACTTTTGTTCCCTCAAAGTCATTATTATTTTTCTTTGTTCTAGTGTAAATTTCTTTTGTTTTTTTGTGACTAGGATAATTATTATTTTCAAATTTTCCTTTGACAATACACAACTACTACTATTATAATATAACGTCTACCATAAAATTTCACCTTATTAATCCACTTACATGAGGAATTCACAAGCGTCCTTAATTAGGTGATGTTAACAGTACAACTGATACTATTGTATAGTGAGCTAGTTATGAGATCACCGGATTGTAGTCGAACATAAATGAGGGAAGTACCTGGATACAATATGAACCACCCAATATTTAAGGAATTTCTGATACGCCTCTTTCAAGTATATAGTATATGGTTTATGAAATTGTATCAAGGTGTCTTTAATTATTTGTCCGCCATTGTATGTGCCACAAATGTAATTAATCATCAATTTAGTATCACATGTGAGCAAAGAACTAACTTGTCCCTGTCAATTGGCTTCACAATTAATTTTAACAACTGTCATTCTGATAATTTTTACTTTATTTTGTTTTTCTGGAAAAAAATGAAGTACCATCAAACCGAAATGTTTAAGCGTCAGTTTGTAGTGCAAACAAACATAAATAGATTGTCAATATAAAGACGAAATCATAACTAAAAAAGAAGTAGGGACCGAAAAAATAGAAGTGCAAGATTTTACATTTTTCAGCGTTAATAATAGCATCATTCATGGTTTATTTTGGCTTAAACTCATATAGGTGTTTCCCGTTACAGGAAATAATCTATCAAAAGCGATAAGCTCTATTCACTTAGCGAGTCATAATGAAATAATTAAACATCTAAAACAAGATATTATCTTCGCCGTATTAATTTATGGAAATTATTAGGTATGTGAGCATAAAATTCTTATGTTGGTGTTTTTACGGTGCTTAAGCAGATAGATTTTACACAATAAACTTTAAAATGAATTACTTATGCATAAGGTATAACCCAAAGAGTGACGTTTAAGAAATGCCTGTTTCAAGTTTGTCAACTTAACACATTCATAATCACATCACAACGTATTATTTGGCAGGCTGTCAACGAGGCTATAAAACAGTGCTCCGTAATAAAACAAGTCTTTTAATTTTACATGCCTTCCTCTAGCTTGTTTTGCGCTCTTGACCTGTCTGGATGACTCAACAGTCTTATTTCTGATTTTGTCGTCGCGCATGTCTATTTTAGTCTACCAAAACTAATTACCGCCGTACCGTTTGTATAATTACATAATTTCCTTCTTTACTTTATTACAGTTCGTAACTCTAAAACGTTTGACGTTTCGTCTTTCTTCAACTAATTACCACTTTTTTCCGATTTTTACAGTACAACTATTTGAATTCAAGATGGTTAGATACTTATTCATACTCGTACTACTTGAATTCCTTCGTCGCACAACGTGAAAACTATTAATAGAAGTATACAAAATATATGTCTGTTCGTTGCGTCAACAGACAATCATTCCTCCTACCTGTAAAATCTACGTATAACAAGCAAAAATTGTTAGCATAAACAGAAGCTATACTGTTTACATTCAACACTTATAAATTGTATCTTTTTCGCGTTCCCTCCCTTAAAAGCAAACAATACAATTTAACCTTTTCGAGCGGTACACAAAAGCACAAAACACAAACAAATTGGTCGAGCCATTTTAAAACATTAAAAGCGAAAAAAGTGAATGTTTGTATTTGGTTCATTTCGCCAAAGTGACCGACTTATTTCGTCAAATTTAGCGAAGCATTGTGTAACCAATACACCTGAACAGAATTAAACGATCCGATCCATTTAATTATTGTCTGAACGGGTACTGTCGAAGAGGAACAATAGAGGGCTCTCCTTTCCTGTTTCCTGTTTTCACTAACGTCATTACGCTTATACAGTCAGCTAACCGATATGATTATTTAAGTTTGGTATAGATTAGAACGTTTTACTATAATGTGATTGTGTAACACAATAGGGAATTTGATGATGCGGTTAGGTTCACCTATCGTCATCAGTGAATAATACATGTCTACAGCAAACATATCAAGCGTCAGATACGTTACTGTTGTAACGTTAGGTTGCAGTAAAATGTTCCAAAATTCATTTGAAGCTAACCAACGTTATGATTAGGCACAAAGGCATTCCATTTAATAAAGATTGGCGCGCATTACATATAACATTTCATTTTCGCTGGCGCTAGCTATAATTACTGAAGGTGAATTAGTTCCTATTACAAAATAAACTGATTGCTTATTGATTTAATTTCCATTAATACTTTAAAGATTATAATAAAAAAATGAAGAGAAGAGGCTGTCGCCACGATATCATGAAAAGTAATTGGCGTAGATGCAAGCCCTACGGCACACCAGAAGGAAAAGCTAAGACATGATCCACCGAAAAAGATCGCTGCGAGCCCCTACGTGATTAATTATTGATAAAGATATAGCGATCCTTCTTTTCAAATACCTCACTGTGTACACAGACTATGTAATGAATGTCAAAAAGCTGATTTGAATCCATGAATCTACCGCAAAGCAACCCATATTGTTCAGCAAGGAATAACATTTTTAGCTCAAGCAAAGGATAATCTTAAACAATTGATTCAAAATTTTTCGACCTAATTGACAACAATAAGATTGGATGATAGTTCACAACCAAGTGAGTCTTTCGGATTTACGTATTGGAATTATGAATGATATTTTCTAAGCTGATCTTCTCTCTTTTAGGTCGAAATTTCAACTTTGTTTCGAAGGTAATTATTTCCATAGCAGATAAAACTATATCCACAAGAGATGAATGAAATTGTTTCCATTAATAATAACTTTGTCTTTATTGTAGATGATACGTTGTCAATTATAGAAACTACTTAATTTTCTGTAGAAAACATTGTTAACCGTTAAGTTTGACACGATCTTGGTGACGAATTACATTGTTTCTGTTACACATACAACTGTGTTCAGTAAAACTAATTTAATTAAGCGCTAGTGAAGTGACTAATAAAACTAGACGAGGAAGTGTAAAAGGTAAATAACTAGTTTGTACAATGCAAGAACATTTAAACTTTGTTCACGTATAAATAAAACTGTGGAGCCTAATCTAAAATCTAAAGGACAAATAATATATTCTATGCTTTAGATTTTCAATTAGACGTCACAGCTTTATTTACGAATAATCTGTTACAAAAATTTACAATTTTCGTAATCCTTCCTGTCATTTCATTTGCATGCAAAAGGCAATAAAACGAAAAATATAAATGCACAATCAATAAGTGATTGATGTTGATAAACTTAACTGTAAAGAATTTTTAATACTACTAACCAGTACTAGTAACAGCATCTATACTAGTGGTCATCAATACTAATTGATTTGTATTAATAAAGAATATTGTAATGATAAACGAGAAATATTATACTGTAGTATTAACAAATGGAAATTACGTGTTTTTTAAGCTTGCTTTCTGGTGAATCGCGATGCACAGTTTGACGTGAACCAACAATATAATACTTTCTTTATCTCTACACTCTCATAGTTATTGTAACCCGGTATTTCCCGTATGACTGCGGGCTTAAAAAATTCGTGAGATGAGTTCAATTACTCCGTCAATTTTTGCCAACATATGTATATACTTATATTAAAGCTATAATCAAGCAAGTTGATACCTTTCCAAGTGCAACTAATTTAGTTTTAGACACTAACCTAACTATGGTTACACTACAAATATGGTTCTAAAACACCTCCAAACTGGCGAAATGTAACTAATGCGTAGTTGATATTAAATGTTACGTCAGTTATAAAGTTGCTAACGGTACTCTTGTCGCTCTCTCGCGAACGAGTGTGTAATATAGGAAACATTACGGCAATAATTCTACATATATTTACAAAAAATGCATCAATTTTTGTCGAAAGACATTAAGTTCAAGTCAAATAGAATTTTAAAATAAATACAATATACAATCTGACATTTGCGATTACGTATCACAAATCTGCCTTGATATCAAAAAAATGCATCATAACTATGCGAATACGTTTTCATAAGGAATTATTTGTTGTAACATCATTTGTATTTTTAATACTGTAGGTACAGAGTGCTAAGTAATAGTGGGTGTGAGATAACTTGAGCAATATGTTTTCCACTTTACCAGATAGAGAGTTCGCAAACTACTCTATCTCAACCGCAAAAAGATCAATGGAATCTTTGAATACCATGATAGAGGTAACATCAGCAAAGATCTTTACATACAGCAATAAAAATATCGAAAAATCGAACTATGGGTTCTCGAATCCAATCTTGAGAGACTCCTCGTTTCAAAAGTTTCAATCACTGTCTACAGTAACGCTCATTAACCGTCCCACTGTGATTGCGCTTACCCGTTTGAGCATTTCCCCTAATATATAACCCCTAAATGTATTTTCGTGACACGAAGACATCCATGCTGTCAAAAGCCCGAGAGAGATCGAAAATATTCTCCGCACGTACTTTTCCTCATCAGCCCGATGATATATGTATGTATTGTAAAAATGAAAGTGACTCTGTTCCTGTGGATTTGATTTAAGATAGACTTGTTGTTTGTTAGAAAGCATATATTTCTACGAGAACTCCCACAATCGCAGGTATATCGCTCGAAAACCTTTGAGAAAGCGCTTAGTACTGATGTTGTGCGCTAGTTTGCTATATCGAAAAGATCACTGTTTGCAATATGTTACTATAGTATACTTGCATTTCCCCGTTTTATTGTCTTCAGGATTTGCATTATGTGCTTTTCTTTTGGCTTTCGCTGTAATGCTATACAGGTTGGACAACCCATATATTTTGGCATTGTAAATAGCATTACATGCAATGATGAAATACATGTATGTCTTAAAATGACGTAGATGGTGATACGAGGTAGATGTACGGTGTTACACATGCAAATTGTCAGCATGTCACAGATACTAGAATACAAAATGCAATAATTTGACAACACCGTACATCTATCTCGTATCACCATCTCCGTCATTCTAACGCGTACATGTATTTCACCATTGCATGTAATGCTATTTACAATGCCTAGTATCTGGGTTGTCCTACCTGTATAGTGTAGGGGGTGTATGTATGTGTAACTATAAATATGTGAAATGGCTTAAAATGGTTTGATATGAGAAAATTAACAATATTGCAAATTGTTGACAACCACGACACTTTGCTAGGTTATAGTAAATAAAAATCGTATACGCTTACGATCGATTCTTAACTATTTTAGAGAAATCATTTAATAACACAAGCTTGTATATACAGTTTTTTTTGTTGTGGTAAAAGCCTGCTCTGCAAATTGTATGTTCAAATATGTTTTATGGTCTAGTTGCAACATTACGTTGCCGTAAGTAATGAATGGTAGCTCAATCTAGGGAACAATTGAGGTATAATTTAATCGATTCGATAAACGATATGATTTTAAGAAATAAATCCCTTCAATGTATGTCTAACTATCATCAATGGAAAATCTAAATTCAAGATTTTGAACATTAACTCTATAGGCATGGTTCAACTGTAAATATAATTTAAAGAAAATCTGGATTTTGGCTTAATTTGTGTAATATTTATCTGGAAAATTGGATGCATGGAAGTAATCTCGGTTCTTTTTTTAAGTGATAGGGACGAAATAATTATTCTTTTCAGAATTTCCCAAACGAACAAATGATTCAGACCTACAGTTATATTCATTCGCTTGGTACTAGTTATTATAGAACTATATTCGACAGCTTGCAAAACAGCAACTTCAGAGTTTTGTATATAAATACAAATAATACAATGTCTGCCACTGTTTAATTTTGGCGGTCTAAACTGTCTTGATTCTCTAATGTCCGGTTTTTTTAATGCCAGATAACTATCTAAGCGAAGTTAACTATTAGGTAGCGCACAGATAAGTAGTATTTGGTTTCTGAAACAGTAGATAACTTTAACAGATAGATAACTACACACACACACGAGGTTATCGGTTCCACAATGAGGGGTTACCTGTTAGATAACTATGAATAGAAATGTACCTCAATTCAATTTGAATGCACGTTTTACTTGATGAAAAATGACAATGTAACATTTAGGTATTTTGTTAGGCTATGTTACAAATTATATTATCTCCATATTGTTGTGGATGAATGTAGTTCTGATGCCCAACGGAGAACTATCAAACTAACATAGATTCCTTCTTTCTGTGCTGCTTGTTCCAGAAACCCAAAGTTTCGCATTGATGTTATCTATTTAATACTTATAATATAACAAGAGTATAACTTTATCCTACAGTTATCTTATCGCATTCTAGAAACTGGGTATAAGCCTACTGTCAATTTTTGAAATGTTAAAACACATCACAAGGAGTATCTTTGCTGATAAATTCGTATACATTGACGCAGTTTGACGAGCTTTACAATAACATAAATATATGTTGCGTATATGCGTATTTTGCTAAAATAAAATTTAACCAATGCGAAACTAAACTTCACTTGCATAGTAATAAACCGCGCCACTGTCAACATGTATATACTTGTTGTATGTGATATTGCAAACGCGGTAGCTAAACGGTTAGTACATACAGAAGGCACGAGTTCAAATCGTAGCTGTAGCTGGATAGATATTAGGACAAGAAAGTAAAACCGTAGGCCCAGTGTCCATACGATATTTGGCACACTAGAAATTATGACTCGAGGTTAGAGCTTCTTCTTCTAGTTTAGACATTGAAAGGCAAAAGGCGTTCTGAATTTTTAAATTTATATTTTGGCCAGAATCCCATAGACTTTTAATAAACGGTCTCGTTGAGATAGGCTGTATAGGGATTTTTGTATTTCAACGAGAAAAAAGTTAAAAATAGGTGAAAGCGAGAACGCTTCTAGTGCTAGCAATTCTAACAAAATATACTATTTTTGTGATACATGATTGTGAATTACGCTGTATAATGCTGGAGACCAATCAAGTATATTTATTGTCAACTAACGCAAACAACTTGGATATCATTTGCGATATCACATTTAGATACAAAGACTAGGTATCAAAGATAACAAAAATTTTACAATTTTTAGATATTATTTTGGAATTCATCTTAAATATAGACATGTGCATGCATAACCGATACGGAGAATTTCAAATATCGTTTCTAAGCTAATAAGTTCATGCATTAGTACTAATTGCCAGTGGTCTAATAGTGCTTAACGGTTTATACAAAAAAAAACCTTTATTTATTATAACAACCTCAGATTGACGTCAGAGGTTTTTATTGAAATTACCATGGGATACCCAAACTAATACATTCACATATCTTGTCTCACAATTAGTCTCTAATGAAATAAAAATAGAAATATATCTATGGGCGAAAAATATAGTCCGTAGCAGGATATAAAAGTACTTAACGGTGATATGTGAAGCATTAGCATTCTTATTTAAGTAACACTGAAAGAATCAAACGTAGAGGTTGATGCTACGTAAAATCTGTAGTGCCCTCGAGAAATAGTTGTTGATTCTGTTAGTTATCCAGAGCCATGTTAAGTGTGTCTGTGAGAACTTACCTCCAACAAATAATTAGGAGATTTCTTGGCGAAACTAAGAGCTACTTATTATGTAATTATTGTAAATTTAAAAGCAGTAGATATTGATTATAACGAATAATTAACTTCTTTAAAGTGTCTCCAAACAATTTATTACTAGCGAAATAAAAAAAAATCGTTAAATCTGGTACCAGTAGTTTCTTATTTACGATTCTACACGAAACATAAATTATATGAAACAGCAAATATGATATGATTTCATATGAATTACAGTCGTGACGGAACAAGGAAATTATGGGATAGTATAATTTTTTATGATAATAAGATGTATCTACATACGAATTCTAAATCAAACACATTTAGCAACAGCTTTCTATGAAAAAGAAATACGAATAATATGCAAAACATCAATCAAACTCATGTTTGAAATAAATATTTGTTTGAAAATATATATAGGTACGACGCCAAGCTTTATTTTTGTATGTAGCTCACTGAAAACGAACTAGGTCAAGAGTAAGTATATTAGAACCCTTGACGCGTATATCAAAACAAAGAAAAATTATGTATTCGAACTTCCTAATTTCTGGAAATGAAATATATTTATCCTAACCAAAACTATATAAAATGTATAATTTTTTATTTATTATTATTTTAAAATCAATGATTCGTCATTATATAAGATGCGGTATTAAAAAAGGGAACTAAGAAATATACGTTTTCACAATATGGAAATAGTAGTATAAGTATAATATATATGTAATTTTGGCATTCTATCTTCGTTCCTGAAAGCATCTAGAACATCTGGGAGATATAAATTTTCAATTTGCTCCAAAGTAGCTATTCTGAGAATCTTTGTTTATGTAGCACATATCTTTAAACGTCAAATGTACGTTAAAACAGGCATAATGTTTTCAGCGAGTAAATAATTTCCGATTAAATATGATGGCACTGCCTTGGTTTAGTAAATTAATGACCAGTTTATCCCACATTGATTGCAACAAAATTGTAGTATGGTATTATCCTAAGAGTTGTAACTTGGAATACTTTTGCTACGAGACACATACCTTTGTAACACAGTATTTACATAATACGTTCATTTAGTTCTAAAATTTTTCTTTGCAGAACAAAATTAGTAGATATTTTTTATAGCTTTAGATAGCTACAGAGTTAAAGTTAGTGTTAATCTTTTTAATCTAGTACATATTACAATAATATCCGAGCGGAGAAAGCATTAACAGAAATGTAATATTATAGATATACAGTGAGGTTTTTATAACACCGTACATAGCCCTATGTTCGATTTTATTTGTCCCATGCCAACGCATGGGCAGTTATGCAACCAACATTACTCCTGTATATTATTGGTTTCTACATAAACATCTTATCCATAACTGTCAAAGTCGTGACAAGATAAAATAATCCATAAAATGTATTCTAAAGATGAAAAAATTGAAATTATAATTTGGCATCAAGCCGGAAACAGTATTAGAAATATACGAGATCAGTTTGCTGTAAAATATCCCGACAGACCAATACCGACTCTATCAACCATCCACACAATTATTAAAACATTTGATATAAGAATTTCGAATCGACTTGCATATTGTATGGAATGCGAAGGTGGACATTTCGAACATTTATTAAAACGCTAATACGCTTCATTAGATATAATGTTGTTGTTTTTTTATTCACTGTTTGATGAGATCTTTTAATGTTATTTTAAAAATAGAAGGTGATTTATTTACAAGGTTTGTTTATTATGTAGTATCAACGAGGTTATTATGTATGTATACGCCCTCTGTTAATCAAGTATTCAACATGTAAAAACGCATTTTGCAAATAGGAGTAATGTTGGTTGCACAACTGCCCATGCGTTGACATGGATCAAATAAAATCGAACATAGGGGCTATGTACGGTGTTTTAAAAACCTCACTGTATAATGCGAATAGAAACGGGGAAAGTGTTTATTGTGTTCATATGTTACATAGTAACAGCCAGAAAAAGATGAGATTATACATATAATTAATTAAATAAATTAAAAAATTAAAAATGAATGAAGTATGTGTATGTAAACTAAATTTCGTATATTGATCTTTTCAGAATAATAGAGAATTAAATGATATTTTACCAAAAAGATTCGTTTGCTAAAAAGCTGTATCGGCCAGAGAAATTCCATAATTTTTGTATGGTACGCCAATATAGGGTCATCATATAAAATGGAAAAATATGAAACAAACAACAGCAGAAATATACCTATAATTGAAGTAACATGTAAATGCGTCATTTAAAACATGTGCCTTCCATAAAATTCCAACAGAAATGTTTTAGCGAAAGTGGGATCGTGACTTCAAGATATGTGGACCACTATCTGCTTGGGCAACATTCAGGCATCAAGTTAGTTATTGAAAGCCAGTTTTGATGATCATTGTATTTCTCAGATATACTAGCAGGAGACTTCCCCACAAAAAGATTGTATTTATTTATTTATTTATTTTATTTTCCAGTTTGAGACTCAGACAGAGAAATCTCCAGTAAAGAGTCTACTATTACATCATTTATAAATACAAACATAGTAGGTATATGTAGCAACAATAGATCACAATAAGTGTGAGTAAATATACATCAGAATCAAGAAAAAAAAAAAATGAAAAAAGCACATATGCGTGTACTTAGAGTGTAGGCATAAAAAGAAACAATGCAGAAACTCAACTTTCAGAATCACACCGACACACGAAACGAAGAACCTGATGTTTATAATAAAGGTAACTATGCGCAAAACAATCTATGTTAAATCGGTCAATAGTGGAACATATTCGCGCGATGGGGGAGTTAGAAGCATAGTTAGTGTTTCTAAAAGGTATATGAAGAAGAGGAGGGAACCGCAACATTCGCTGAGGAACATGAATTTGTATTAGATTTAGTAAATACGGGCTATCAACTAACCCAGTTACGATTTTAATTCCAAACAAAATATCATACATTGCCCAGCGTAGCAGATCTGATACATCACAGTTAAATTGCGATTTATAAGTACTGCGTATAAAATTTACTGTATATTCCTGATGTATCATATCTACTACAACTTAATATACGCATTCATAATGGCTACTTTTGCTTGGTCTTCGCTAGATGTGCTTACATACGTGTTGTGTCATGCTCGTTTTACTTGTGATCGGTGAAGTGTAACCGTTCGTAGAGTTTGAAATAATATTTACAAAAATTAGGATATTTTCAATTTTATCAATAGTGTAATTTGAAACATAAAGGTATGTATTTATTATTCAGTTACAATTAAACATGAAGGGTGATATACTTGTAATAATTTCTAGCAATAAAGTTAGTTGTATCAGAATAGATACATTGGGCTTAGTAGCATATTTATACAGATATGATTTATTTCTTGCAGCAAAAATGTCCGACAAAAGAAAACTTACTGAGAAGGAATTAGAAGAAATTGCTAATAAATTTTTTGAAAGCGAAGACGACTATGATAGTTCGGATCAAGGTGATTTTTATAATTTTCCTGAAGAAGCAAGCGATAAAAATTTGCTTCAGGATCCTTTTGATATAGCGTCAATGGATATTGAATTAGAAGACGGAGCTATTTTAGATTCAATGTTTGTACCGGAAGAGAACGAAAATGAAATAGTAGCAGATGAATCAGCTACGCAAAGAAACTCCAAAGTAGAAATAAAAGAACTAAAAGAAAAGTATTCCAAGATAATTTGGAAAAAGAAAAATTTACTTTTATCTGAAGATAATTTGAAGTTCCTTGGCGAAGACTTAATTCCTGGAGATATATCGAGATTACAAACTCCGTTTAGTTTTTTCAAATATTTTTTCAGTGATGACTTAATCGAAAATATTGTATTTCAATCCAATTTATATTCTGTACAAATTGATGCCAATAAACCAGCAGAATTGGCTTCCGATCATATAAGAAAATATTTAGGGATTTGTATATATATGTCGATAGTACATATGCCTAATGTACGTAGTTATTGGTCTACATCTCTTGATTTTCCTCAAATACGCAGCGTAATGAGCAAGAACGAATTTGAAAGAATTCGCAAATTTTTACATTTTGCAGATAACGGCAAAATGGTAGATAAAGACAATCCCAGTTATGACAAATTGTACAAACTCCGTCCTGTTATTGACACACTCAATTCAAAATTTAGATCTGTACCGTTGCAAGAGTATTTATCGGTTGACGAACAGCTATGCGCTACCAAAGCTAGGCATCATCTGAAACAATATCTACCTGCCAAACCACACAAATGGGGGTACAAGCTATTTGTTCTTTGTGGAACGGATGGTTTCGCACACCAGTTTGAGATATACACTGGTAACGAAAATAGATGTCTAGCAAATGAGCCAGATTTAGGTGCAAGCGCGAACATAGTTATTCGCCTTTGTCGAAACGTACCTTCCAATCAAAATTACAAGATATATTTTGATAATTATTATACCTCGTTACCATTATTAGTACATCTTGCCCAAAGAGGAATTTATTCTTTGGGTACAGTTCGACGAGCCAGAATAACTAACGGCAAATTACCCAGCGAAGATGTGATGAAAAAAAGAAAGGAGAGGCTCAGCTTTCGAATATGTAACTGACATTGATGGCGTCGAAGTTACATCTGTAGCATGGAAGGACAATAGAACAGTTACATTGCTCTCAACTTTCGCTGGAAAATCCCCAGTTACTAAAATATGTAGGTACGATCGCAAGGAAAAACGTCAAACATCAATCGAATGTCCTTACATAATAAAGGAGTATAATAAACACATGGGTGGGGTTGATATGATGGATAGCTTAATAGGAAGGTATAAAATTCAAATGAGAACAAAAAAGTGGTATCTGCGCTTGTTTTACCATTTATTGGATATGACTTTGATAAATAGTTGGTTACTTTACAAGAAATGTCGTCAATTGCAAAATGAAACCAATATTATGCGATTAGCCGATTTTCGAGCAGAAGTGGCGTATTGTCTATGTCACTTACATAACACAAACGAAACAAATAAAAGAGGTAGACCATCCAGTGGACTCGAAAATGAAATAAAGGAGAAAAAAAAACAGATCTGCAACTACAGCTTACATCCCTCCAAAAGAAGTGAGAACAGATTCCACAGCTCATTGGCCAATCTATGATGATACGCGGCAGAGATGCAAGCTACCATCCTGCAAATCTTTTTCTTATATTAAGTGCTCTAAATGTGGATTACACTTATGCCTAAATAAAAATAATAACTGTTTTTATAAATTCCATACCACTTAGTCTATATGTATATATGTATATCGTACTGTACAATGTAGCAGATCTGATACAACTGATTTCACTTAAATTACAAATAAATACGTTTTCATATATTTTTTTAAATATTTTTCCAATGGTCTATAACCTACTATCTACTTGAAAACAATTTTTTTCACAAGATCTGAAAAATTGGGCAATGTAGGGTTAACCAGTCGTCTTTCTGATAGCGAATGCATATTCAAGCGCATACAAGATTGAAGGTAAGATTCATTAGCAATACCTGTGCTAGCGCGGCGATTAATACATTTAATGATTTTTTTCTGAATATTTTCTATTCTATTGATATGTACATTGTACTGAGGGTTCCAAACTTGGGTGGTATAATTTAGGCGTGAGTAAACAAATGCAAAATATAGTGATCTTAACGCTGCAATTGACGTAAAACGATTACATGTTCTTAAGATGAAACCTAAAATTCTATAGCATTTGTTAGCCACATATCCGACATGATCCCCAAATGTCATTCTTGTGTCGAGGACGACTCCAAGATCTTTGACTCGAGTGAGTCGCGAAAGATTGTGGTTATTAATGTGGTACTGAAAAACGTATTTGTTAAGATTTCTGGTAAAAGTAATCTGAGCGCATTTATCAATATTAAAATACAGATAGCGGCGCGAGCAGTAGAGTGCAAGGCGATTAAGGTCGTCCTGTAATAAAAGACAGTCCCGAGCACAGCGTATCTGACGGCTGATTTTTAAATCATCAGCATAGCATAAAAACCGAGAATGACGGAAACAGGTATTGATATCATTTATATACACTAAAAATAAGAGTGGGCCAAGGTGTGATCCCTGCGCCACACCTGACGTAATTGTTATGTAACGTGATTTATATCCATGCACTGTCACTGCTTGTAATCTATTCCTAATGTAAGAGGAAAACCATCTATGGAGGTCGCCGTGCACACCGACCTCAGCAAGCCTACCCAACAACACAGCATGATTTATTTTGTCAAATGCCTTGCTGAAGTCGGTGTAAACACAGTCCACCTGGACTCGACTGTCCATAGCTACAAGTATCGAATCAACATGCTCAACAAGGTTAGTCTGAACTGAGCGAGAGCGAACAAAACCATGCTGTTGGGGAATAATAATATTTTTAAGTGTATTATAAACATTATCGTACACAATTGATTCGAGTATCTTAGCTATAGTAGATAGAATAGATATTGGACGATAATTAGCTGCATTTGTTTTAGCGCCGCCTTTAAAAACTGGAACAACGTGTGATGTTTTCCAAAGTTGCGGAAAAACTGAACTAGATAGAGATTTATTAAAAAGAATGTAAAGTGGGACAGCAATTGACTTTACGCACATCTTAATAAAAAATGGAGGGAGGCCGTCAGGACCAGGACCCTTGTTTGTATCTAATTTGTTGATTTTTGTATAACAGCAGCTTGCTCGATGTAACAGTTGCTAATTAAATTGAAAGAGCATGCCTGTCCCGTTGCCCGATCTACAGCAGGGTCATTCCCAACATCAGGATACCGATTGAAAATTGAAGCGAAATGATCGGAGAACAAGTCACATACATTTTGACCACCGGTAGCTGTGTGGTCACGTAGTGTTATAGTGCTAGGAATAAAATGTGACGTATGACGATTGCGAGCATAAGACCATAATAATTTAGGGTTAGCTACAATATTACGTTCGATGTTAGACAGATATTGCTCGTAGTCTGCTTGTATGAGTTGTTTTGAGCGTGTTCTAAGAATTTTAAATGATAAAAAATCAGTGCAGTTCTTAAACCGTTTCCACTTTTTGTGGATTCGCAACTTTTCTTTAATTGTTGAGATGGTTACGCGAGAGAACCATGAAGGAAAGCGTGTATTGGGGGCTTTCTGAGATTAGCATATGTTAATAAAGCATCACGAATGATATCATAGAATTTACTAACGGCTAAATCAATAGACAAATGGGATAATTCATCTGGCCAATTGATGCCTGAAAAATACTTATTAATTTCGGCGTAATTAATAGTGCGAAAATTAAAATATTGACATGTATTGTGTCGCAAATCTTTTATATGTGAGCAGTTGAAGGAAAACTCAATTGCTTTATGGTGGGCATCCTCAGGGACTAACGGGTGATTACAATGCGTAATAGAATCAATACGATAGTCATTGCATAGAATTAAATCGAGCAATTTCTACCTATTGCCGAAAAATATGTACTTACTGCTAATATTTTTTAATGTGAATCAAGCATCGTGTTTAAAACAATGGAAATCAAGTTGAGATGGTTAAATTACTTTTGGGATAGAAACGAAAAGCTGTAAACATCCAGTTTTACCATACAAGCATATTTAACCTTGCGGTTGTGGGATAGCTGGATATACGCAGAGCTCAGATAGGCTGGCCATAGATGCGGCAGTACTTATAGTTCGGTGTTTGAATCTTGTCGGTGACGCTTGTAGCATCATCTCACTAGAACAGTACTCCGCTGTTGCAACATAATTAACAACACATTTACACACATATTTACATATCAAGCGCTGCAATAGCCGCTGCAGCTGTACTCACCACAACAAAACAACGCTATCAAAGAGAGAAAGAGAAAATTAGTGATAGTGCTGCTATTCATCATTACAATAAACAGAAAATAATATCACCTAAGCAAGCAAAGTAAGTTAAACTAAATTAGAAATAGTAAAGATAATATTAACTAAGAAGTGGACTACTACATAAAGTTTTCGCGATTTTTAAGGATTTGAAGATGCAGGTCAACCAGTACAAATTAACATAACAAACAAATTAATTCCAAATAAAGAGGTTAAAAAAATGTTGAATTGAAAATTGTTTTAATTCGACTGCAACTAATGTTTGAGACAGGAAGGAAGCGCACCCACAGATGTTAAAGCAAGAAGAATTTTAAGTACGAGAAATACATATATCCTACTAGAATAAAAGTTGAGCACAGCATTGTAGGCAGAGCACCAAATCATCCGGCATTATATGAACATCATACCCGCTTCAACCGAAACTAAAACAGAATCTTTGCTTGAAAATTCACGGCATTCGTTATGCAGGTAAAAATTACTGCCCGCTAATAGCTAGACCTGTCCAAATAAACTTTTTTTACGATTTATAAAAACTGCACTTATAACTTCATGAATGTTTTGCTATCCTTTCACTACATTCTCATATTTGCTTGTTTACATGTGCCGGAAAAATAAATACCAAGCAGAGTTTAATTTTAACCGTTCCATTCCCTAAGTGCGCTTTCGATATACGAGTAATGAAAAACTCAGAACTGTGGAATACACTTCCTGTTATTCTGCTGGCTGTCGTTCGTCTCCACCAGGTGTGATATTGCCAAAGTTGCGCGCTTGGAAAGTAGTAGTTGTCGTTCTTATCTCTTACGAATGTAAAATTAGCAAATATTTATACAGCGACTATACAAGATCAGAAATGACGCGAGCCAGATAAATCCCAACGACCGCATCACGTGCGACGCCTCGTCGTTTTCCTTTACGTCAATTGTCATCGCTTGTAAATATTCCAGATATTCAAAGCCGATATACTATTTATGTTTACTTGTTAATTACCAAGGATAGAAAAAAAAAATATCAATACGTCGAAGGACAGAATAAATAGCATATGGGAAAGTTTAATATTATATTGCATTCTTAAATAAGAATATTTCTCTAGGTTTCCATTCAAAGCGTTGTACCGTTGTAGTTATGAAATTAACGTATTTGTGGAAGCGAAGTAAAAATGCAATAAGAAATAAAAATTTTATTTTAAATTACTTTTAAAGATTAATAATATTATCGGATTTTGCTCATCTTTGCAAACTTCTATAATCTTGCCACAGCGGTAGGTTTTGTTTGTAATATAATGATTTTTTAAAGTATCAAAGCGACCTTATCCAAGTGTGCCAGTAGAAGTACATTAATTTTCGTTCTAAAATTGTAAAATTGGTGTTGGGCTATAACTTGTGCCTGTATACAAATTTCATTATATTAACCACTTCATTAATATTATTAATTATTTTGTCCAGACGAAACCATAGTTAAAATCGCAGCTTATAAAAGCATACCAAACATTTGACCACGTATAATATGGCACTACATGTATTTACTCACAACGCGTCAATGGTGGTTCCGTTTTGAGTACGATGACTGATTTCTCTTTGCTTCATGGAATCGAACGTATTCGTTTAGAATTCATTCGACCATTTACCTTGTCCAAATATATAAATTTTGTTTCTTAATACTTCAAGTGCGTAAACAGAGCAAACCGATGAGACCGTTCGCGTACAACTAACTCTGTTTTCTCTTACATCTGGATCTTATTGCGGGATTCCCTCCATTTAAAATTTTAACTGTATATTTTGTATAATCTAATCTGGCGTATTTCCGTTAGATGAATTTGGTTATTTTAGAGCAAGATTAAAATTTCATATTCTTCCTTCGAACTCTACACTGTGCTGATGGCATTAATGATATTGTTGCCATCTGTATTGATTTACATGTCCACCGAAATGATATTTCCTGACTGCCATATTTGACAAATCAAATATTCAACATTAAAAAAGCTATTTGTATAACAGAGCCGGAAAATGTATTATTTACTTCTGCAGGTTATTATCGTTATATAAACAAAGCTGGATAACATCATCCTAGCCCACATATGATTTTCACGGATTAAGAAGTTTTTCTTCTGTAAAAGTTAGATATTTTAATTTACATAGTTTTGTAGGCAATCTGCTTGGCTATTTCAACTATTAATAGAAAGTATTATAATTTAGACTGTCTTCATAGAAATACCTAATTGTCTGAGTATGGCACATTAATAGCATTCTGAAAGTATTATTGGCGCAGTGTCTGGCACCGGCTTAAATGCTATTTGAATGTAAGATACGACAAATTAATCGCAAATTGGGTCGACGGAAAATTACCAAAGACAATTTGATATTTAATATACATCCTTGTTATTTATACCGAAAAAGCTTTTAAGGACATACATGACAGGATCTATAATTCCTTGTTCAAGCACAAATCAATTTTAAATTGTAATTGAAGATGAGGTAAAATAGATCAAATATCTAGATACATACTATGATTAGGTACTGCTGCTTCCAATGAGGTGCTTGTGAAAAAGTGGCAACCATAATATACATGTTTGTGACTGTTACACAGATTGTTTCCGCAGGGGCACCACAGCAGTCACTTTTGGGCCCGACACTGGTTTTAATCTTTATGCACGATCTGCCTAGAGTTCAGGATGTATACTTAGACATGTACGCGGACGATATGGTGATCTCCACTTCCTCAGGGAGTGAAGCACTCATTTGCCGTCGCCGCCAGACACGCATAGACAAGATCCTTCACTAGACCAACAAATGGCGACTCAAAGTCAACGAAAGAAAATGTCGTGGACCGCCACATCACACCCTAACTGTGGGAAACTACCGATTGCCATGGAGCGTGAATGCAATTATTCAATGATTTCCCATAGCAAGGTCGCTAATTTCACAAGTCCTTTGTTCCAAAAGTCTGCTCTCCCTGAAAATCAAACTAATGACATATCTAGTCTTCCTGAGACCAATCCTCGCATGCAGTACACTATCTTGGTCCTGGGGCGTGAATTTGCACCTAAAGTGTCTCGAAGCCCAACAAAACATGTTTATCAGCGCGCCCTGGTTCGTCCAGAACGTTGATTTTCACCGCGATCTGGGTGTCCCTTGCATACATCAATATTCCCTCCAGTTGGCAACGAAACCCCTTGAGAAGATCTTTACGTCCACCAATCCCATCGTTCCGGAGACCGCTGGATTAGATTTTCAACAAGTTTAATTTTAATACTTGATGGAACCATCATGGGACTCCATTACGGTTTGAAGTCTAGCTAGTATCGATTATACTGATGTTGTTGTATAGCTTAGTGAAATATTTCTCCATTCTTGCAGTAACACTCTTTCTATGTCAATGTATTGTTACCTTCAGATTTTGCTAGGTTTGCTAGGATACGATGTGGTACGATCTGGTGATTATGCTGGCGCTTTAATGACTGTGTGCCAAAGTTAATTTCCTTACTTATATATTCTTGAGGAAACTGCAATCGTAAATGAGACTTCATTCTGATATAGAGTTAGTTGTTACAACTTTAATCTATACGTTGTAAACTTTTCTATAATCTACTGCTTGTATTTTGCTGTTAAAATTTTACTATAAAAAAGTTTTCCATTGTAACGTCCAATGTGCTGCATAATGGACGAATTTTGGTTGAACAGTTTTTCTACATTATTTTTTGATGTGTGGTGGGAGTGTTTACTTGCAGTGACTTGTTAAGCTGTATCGCTTGTTCGTACTGTTGTAACTCTCGCGGTGTAATTTCTGTGTGTGTAAATTGTGTTCAAGTGGCCTTGTGACAGCATCATACCGCCTTTTATAATGCTGCGCTGTAATCACTTTGCTCTCAACAACGAATGGTAAGTCGATCTAATTCCAATTCTCCGAGAGAAATGTCACCGTCCTTCCGGAGAATTGAAACTCAGTTCCTATCAGTCCGCCACAACAATAGTCAGCCGCCTAACCACTACGGCTATCAAACCGTTTACTCAAATTCACTGAGAGAAATTACCAACTGTTTTAGCGTGACTTCCTATATGCGCATCATTTAAACTAAGAGGTGGTAACACACCGACCTGGTTTCTTCGCTTATAGTAAAGATAAATATGAATAAGTTTCGTCATTTTACTGATAAAAAATAACGCATCATGTGCTACTTGAGTATTAAAATAAAAAGCTGTATTTTACTTTATTTTTTCATAAAACTCATATATTTCAGGAGAGAATCATTTAAGTTTAGAGTCCTGTTTGGATAATCAACGACGTACATATATCGGTCAGAAAATAATGTACATGTCAACATATTTTCGTCATTGAAAGACGTTTTGTTAATAATCTGGTAAATGACATTTACGCAAATTTGCCTAACAACTTGTTTTATGTCTAATTATTTACAAACTCAGTGTGCATAAGCTCAAATGCTAAAAATGATTTTGGCGCTCGTGGTTGTAGAATATCTTTTGTAGCGAATAAAATTTTGTTAACAAATAACATACATATTTATATTGATACCAGTTTTTTAATAAATCAGTAATGCAAAAAATAATCTAATCTCTGTGACTGTCAGGTGTATTAAATAATTTGCAAGCAATAATAAGGAAGATACGTCTGTTATTTTTTAGGCGTGACTTCGTTTTTATTTAGCATTAGCAATTAAGAGTATAGATAATAGGTAATGCCATTAATTTTTTCAAATTTCCAAATAATTTAATATTTTCAAGTTTTATTATCGCCTTAAGTTTTTTTGTGTATTGAGGGTTGCAGTGTTTAGTGTTCTAAGTTTTAAATAATCAAATTTAGTCAAAATTGACATGTTCACAATTATACTCCAGCAATGATTGAACATTTATCTTCATAACTTTGGATTTAGGTAGATCTAAGATCTAGATAAATCTAAATCTAGCCTAGGCTAGATTGTGGACGGATCAATCAATAAATCTGGAAATATTTTGTTTCCAAAAATAAGATATCTATTTTTTTTTGTTTAACACGTAATTTTGAATCACTTATTCTTTGTCTACTAGTCTGTAATTGAATGTTAGTAATGGTTCGTGATTTATAATCATCCTTCCAACACAAGTGAAAAGACTCCATTGCCGAGCAAAAACCATGCTAGGTTAATCACAGACTTGAGTTCCTTTTCAAATTAAAAATTCTAATTAGGATCTGACTTACTAGATTAGCATTGCATATACGACTATACTCAAACAAAATTTTTAACTTTCCATTCGGTCAACAGCCGTAAACTTTTATTGTGTGAGAGTCGATGACGATAATTTTACTAGGTAAATTAGATTCGCAGCAGTCCTGTTGGAATATTAACTTATGTATAACTATTAAAATAATCATTTGAATGGTTAATCATCTAAACTATTCGATTGGTTCTTTTCTTAAAACAATTTTATAAATAATCAGTCAGAGTCTGTTTTAATCGCTGAAAGTTTTATCATAACACTTAGGCAACGCAAGAAAACTACTTCATAAGTAAATCGAAATCGTAATTGGTATAGCGCAAGAACTTGCGTCACACAACAATCGACGGGCGAATCGAAATAAGAGAAAATAACAGAGGGGAACCAATTGATCAGGGTCAATTAATATGAGAAATAGACTTGAAGAATAAAGCAATCGTCGTCGATCAATTGAAATTAAAGTTTATTTATTTTTACTGTTATCATATTAATTGATACAAAGAAATATACTGTGTTTTAGTCCGTTAAAATATATATATGTATATACCTACGCATACGAGTACATCATGCAGCTATATACTGCAAAGGTTCTGCAACCTGTGGGTGAGTATATTAAAACAAAAAGTAGCCTAATTGATAATACTGCAAAATAATGTAATACTACGGTGGTTTTAGAGCTGGTTTTAGTTAGTTAACTACATATGTTATATATAGTTGTTATTATACATAGTATTTGTTATACAGAACGCATACGGTTACACGTTTGAAGAGTCAACGAACGATTCTGGAGCTTGTCCTAACATAATTTATCCAAATAACTAGGACTAATAACATTACCAAAATTATTTTTCCTTGTTACCACTGATTCATAATAGATTTATCACAACTAGAATCACAAGAACAATGATTGCGCATTAAGCTAATGTAGCTCGTACAACTGTTTAGAACCTGTTCCAGTGGCACAACATTGAGTACCATTCTCAACGAGAATATCATTACAATAATAAAATGCTTTCAATGTACTACTTTCAACAAAGTCAGGTGGTATCGAAATTCAGCAGAACTTTCGTGGTTGCAGTAACTTAGATACATCCCAAATACGAGGGATAAGCTATAATTATTGAGAATTGAAAAATCTAGTTACCCGTCCAAAACAAATTGTTGTTTACTAAATAGTGCATTATTTTATCTGTCAATTGCAGTTTAGTTTGTGCAATTCGATTGAATAATGTCTAGTAGTCCATAGAATAAGCTTCAATGGAATTATCACGAGAGAACTTTCGGATAATGATTTACTATGATTTCAAGACTTGAGCGCGTACGAGTGTGAGGAAAGTTTAAAATCGGCATTTGGGTATAAAGAATTTGAACGAGGTTGCAAATCGGTGGTACACAGAAAAGGAGCTGCCCCGCGTTAACTGCTGTTAACACCGAAAACATTGCTGCGGTGAAGAAGATGGTGGAAGAGGACAACCGCATTACCTATGCAATGATTGAGTACAATCTGGAGATTGCATCCTCGCAAATGAGATCAATATGCACGAACATTTACATTTGAAAAAGGTTGTAACTCGGATTGTACCCCATCATCTGACTGATTTACAAAAACCAGAACGTGTTAGAATTTGCCAACAAACTTTAGATATGTTGAATCCTGGAGATCATCAAATTATTTCTAAAATTGTAACTGGCGATGAAACGTACACACCGATTTTTGATGTTCCCATTCGCCAAGAAAGCCTAATCTGGATACATTAAGAAGAGAAAACCCCTACAATGGTGAAGAAACGAGCAATGAAAAAAGTCATGTACGCAGCATTTTTTTAGAAGTACGTGTTTAGTGGCCGCAATTAAATTAGCTAATTGGTATGTTGAAAATTGTTTGCCTACTGTGTTCAGTAAAGTGCCCAGTGAAATCATGTTACATCATGATAACTTGTTGTCCCATACTGCAGGACAACTGTTCAGTATTTAGTCAAAAACAAAATCAAAATGATAAGAACATCCTCCTTACTGACTGGATTTGGCGATGTGTAACTTCTGGCTACGCTATTAAGTGTTTTTTTATAGATTCCTTAAATACAGCTGGTTGAACGCTTTTAAACTATGGAAGGGGAGAATGGTTAAGTGCATTATTATAAATGGAAATTACTTTGAACATATTTAAGAAAACTTCTAAAAACTTGTATCAATCTTTCTATTCTCAATAATTCTAGCTTGTGTATTACGTAATATTCGCGAATATATTTGCTACTGTTGAAACTAAAGCAGCAGTTACAATCATTTCCTCTTGTAAACATTACTAAAAACTACACAAAAAAATATATTTGTCCTCTCAACTACCTACTCCTTCGAAAGGAACGGCTTTCATAAATTGCTCTACTATATTGGGTTTATAATTCATAAAGGAGCATTTTAGAGTAAATGTGACTATTTTGACAAATATTGAGGTAAGGTTTCGCAGAATTGGGGTAAACTACGCCAAATCGAGAGGAAGACACTTCGACATTGTCACTACACCCCGCTCTCCTAAAGCCCTAAAGCGCTCGTTCGCTTTATAGGAAAGGGAAGAGTAGAATGTACTGAAATTGTCGAGGCAGCTTACTTTCGATTCGATGCTACCCATGGTTTTAGAAACTTTGTGTTCGCCTTTCTGGTTTACCAAGATTGAGCAGTCCTTAGTTAATTTAAAGCTATTATGTCTTCTTATTATATAATTAAAAAAAAATATATCAGCGTGTATAGTAAATCCATTATTACAATCATTGATTTGCTGGATTCTTTTTTGTTATCTACAATAAATTAAACCGTATCAATTCACAAAAAAAAACGCACGACGTATAAATTATAGGGTACTTACAGAGAATGGGTTCTCTATACCCCTCACTCTTTTCTAAAAAAAATTGAACAACAGTAATTTCCAAATTAGCAAATTACTTAGCATATTTTTTACAGAAATTATGTCTTTGTTGGAAAATCTAATAGTGACGTTGTTTAATAATTCTTCTATTCAAGCATTGTCAAAATTACATTTAACTCAACGACCGTTAGTGCTCTAGAATTTAGAAGGCTATGTTACATCACTATTTCACCGTTAATGACGTTGCGTTGTTAATCACCCAATAGCGAATGATAGCTCGATTGTGATACAATTCTCAGCACACAACTCATAACCACTGTGGATATCGACCTATTCAAGACGCAATACACGTTTACTATATAGCCAGTTAAAATATGGTATGCATAAAAGGTTCCATGCCTGACAAAAAATTTAACTAAAACTCAACGGTAAATTTCATAATTTTTGCGTTATTTTAATATAATGCAATAAAACATTTTTCCTATAAAAGTAATAGTAATTTATCACAATACAATTTTATATATACTGGGGGTGGGTCGTGGGAAATCGACTAAACTCTAAGAGTGCATTCTACAGGTGAAAATAATGTAAAAAAACTCAAGTGTTGTAATATTGTTGTTCAGGTATTATGACATTGACCTGACGTTTGTACGACTAAAGTGTAAGAAACTAAAATGCCACACACTTATTCTAATTTAGAATATGGTGTGTGTTTATGGATTTTGTAATGGGAATTCTAGAGCTGCTGATATTGAATATCGTCCACGGTTTCCGCATCACAAACATTCTAATAAAAATGTGTATTAGTGTATTTCATAAATAGTGCGAGACCCAAAGGATTCCCAGTGTTAACATAATATCTAAAGGAGGCACTCGACAACAATTACAAGAAGTAGAAGATATTCTGGATGTAGTAGAAGAAGACGCAACTACCAACTCACGGAGAATTACTGTTCAATTGGGCATCCCACAAACAAGGGTAATACAAACACTCCACGAGCAAAGCTTACGTGCGTACCATGTACAAAGAGTACAGCACCTACAACCAAATGATTATCGTAAAGGTATGGAATTTTGTCGATGGATAAATGATAATTCTGGTTCTGTATCGCGTATACTTTTTATAGATGAAGTAACATTCAGTCGTGACGGTATTAATAATTGTCATAACTATCATGTATGGTCAGACGACAATCCACACGCAACAGTCGAAAGTAACTTTCAACATGAATTTTCGGTAAACGTGTAATGTGGTCTGATCGATAGTTTTTTAATTGGGCCTTACATTTTTGAGAATCGCCTCACGGGAGACACGTATTTACATGTTTTAAAAAATGAACTGCACGGACTGCTACAGGATGTTCCCATAAATATCATAATCTAAATGTTCTACCATCACGATGGAGCACTTGCAGATTACGCTCGACCGGTCACGCAACATTTAGATGAAAGGTTTCCAGATAGTTGGATTGCTCTTAGTAGTCACACTGGTTGGTCGCCTAGCTCTCCCGACCTAACGCCAGGCCATTATTGTTTATGGGGCCAGTTAAAAAATGAAGTGCACCAAGTAAAAGTGGACACTTCTGATGCACTAACTCAACGGATTAGAAATGCTCCTAACAATATCAAACATCAACCTGACGCAATCACGAACGCAACCAGCGCCCTTGGTAGACGATGTAGAAAATGTTTAGTAATGAATGGCGGTATTTTTGAAAATATATTATAAAGAACGATAATACCAATAGAATACCAAAATTTTAATGTATGAAATTTTTTTTATTTTTAATTACGCTATAGCTCGAAAACAAATAAAATTCGGATAACAACATTTGAGTTTTTTTATATTATTTTCACCTGTAGAATACAGTCCTAAAGTTTGGTTGATGCCTCACGACTCACCCTGTATATTTGAATATAATTATTAAATTTGTTACATAATTATATATTATGCACAGATAGGATGTTTGGATAAGATTTACCATAATTGTATAGATAGCTGTTATGAAACTTGTAATATACTACTTTCCTGGAATAAATTCAGGAAGCCAGCAATTAAAACAGCGGTATGTATTTTCGTTATATCAGCAAATTATTCGAATCATACATGTATTATGTATTTGTTCTACATCCAGCTACATTTATTATTGTTATGACCTCTAGCGTGGATACTTTATATCTTTTCGTTTTATTTTTACCTGATAATATGGCTCGCCAAATAAATTTTACGTATATATTAAGAAATACTATTACGTGATACACTCTCTTCCCTTTTCTACTGTTTATTTTTAATTTAGAATCAATATTTTTCATTGTGATACTTCTCAAAATTCCATATACAGTGAAATACGTTTAACACGAAACTGATGGGACCGAAATATTTTTTCGTGTTAAAAGATTTTCGTGTTAAACGATATTACAAAAAGTATATATAAATACATAGTACTTTTTCGGGACCGCTTTATTATTTTGTGTTAACCGTTATTTCGTCTTAAGCGTTTTCGTGTTAAACGTATTTCGCTGTATAAGCCACTAAAATAAATCATTATTTATTTTGACCAAAACTATATAAACTAGCATTTTTTGGATGTATCATTATATTATATTATATACTAGTAGGTCCAAGAGTAAGTCCAGATAAAGACCAGCCCACAGTAACCGCAAAATATTTACCATAAACCATAATTCAGTATAAATCAAAAATTAATGTAAACGGAAATGAGATGGGCTTAAAATAATTTGGATATTGAGGGGACTTAGAAATGACCAAGGATGTTTCTTAAGTTAGTACCATAATACAGGAAATTGAAAAGTTGAGAAACATTAATTAAGAAATAAAGAAAGTCAAAGTGAACTTAAATCGAATAATATCGAGTGCTCGACACGAAAAAGTATATTCTTTGTCTAAAGCGAATTATATTAATTGAAACGTTTTTGGGTTTTGTTTCTACTTATGCTTAAACACATGATTAAGTAGGAACAAAAATTCTAGTATTAGTACTTTGTATCTCTCTTGAATTAATGTTTGATTACTTGAAAAAGCCAACCTAAGAGCTGACAATTACGTACACCTAACAGACGCAGTAGATAGAGTAGATGTTTTATGCTAGAGGTTCCCGATATATCATCCACCTTCACTTATAATCATGTATTACCAGGTCAAAAATCTTACTATCGGCACATTATAGCTAAAATATTTTGTTTCAAGATAAAGCATATACTTACTAGTTTACCTGGAGAAACTAATCACAGCCGTATAATACCACCACAATTTTATAGCAAGGTTAAGACACATAGGAGAAGAAGGGACAAATAAAGTTTTACCTATACCTACCAAGTTGATAATTAGTTACGTTGGGCTTGCATTTTTTTTTGTAAAATTATACAAGGTGTTTGTAAGCTTGGTTGTTGACAAGTCATTTCTGTTCTCTGAAATTATTTTTAAATTTAAACAGACATATTTCCTACGTATTTTGATTAAACAAAACATTCTGTTTTAACTTACATGAGGTATTCGTATACCTCTACCCTAACACTTAACGTGAGTGAGTTACAAACGATTTAATTATCCTTCCTAATTAAAATGAACAGATACGTTAATTATGAGAAGCGACAAGAGTGTTTAGCTTGTTTATTCTACATGTCCTTACTTATTCCAAAGTATATCTGTTAGTCATATTCCTGTAACTGACTTCTTCTGACTTCTAAAATTTATATCCTAATACATAGATCTCAGATAAAAATACAAATGTATTTACATTATATGGTGCCTAGTACATTAAAATATAGGTTGCGGTTCAGTCAAATTTTCTAAAGAACGAATTTATCAAATGTGTTACGCACATGTATATTTTATATTATTTTTTTCCGTAACGGTTCTTAAATGATAAATGAACCAGTAAGAAAATTGACATATTTTATTCCAAAATTTTGTTCTTTAACGTTGACGAAGTTTACTTGAACATTTATCAAACCGAATTAAACGTTTAGTTTGATTTGATATTTAGCACTTGAAACTTAATATGAGAATGTCCAACTTTTTGCAGTTGATAAGAAAATTAGTAGTGTAGTAAAGTAGGACTTTCTGAAGATCCGCAAAAGTACACTATATGAAATCTAAACAAAAAAGAAATAATGCACCAAACGAAGAAATATGAGAATCTACGAATCTTCGCAGATATAAAAAAACTTTTAAACAAATGTCAATTGAACAATCAATGGGTCCATTCAACAGAAGCAACCTTTGCACTGCATTGATAACACTGGCCAATCACAGTTGGGTGCTATGAATGTAGCGCAAACAGCTTGCTTCTGTTGAATTCACCCATAGTAAAGTAAATTTACAGCAAAGATTTTAAAATAGGTAGTAATAAATTAGACTAAATGAAGATAGTGATAATAATATAAACAGTAATGCAAATAAGATGCAGTAGACAAAGTATAATAACAACAATAATAATAACAAAAATATATAAATTCTTATTGAACGTATTGCGTAGTGCCTAGTACATTAAAATATAGGTTGCGGTTCAGTCAAATTTTCTAAAGAACGAATTTATCAAATGTGTTACGCACATGTATATTTTATATTATTTTTTTCCGTAACGGTTCTTAAATGATAAATGAACCAGTAAGAAAATTGACATATTTTATTCCAAAATTTTGTTCTTTAACGTTGACGAAGTTTACTTGAACATTTATCAAACCGAATTAAACGTTTAGTTTGATTTGATATTTAGCACTTGAAACTTAATATGAGAATGTCCAACTTTTTGCAGTTGGTAAGGAAATTAATAGTGTAGTAAAGTAGGACTCTCTGAAGATCCGCAAAAGTACACTCTATGAAATCTAAACAAAAAAGAAATAATGCACCAAACGAAGAAATATGAGAATCTACGAATCTTCGCAGATATAAGAAAAACTTTTAAACAAATGTCAATTGAACAATCAATGGGCCCATTCAACAGAAGCAACCTTTGCACTGCATTGATAACACTGGCCAATCACAGTTGGGTGCTATGAATGTAGCGCAAACAGCTTGCTTCTGTTGAATTCACCCATAGTAAAGTAAATTTACAGCAAAGATTTTAAAATAGGTAGTAATAAATTAGACTAAATGAAGATAGTGATAATAATATAAACAGTAATGCAAATAAGATGCAGTAGACAAAGTATAATAACAACAATAATAATAACAAAAATATATAAATTCTTATTGAACGTATTGATTCATCTCTTTGATTCATTTGAATGATAGATGTAAGGACAAATGAGAACATCTAAATAAACGAGCTAAGCACACTTTCTCCTGGAAGTTGACTTATTGGAAGTACGGAAGATAATTAAATTGTTCATAATTCACTTACCTTAACTTTCAGGTGTAAGAAAAATAACAATTACACCAAAATACTTTCGGATGACTGAACTTATTCGAATAACCGAGTTTTTAAACAACCTGTATTTATCAAATAAATTGCAAAGGATGGTATTCAGATATAGTGTATGACTTGTCAAATGTTTACAAAATATGTCATAAAAGTTACATTTCTAATAGGATTTTTGGCATGCTATTGAAAATATTGAAGTTGATGCCAACTTCCGACGAACCAGAAGTTATATTTATCTCGAAATATTTTGAGATGATTCGCAATCAACCGTATTCAACTACAAATTTTTCGTTTTTAGATTTCATTTCGTTTGGAAAATACTAGACCATTCTCATCAACCACGCCGTATATACACGTACCGCTAAGTTCTTGAAAATCAAGTTAAGATAAATATTCATCTTTCTACAAACAAAAGTGGTTTACAGTGTATCTGAAGTTTCAATAGAAGCATGTTATACATGTTCACCACATATTACTAAACCGAAGTCCCTTTGTTTCTATCATGTAAATAGTTTTCACAATTTAATAAGACAGTATTAACAAGATCTGAATACCTGTACATAACTATAGTATCAGCTACGCTTTACAGAGATATAAAGCTTACCTCTGTATTCCTAATCATACTAAACACCGGACCAAACAACCGGAGACAAAAAGTATTGTCAAAAAAGGTTAGTAAAGCCTTTTGACTTCATTACTTAGAAAATTAAGTATAACGAAACAATTTGTAAAAGCACTGAATAAGGACGGATGCTACTGTGAGTACTTTTGAAGCAAATTCCCCGGGTTGACTAACGCAAAACTTAAAGAGAATATTGTTGCTGGTTTCTTTTTGCAGACCTGCCTTGATTTTCTTCCCGAAAATTTTGGGCAAATGAGCGCAGATCAAGAAGAAAGGTTCCGCCAGGACATAAAAGAAATGGAGCAGAGGTACAAAAAAAAATTAAATATAAACATCACGACCGAACATCCCTACGTCGGTGCATAAAAGAAAAAAGATTAAACAAGCGGTATTTTCAAATAAAGAGCCAAAGATGTTATTGGCATTTAAGTTATTTCTTGGTATAGTAAGTATCAATTTATCGTTAGTATAACAATATAGTTATTAACGTTTGTAAAACGCAATCCTTTTCTATTTCATAATTTGGATTGTATCTAGATGAGACAGGAGAAATCTAAATCAAGTTTGAATCACAACAACATATTTGGCCAATATCGTCTACTAAAGTTCAAACCACAGCAAACAAATTTGAATTTTCAAACTAAATATATTTAAAGTATTTACTGTTGTGTAAATGTGGGATTATTAAAAAGTAATAGGGCATTGTATATCAATATAAGAAAGCACGAATACTTTAGGAGTTAATATGTCTAATTAGTCGTCGACAGTGTCGATAGCAGTGCAATTTAAACTGGAATTTATTATTTATATATGCATACACTTGTATTTGTAAACTTAGATTCAATAAACCAATTTACTGATGTGGCTATTATAAAATAACTAAAAAAATAAGTTTAAAATATACCCAGGAGAAAATTTTATCATCAATAATTAGATTTATTTCGGCATTGTAAAAAACAAGTAAAATGCCGGGTTATTTTGATACTTCAAAAAAAGTATATTAAAACCGCTGCAACTATTTGTATGTAATATCCTGGGGATATAATAAGCAAGAAAACGTAAACCAGGACAGCAAACAAAAAAAAATGGACTGTCTCATTACTAGGGGTACTTTGTGACTAAATATAAGGATCATACTATATAAATAATTACCGAGAAGAAACCGATCATTTGAGTTCATTTAGAAAGTTATTTTGCCAACATACAAGTTAATTGCTAACAATTTCCTTTGCCCATAAAACAAAAAGCCGACGTAAGACATTTGATCGATGTTTTGGTATAATTTATATACACTACTAGTAGGATGTTTAATATACTACACAACATCAACCTCAAAATTTTAATTATAATTTCCAAGTAATAATTTCAACGTTGCTTGAATTAAATTATAGTGCTTTTTGTTACTTCTTAAGGTTAGAAAAATGTCTCTTATTATATAAAATAAAAGTTTTTATGGATTGTAAGTTTCTAAATGGCCAACAACCAAAGGATATGCTAGAATGTTAAAAAACGAGATTTTCTTAATCTTGCTTAGATAGAGTTCTAAGAGCATATTATGCACAAGAGAACTCAGAGAAGTGAAAGGCATTCAATAGAGTTCCACGAAGTTGTTATAAAGTTCACCTTTATTATTGAAATAATTAAAAATGTCTCTAGTTTAAGAATGATGAGTTTAATTCTAAATATATTTGCTACCTTCTCCCATATAAATAACTATGATTATGATCTATGTTAGTGTACCTAAAATTTTGTTTCTGTTCGCAAATTTAGACATACATAATTAATGGTAATAACGGGCACCGCGTAGTACGGATATCTTTGCGTATCACTAAACACAAAATGTTGACAATGACGTGCGTTTGTGTCGTACAATATTAAGTGCATGTACTGCAAAAATAAATCTAATTGAAACGCTTGTCATTGAGAACCCAGTATCAATAATACAGGGAAAACAAAAACAACAAAAAATAAATGAATGATCGAAATAATGGCATGTAAAACAATTAGTCAAACGTACGATGTGGATAGAACTTTTGGTACATGGTCAAAACGTGAAAGAATGACTCTACTATATGATGTTCACAATAAAGTATAAGAAAGACCCAATAATTCGTTAGAACTGTTTCCTATAAAATTTGAAAAAAAATTGTTAAAACGTTTGGAATTGTGAGAAACGGAATTGAGTTGTTGTAGAATACTGCAAAACAAAGTGATTCTATATTTCATTTAAACTTTGGATCATTCTAAATAACATTGGATTGTGCAAATACTATTTGGTAAAGCTATTTCCGACGCTACACTACAGGATGTGTGATACAAGTAAGACAATAGCAGATGTTATTAATGTAGCGCCACTGTTTTCACAAGAAATTTCAAGATCCGCAGAGCAAACAGAAAGCAAGTAGGGAGATAGAGGAAGATCACGAATACCCAAAACGCAAATAATTACCATAGCTAAACTGTAGTTTATTGAAACAAGACAAAAAGAAAACAAGAAATAATAAAATAATAAAAAAAGAAAACTTATATGTATGTGTGTATATGTTCCTTCCTTATGTTAATTCTTTTTAATGATGTAGTAAGATAAACAAATGTAGTATAGTAGCCCCAATCTGCAGAGACTGTAACTTTAGATATTTTACACATTGAAAAAGACAAAATAAATACAACAGTACTGCCACAAATGTGAAGTTTAAAATGAAATAGTTGGGGATTCTTTGATCAACAATTAGAAGATTTAAAATTTGGAACATTAGCGGTATTCAGGGTGCTCGAAATTTACTGTTCCTTTTGGAAACTTTGAGTAATTTTTTTAGAGTTTTTTTAAATAGAACATCCTGTATATTTTTACACAAACGGATGAAGAGCTTAATTATGAACAATTTTTGTTAATATAACCCCATGGCTTACTCTGCATTTTGTCGCTGACAATAAGTAGATATACTAGTTATAAAAGTCTTTATATGCTCAAGCTTATACACTTTTTGGATGGTACAGAACTCCGTATTTTTACCTTTGTATGAAAAAACCTTTGTAGCTGTAAATTTGCAAACGCGATCTATACTCGTCAATCTCGCAAGGTATTGGGATTTAAGCACGACAATAAAGTAGCAAGCTTTGTTCTCCCCTACATCTATGGCGTTACAAATCACATCGGTAGAATTCTTCGCAAACAAAACATCCGACCCATCTTTAAACAAAATCTCCCAAATTCTTCCTTCATTCAAGGAGACTCGCCATGCTCCCTCCCATAAAGGCTTTTACAAAATTCTCTGAGACTATGGTTCAGTGTACATCGGCGAAAATTGAAGTTCAATTCAAACTAGAATCAAAGAACACCAACGGTACGTTAAGTTATGTTCTTCAACACACTTAGCCTTAGCCGAACACTTTGTCGATACGGGTCACAAAATTTGCTTTGATCAGGTATTTGTTGTCACCAAGTCTCAACGCTATTTTCCACGAAAGGTAAGGGAAGCTATCGAAATCCAGAGACATCCCCAGAATCTCAACCGTGTTATTAGTTACCCACTCTGCAGTATTCGTCCTCTCCGCTTCTTCAACCCGTGCTCACTGTTCTGCATCGTTATCTCGCGCTCACCGATCCGTTTCCCTTCACAGTTGTATATACACCTCCGCGCCTTCACCTTTTCCTTGTCAGAAGGTTTTCGCCTCTAGCTTGGTTGACACGACGAATTGCCGTGACCTTCCGGCGCTCTCACCTAGTTTTGCTCCTGAAGAAACCACTTACATTAGTGGCGAAACGTCGAGTGTGAGTAAGTTGTGTATATTTTTTGTATTATAATATTCAGTTTTGTTTTATTTTGTAGGGTATATACATATGTACTTTACTATGACTCAGTGAAAACCCGGAAACCCTCATAATAACAAAAACTATAATTGTGTTAGTATAGATTTGAATATTAATGGAAGAAACATATGTCTATGTGAGCACGTACATAGTACATTTGAATTGACTCTTTTCTTGCTATGAAAATTGCAGAATCACCAAGCTTACTTTCGAAAATCATTAATATAAAGAATTTTTGTTTTCAATTTTTTAGGTAATATTAAGAACCTAAAGAGTAATCAAATTCACTGTATTATTTAGAATTAATATATGACTTAGTTAAAAAAAAAACAGAATAACTACGAATGTCTAATCGCTTTAAAAATATCTACATCCGTTAAATTCTGTTCAATTTTCCGTAAGATATTTATGGTTAGACGAATATCCAAAGCAGATCGAGCTAAATAAGATTAAATAACAGCGGCTGTAGGAACCAGCATCAAAGCCAAATTTTAAATTTACGATAAGCCAACAAGTTGTACCATTAAAGCTTTTTATTTCGACTTAAACGAAAGTAACACATAAGAGTGCAATTGTTGGCAGTTGGAGAACATAATTCACAGAATTAGCAATTTATTTTAGTCTCCCAAAAGGAAAAATAATTGTTATCTGTGTCGCTGGAGTTTTCTTATAAGATTGAATTGTTGTGTTTGAAACTTATAAATACGCTTCCTGTGCAATATGAATAGGTGAGCATTACAAGTATATAATTTAACAATTACATATTATATCATTAATTCTATTCTAATACATAGGTACAGTGTCAGGCTAGCTTGAAACCGTATAAATTTTCAAACAGTTTTTCAAAGTTTGTTGGTGTTGAGCTAACTATCATTAAAATATGTATATATTTATGATCTCATTATGAAAAGCAACAAACTTTTATTTGAAATTTATTTTTAATTTATATAGTTTCAAAAATATTTATCATATATATTTATATTTACATACTTCTTAATATAACGCACTTACTATACAGCTATAACCACATTTGTGATTCCACACTACTCGTATAAATTATTATACATAATTACTAATATTGGTAAAAAATCATATATGTGGTAAGTTTAATTAGAAGAAACTCTTGCCCAAGTAGATCGAAATGAAGATTACATAGAACAAATAATCTTACATTAGATAAAAAATTGAAAGAAGCATCTAGTCGATTCTATACGCGCGCCTGACATCTCGTGATTAGTGAGCAATGGAGATATATTGGTAATCTAAGATAATAGACCGAGTATTATCAAGTTAGGCCTCGAACCCGTTCAGAGAAAAAAATATTTTATTCATCTTCAGGCGTTTTGGGATGCCTTCAAGTCATATTTTACTGTTAGGCTGCATTTGATTGTCAATACTGTATGCAATACCGACCGTATGTAATAGATCCGTGAAGATAGTTTATGTATACTTAAATAGGCATCAACAGCTGCAAAAATGATCACGACAAATGTTCCACATGTACTTTAATGCACAGTGCACCAGAAGAAATTTGAATGGGCCTCATTTGCCAACTTCCCGACCTGAAGTGAAACTATCTTGAGAAACTTCATTTTAAACTTGCACTTTTGAAATTTGTAATTTTTCAATATAATTATCAATGAAACCGGAGAAAAATAAATAAATAAATAAGTCCCGCATTTCTTTAGCAACATACCAAATAATATTTTTTCAATCATCTAGTGGGAAGTATTAGCTTCAAGAGAAAGCGAAATTAAACAGCAATAGGTAACCAAAAAATCATAATAAAATATTTTCTACCATCGCAGATATTGTATATTTATTATTTTGAAAAATAATAAAAGTGGAACACTGATGTATACTGACGAATTTGTTTCAGTTACGTATATTTAATCATAATTCCTTTTTAAGGGACCGTTATACACATTCGGTTTATGATATCGGATTGTTATTAGAAAAACCTTACCTAGCATGCAAAGTTCTCATTATGTAATATTAGTACAAAATGTTAGTAATATATCGATTTAGGGACCATAATGAGGTGTAATTTAAATATATTACGAAAGTTATATATTCAGTAAAATTGATATCTATGATGGTACTCCATAAGTAGAAGAATAATCATATGACTAGTGATAAAGTAGATTAACAAAATCATAATTAGCTTATAGTTTGAGACTAGAATATAAGCTGGAAATGAATTCGTACCTATTCATTGTGAATACACATCAGCGATGTCATAAGAATGGTCTAAAAAATAGTATTGCACTGGTAAATTGAAAGGTTTACACGATTTTATGCATTCAAGTTAGTGTGCTAGAAAATGCTTTTATCATTGTTTTAAGTTGCCGCAGTTTTATATTATTTCATGTATCATATCACTGTTTTAACACTAGTTGTTAGCAGTTATTTTAGTGTACTTATGAAATACTATATATTCTTAACCGAATGCGTCTCATGCTGTAAAAAAAAACCACCGCGTACCGCCGAATCACTATAGGAGCAATATGATTTTAATTTGGAAACATATCATAGCGCTTGATGGCATTTATCTTTATCATTTTACAAGTTCAACATTATATTCTAATTATGAGGGTAGCGCTTTAGTTGTTTTAAAAGTTCCTTTTTATATTTTAAAATTACCATAATTTTGAAACAATATATCTCATTTATTAACTTAAACTTACGAACATTAATTTTAAGATATACGACTACTTCATAACAAGAATACGATGTTCCCACGGAAAATTAACCATAACTTGCTCGTATACAAAATTATATTCAAAATTATGTAGTTACATATTGTATATTTAAACCAAGTATTAATTTTTTTGTGTGCTGCGCCAGATACTACTAAGAATGATATGATACAGACTTTCTAAATACTTAACCAATGGTTATTTTAACTAGTGTACTAATACACATTCAAAGTTTCAGTAATTGAACAAATTTAGCTCTTGTTGAAATTTCACGGAAAAATATTGCTATGGATGTTGTTTACCACTCATCTCCCTTAGATCACAAACAATTCTTAAAAGAATTGCAAGATTCTATAATTGAGCCAAAAATGTATATTTCTGTGATTTTAACATTTAACATCCCCTTAAAGTTGTAATTCTCTCAGCAGTGTATTTTAACGATTTCTTAAAAGGTATAGACGCCAAATAATTCATCATTACCCCAATGAGACTATTTCATCACTAAATGATTTCATTGTAGTAGCAAAGGATCGCAATATTAGGAGTTATAGTGGCGTTAGTTCTAAAATAGGTATCTGATAATGATTGTGTTTAAGAAGTATCGAGGAGAAGATCTCGTTTCTGGACTTTTGTATCCTTCTGTTATTTGACATGCATAGTCCTTTACAAAAGAAAGTTTATTTTGATTTGTGTCTCGTGCACGATGCAGTAAATTATTGTGGTCCAACCTCAAACATCTAGTGGTTGTGACGGCCCTTATAAGGTTCACCTTATTAATTTATGTACATTGGACGATATGTTTCCAAACATTTGGAAATTAACCATCGTTTTTCTATTGACAACGACTGATGAGGCTATTACGTTAAGACAAGCCATGAATGGCGAAAGGATCCAAGTAATTCCAACGATATAAAAATAGATAATTTCAGGATTCCGGTTACTACTACAACAAAAATTTGGACTTAGCAACCAACTTCGATTGGGAGACTAGGTTGGTAATTACATAAAAGTAGCTTATTGAACTCTCAAAAATGTATGTTGGTTCAGATCAATTTCTTTTTTATCTAAAGTGGGTGGTAGTTGCTTCATAAGCTGTATTGCTTGTCTGACTATCGCTGCTACTCTTTTAGTTTTGTGTGTGTATGTGTTCAATGGCCATTTAGAATGCTGTGCTGCTCTCATAAATTTATTTACACTGTGTGACTAAATATGTATAATAGAAGGAACTGCAACTGTGATATTGAAGAGTGAATATAATAACGTTTTAAAACTGATGTAGACTAATTTTTCATGGAATTATCACTTCAACCGATCAGAGGCTACATTCATTCGAAGATTCTTCTCATTTTTCACATATAACAAATACACTAACCTACTAATTACTAACTCGACGTTATCCAGTAATGTAAGAAGAAACCAGCTACATTAGTGACGAAACGTCATCTATTTTATACAGTATTTTGTATTTAGTATATTATTGTATTATGTATACATATTACACTACTATGATGTGGTGAAAACCCGGAAGCTCTCGTAATAGAGACCCGGAACATGGAACCCTTCAAAAACTCCTCAAAACCCAAAAGATTTTAAAAACCTTTTTATCCCATTGCCGTAACCAGTTAAGTTATTCCGAAACGTCTTAATGTTTCTCATCACATTACCTCTTCACTAGTTCAGAACATCTTCAGACGAGTCCCATCCGCAAACGAATCAAATATTCCCGACGTAAACCAGACTTTGTATTCAGAAAACTTTTCTTCCTTCATTTAGAACTCTTCAACATACTGTCTACAAATGACTGGTCCTTATTAGGTCGCTTTCTTGTACCAAAGCACAAAGAACTTCAGAACGCATTTAGGAAAATCATGTTCTCAAATTGCAAGTGCATGCTACAAATAAAGCAACTATAACCCATTCACCCTCAAAAATAATCAAAAAATTATTCTCATACCCCTTATCGAAAACAGAACCATTAGTATTATCCAAAGGTTTAAATATTTTGGTTGCTCTTTTCTTCTGGATATTCTCTTAAGAAAATGCAGATATTATACATTTTACAACACCCATCTGTGTTTCTTCTGCGAAGCCTACTCAAGATAACTTGCTGGAAGTAGAACGTATAGCCCCAAGTTCTCTCTGTGCCAACAAAGATATGAGTAGGTAAACTATAGACGCATAAGACCAGTCAGACGACGTGGACACGCTGTATAAGCTGTAGTTTTGACAGCTAAAACCTGTGTAACACCAGCAAATTGTCATAATTATGACAGTTTGACAGGTTTTAGCTGTCAAAACTACAGCTTATACAGCGTGTCCACGTCGACTGACTGGTCTGATGCGCCTATAGTTTACCTACTGATATGGTCATTCTACTTGCTCTTTTGCAAGATGGTAGTTACATTCCCTTGTCGCGTGATAGCACCTCAAAATTTCAACAGTAAACCACGCAGTCAAATAACTTGCACATACAGAACAACAGCTCATTCAGAAATAATAGAAAACACTCCGTCTCACATCCTAAATTTCTCATACTTTGTTAAAGTTATTTCTGGAATCTCTGCCGAAGCCGGAGATATTCTTGTTGGCTTTGATGTTTTCTCGTTCTTCACAAGAGTGCCTATCACCCAGTCCGTTGATATAATGTAGCAATTATTAATCCAATACAATCAATCCCCAGACGTAATCAAATTAACCTAAAAACGTCTCATTTGAAAATACTTTACCTGCCAATGAAAATACTAGCAACAAATCTCTGGTGCCGCTATAAATTATCTCCTTCCTCTGTATCTAATATTTCCAAACTTAAAACATGGTTGAAATGCGTTGATGACATTTTTATTATCTGGCTGCATGGTAAAAACACTACTTTCTCGGATTTTCTTAATAATTAACACTAAGTTGTCTATGTGGATCTTTTTCTAATAATTTAAATTAAATGCAATATTGCATACGTACGCTCCTGGTATGTGTACCAAATTTGCCATATTTAATTATCATACCTGCGGATACAAATCGCTGCACTACTTATTTGTTAAGGAGCATTTACACAAAATCATAGCAAACCAACATCCAGCAGATACCCCGGCCTACGAAATAGAGGTACTACTCGCTTGCAATAAAATCTCATACACCTACTTTTCCCTATATTGATGTAAGCTTTTTATGACATTTCTAAGTTGATATGTTATTATCAAAGCTATTACTTTAATAACTCATCATACCCTCTATGCATAACCTATTGAGTGTGACAGATCTAAAATCAGCTTACATTAGCAAATAGTCTTAAAAAATAAACTAGGTTAACATTAAAGTGTAGGATATTTTATTGCAAGAAAGTGTACCAAACACTGCGCCACTAACTCAAAATCATTTGTAACCACCAGTCAATTACCTTTTATATTTAAAATTATAGAAAACACATGCAAGAGATAATAAAAAGGGGAAATATTTCCTTATGTGATTTTAACAAGAAAGAATGGTTACTCAGCGTAGCTTGCCATCATTTTACTGCTTTTACTATGATTTTCTAATTCACACATTCAAGATACATTGTAGTAATAAGAATAATAATAAAACATTTTACTAGTTACCTTCCAGCGCAATTTATTGACAGAAAATTTATAATTTATGGCAAAGACATTAGTTTCTCGGTAATGTGTTCGCTTTTCACTGTAGCAGCTGTACAATAACATGGCAACAATAGCAACCGTAACCTCGACAGTCTCGTATATCGGTTTCAATTAATGCGCTCTCAATTTTAAATATGAAATATTAACGAACCTGGTTAATACATACCCGTTAATTTACTTAACTGCGGCGTGGAACTTGAGAGGTCGTTATAAACTGTGCACAGCATAATATGTGTAATAAAATTTACTACATACATCCATTTATACTGTACCTATTACATGTTTAAACAAGACAGTTTCTAATAGATGTGACGGGTAGTTACGTGACGTCATTTAGGCAATATATAAGAATGATTTAAAGAATGTTGCAAGTACTTGTGTTTGTTGTAGGATATGCAGCATGCATATACCTAATGTAGTTGTAACTATTCGTTCTCTTATGCGTCCTTAACACATTTGGTCCAAGTGTTAGCCAGTAGGAACCTTATTTTTATTAAAACTTTTTACACATTGCAAAATACATAGACGTTAAGGATAATGGAAATTATTGTTTATAGGCATTCAAGGAAAGCTGTGTTGTCATAAAACTCCCTTGAATGAGTATAAACTGCATGTATGTATAATCTTTTACAAATTAAATGCGAAATTTACAGAGAAAACTTTACATTTATTAAATACCTACCAAGATTACCGTTTCGGCGAATTAGTTAATTGAAAAAAAAGCTTCACTTACAAAATACACCTGATGGAAAATTGCCTATTATCTCATCAATAATTTTAATAAGCTGGATAATCTTACGGCAAAAATCGTGCTAAAGAGAGTACTGGAAAACTAACTCGAAGACAACGCTCATCGACATTTCAGTGAGCCCTTTCTGGTAATGTAACCATGCAACATTACCGCGCACATATAATTTAATTTAAATTTATCCTTAACGAACAGACGTGTACAACAAATTTTATTCGACACTAAACGTTTTTGGTGGTTAAAAAAGGTTTCAAAACCACCCTTAAAAGAGACACATAAACAGGCAACACTGAAATTTGTACAAGATTATATGAAATGGGATCATGAGTGAAAAAACATCATATTTTCTGACGAGAAGAAATTTAACTTGCACGGGCTTGATGGTTTCAAATATTATTGGCACGATTTGCGCAAGAACACTGAAGTTGCGATGAGCTGACATTTAGATGAGAGTAGTATAATGGTTTGGGCGGCTTTTACCCGTAACAACAAAACCACTATGTTTTATTTCTACGCCAATGAATTCTAGTTCTCACCTAAAACGTCTAGGCATGAATCTCATAGACTTTAGTGAACAATTGCCGACACTAGACTAGATATTTCAGCAAGACAATGTAACTATCGATAATTCCAGACAAGCAAAGTATGGCTTCATCAAAAGAAAATCAATTTATTACAAAGGCCTCCTCGCTCGTCCAATCTGATCTTCATCGAAAATCATTGGAGAATGTTGACACGATAGCGTCAAAGAACTGAAATCTGCGATATCGAGGTTTGGGACAAATGTTTCTATTTCACCATTGACCAAATTGATAGACAGTAGGAAGACCCGTATGTTTATGAAGACTCGTATGTTTGAAGTTTTTTATGCATCCACTTTATTTATTAATTTTGTGTTAATAGAGCTATAGAAATTTCGCTAACTTGAGTTACCAAAAGTTCATATGGTATTATAGAAACTTCGCTGATAGTATTCCACCCAGACGTAAACCGTAACAAAAGACACAAAATTTTTTGAAGTATTATTTGAACTAAAAAGCTCAAAGGTATAAGTTTATGCTTAATATTTTACATTTATTGTAAATATAAAGTATTAAATAGCTTTCCCTCCAGTTTTTCAGAGGTAATGAAGTAATTGTAACCAAAAGAGTAAAACATATGCTTTCTATGTTTTACTCTTTTGGTTACAACTGAAACAGAGAAAAAGTTTTTTAAGCTCAAACTGATTAAAAACTATCTTAAAACTTTCACAGTACAAAAATGACTATCGGATTCAGTAATACTGTCCATATGTATAAGCAAAAAATCTTAAAAACCAAACTTCGCAGCAAAAAGGCAAGAGAAGTTGATCAATGTTTTTAAGTTTCATAATGCATAGTCGTTTCTTAAACTTTTAAATATACTTATATTGTTGATGCGAGTATTTTTGTATATTATTTATTTCTTTATTACTGTTTATAATACAAGAAGTGCAAACTCCAGTAATTAATTATTACCGTACAATTTTATCTATAATTTGGAAAGAATTCTTGGAAGAAAGACTACTATATCTGAACATTCCCGTAAAGCCATATTCACGATCAGCATAGTAATTATTAATCCGTAACAAGTTAATTTCCTGTCGTACTTATTGATTAGCCTGTGTTACATAACCTAGTTTGTTATAATTTTCACTGTAACCCGGCCACAATACCTTGAAATAGCTAAGCGGCGGACTCACGACTATTCAAATTTCACTAGATTCCCACGGATTCAGCTCGGAATGCATCACTGGTTCGCTCGTTCTATTTCCCTACTAATTCAAGTTGCATTCACCTACAACACCAATATCCGACGACGTAAGCGTTATTGTTTGCAGAAATTAACTTCGAAATGCAATCAATACGTAAGCAGTCGTCTGTGATTCGTTCGAACATTTGATCTGTTCATTTTTAAAATTAGAATATATAAACGTGTGGCAATTGCGACATCCAGAATTGCATTTTATAGTATACAGGGTGATTGGTGAGAATGGCCTATTAAAAGTATTATACAAACGGAACGGAATTTTAAAACGAAATTTTATGACTGGATATGGTTGAATATGAACTATTACGTGAAAATATTCTTGAATAAATATCACTTCTGGTTAACCGGAAGTGGGCATCAACTTCGATTTTTTTAATATGCTATAAAATAAATTACAAATTCAGCTTCTACGATATATTTTACACATATTTCATGTATCATACCCTATACCTAAATACCATTCCTCCTGCGTTATTCGCAATTAAAGAAAAAAGTGACAGATACCGATCTTACTTTATAGTGATATTACGTCACGTACAAGTAAGAGAGACGAATGAAATTTTGTATACGCGCAGATGATATTGTGTAGTTACACAACATTTGAAGTTCTTCACTGTAACATTAGACAGGGTGTTTCAAAACTTAGTTACTTATAAATAAGTTCAATCCGCGAAAAGTTGATTTTTTTTAATGGAAAGGTATATATTTTCTTAGATATTCTCATTCTATAAAAGATTCTCTTTTAATCCGTGTTAGGTGTTCCTATACCTAAAATGGAAGGTGTATAAGTTATAACAATTTAATTAGCCTTCGTATCTAGAATGCTCAGATATGTCGATTTACTGGAGCAAAGCTGCTTAGTTCATTTGTTTTACATACTTACTTGCCACTTATTTTGACGTTTGTCATTTTGTTAATCGTATTTGAGTAAACTGTTGCAACTAAATTATGGAAAATAGACCGTATACAAATGAAGAAATCATGAGTTTATTTATTATACATGGTGAATGTAAAAAAGTAATAGAACGAAGATGCCGAACGTTTAACGAAAAATATCAACATTTAAATCCAATGACTAGCAAGAAGTTTAAAAGAATTGGCATATTTTAATGTATATCTACAGGCATCTATTAGAAGTGCGTCTAATGACCTACAGCCTTGGACATATGTCTGGGGCACCCCAAAAATTTTACGGTAAAACTAAATTGTGTATTATTAAAATAAAACTACATGTATAAGCATTATCTAAATAAGTTTTTAATCGTAAATTTAATATTTTGTAACACCACCATTTGCTTTAATGACAGCATTTACTCTTTTTGGCATTGACGCTACTAAACATCGACAAATATCAGGAGAAAGTGACTCCCACTCCTGTAGAATTTTGTCTTTTTTTTTTTTGTTTTTCAGTTTGTATGTAAAAAGTTTTAGATTCAACATGCGCCACAGATTTCCTATCGGCGACAAATACAACACGGCACACACAACACTCATATAATAAAAATAATGCTCTGAAAACATTTTCACTCGTCAACGTCCTACTACAAACTAAAGCCTCGATATAGGCAATAAGCCGATATTTATGTAAACAGGCAATGTAAACACTGAATTCCGCATTTCAACGTCATAAATGCATTAGTGAATAGAAGTTCATGTGGAATGCAAGTAATCTCTTTCCTGGTAACGAACAATGAAACTCTTAATGGGTGCCCCAGACATATGTCCAAGGCTGTATTTTACAATACAAAAAATTCTGAAAAAGCACAAAATGTACCTACGATTATGCCATTATGCCAGTACAAGAGATTAAAGTATGTGATCATAATATAGCAAGAATGGAATTGTTTCAAATCATGTTGATGCATATGCAACAGAATCCTACGTTTTTGGCTAATATTATTTGTACTGGCGAGGCAAAATTTAGTAGGTACATCGTCGAATTATAGAATGTCTCAACAGAAACGGTGGCCATATCGAACCATTTAGATAATTTATTTATTTATCTTATTATTATTGTTGTTCTTGTGCTTTTTCTATTGTATCTTTTACTACTGTTACTAATTATGTATACCTTTGATGTAAATTTACTTTATGTTGGTTGTTAAAGTGGCATTTGTTGAGAGTATTTGGGAAAATTCTTAAGTAATCTAAATTTTACTGATGTTGTTCTCTACCATTGCTCTGCGAACATATCGGTTGTTAATACCTTTTTTATATCCCTGAAAATTCTCAGAAATCGTTTTTAAACTTCTCGCTGATCACTGGTTGTAAATGATATCTTTCTCTAAATGTTTGATACGTTTTTTTCTACTATTTCATTATATTCACATTGCATAATAAATAAATTCATGATTATTTAATTTAGTGTATTTTCAATGCTAATTAATTACACTAAAGAAAATGTATTGTACAGAAGCGACACAATCTGTGTATATAATATTATAGGTAATGTAAAAATTATTAATTGCATTGTTATAAAGCACGAAAAAATAGTAAAATTACAACATGTATACAATAATAAATAAAATAATTTCTTGTTGTTGTAAAATACATTCTCATATTGCGTACGATAGTTATTGTACAGTGCAGGTCTATTTCTCTCGGTGTATGCGTGAACGATTAACAGAAATGGTAGATGTCAAAATAAATAGTAAGTAAGTATGAAAAACAAATAAGCTGAGCACCCTTGCTTCCGTAAATTGGTGTATCTGAGCATGTTAGGTACAGAGGGCGATTAAATCGTTTATAACTTCTTCACGTTCCATTTAAGGTATAGGGACACCTCATACGGATTAAAAGAGAATCTTTTATAGAATCAGAATATCTAAGAAAATATATACCTTTCTATTTACAAAAATCTACTTTCCGCGAATTGACCTTATTTATAACTGTAAGCAACTAAGTTTTTAAACACCCTGTATAATGTTACAGAGAAGAACTTCAAAGTTTGTGTAACTGCACAATATCAGCTGCGCGTATGCAAAATTTCATTCGTCGCTTTTACTCCTACGTAACGTAATATCACTATAAAGTAAGATCGGTATCTGTCACTTTTTTTCTTTAATTGCGAATAACTCAGAAAGAATGGTATTTAGGTATAGGGTATGGTACATAAAATATCTGTAATATTTGCCGTAGAAGCCGAATCTGTAATGTATTTTATAGCATGCTATTTAATAAATCGAAGTGGATCCCCACTTCGCGTTAACCGGAAGTGATATTCATTCAAGAATATTTTCACGTGATAGTTCATATTCAACCATATCCAACTGCAAAATTTTGTTTTAAAATTCCGTTCCGTTTGTATAATACTTTTAATAGGCCATTCTCACCAATAACCCTGTATATGCGTGAACTAATTTGTGCAAAAATAAGTTTGTGGGATTAACGATTTCCCATATCGAATTCAAATCAAATCTCATTCCTTTTTAAAAAATACGTTTATGAAATGTGCTTCAGAATATTTCGGCCGTAGTTCACAATGCGCAATGTATTACACAAGCCGTAGAATATGTTGGTCCTATTTCCTAGCCATTCTATTGTGCTGAACTTTGGATAGATGTCTAGCTAATTACAGTTGCTGCTTGGTGTACCTGGACAATTATCTGTTCTTTAATACAAAATACAATCAATGCATATGAACTGCGTTACCTTGTATATTTGTTTATAGTTTGTTTTCAAGATGTAATTTACAATTGACTAAATATTTATTCTGAATTTTCAGTATTGTAAAAGTCTTTATTAGAAAATTCATTTCATTTTATTACCTCACGGGCATGCCATAGTCCTAAAGGATGACTAATTACTGATTGTTTTTGTGTCTACACATAGCATGCCTTAAAATAATATAAAGATATAAGCAAGGATATGTCCAAAGCAAAAGGCGGATAGTGTGAGAATTTATAATATAAGAATTATCGTCCGAAAGAACTATAACTACGTTACTCAAAAGTTTCTCAGTTTTCAGTCTAATATAGTAAACTGAAAAAAAATTTACAAAAATATTGCTTCAATAAAATTGGAATAATGAAATATTGCACATTGCTTGTCTATAACCGCAGAATGAAACAAATTGCCACTTTCTATTATTTCAAAGTGCACATCTGTATAAAAGGAATACTTTACTAATAGCTGTAATTCGGGATAAATGTGTGATAACAAAATTAATGAGAGTGGTTATAAAATGTTTATAAAACCGACATCTGAGACCAATTAAATAAACAAAGCATGCTAGTAATGGATGCAGTCGGAAGATATTTAAAGTATGTTATAAAACTTGAAGTAAAAAGTTATAGCTTGTTAATAATACCAGATGGTACATACGAGTACCTATATGTCTAATGAACTTTAACCACCCTGTTGAAGTTGCTATCACACTTGCGTCACTGATTCACATAAAAGCAGATCAGATTAGAAATGTAAATCTTGCAGGATTCAAATGAACTTGCTTCCTGTCGTTTTAGTTTTATGTATTTGTGAGTATTAGCCATTTTGCATTTTAATTAGTACAGTATAATTAGTTATTTTTATTTTCTTTAGACCTGCAATGGGTCAGTTTTTGTGATTTCTTTTATATTTTGATCTAAGTAGTTCATCATCAGGTGATTTATTACCGATAACATTAAACATTTATCGGTAAGTAAACATGTAAACTCCATCAATAATTCAAAGCTCAGTGGTAAACTATTGTACATATACAAGTCTGTAAAAAGGCATTTATTTCAAATAATCGATGGTTTTAGTCGTTTCTTTGTGGTACATTTTGTAATATAAAATGAAATAATACTTTTACTTTGTTAAACCAAAAAATACCTATAATAGGCTCTCATGGTGTGTCGTTGGAATTGCCCTGTAAACGAGTGCAATGAAAAAAGATTAATCATTAGGAACGGACCGCATGATTTCGACTTTTTTGACCATATCAGCATAACAACCGCCGACAATGGTCTAACTCTAACCTAACCCCACTTTATTTGATATCGTTGAGTGCAGTTTCAACCTTTCTTTGTCATTCTCAAAACTAGAGTAAATTACAATAAAGACGTATTTATTACGTACTACTGACAACATTTTATAAACATAAAAAATGGGGGTATACATCAGGTCAGTTTGGTCATTTAAAACTGTTACATTTGACTTATTCCATGCTTTAAAAATGTCTCTCGATTCGAGGAGGTTCAGCTTCTGTCTTTGTTTTGTCTGTTTTATTTATTTATTGTCTTTTATGCTTTATGATTGTTTTCTAGGAGATGTGTAGCAAATGTTTATTTTATTTCATTATTTTTTACATTGAATAACCTGAAACGTTTTTTGGTCTAATATAGAAACTTCTCCCTGTCTGATCGATGTATGTATGTATGTATGTATGTCTATACCATTACACTGACTACATCCTAGCTGATATACAGGAATAATCTCTGGTGACGAAACGGTCGAAGTGCGCAGGTCGCGTCCCCACTATCATTGAAAACATTCTCCCCTGGTAGGTTGCATGGTAGTGTAATAGAGAACGTACACAACTTATAAGAGCTAAGTGAATACTGAATGCCATGCTAATTTACTTCAATCTTCGGTATCATGATATGTTAGCTATATCCTACATGCGTGCGTTGAGAAGTGGAGTAGGGGTTCTGACTTTCTCCTACCGTTTCGTCACCAGAGATTTTTCCTGTATATCTGATTTATCCAAGAAATTAATGTTTAAATTAATTAAAACATTAGACCGTTTGGTGAAATAAGTGGATTCATAGCCAAGATACTCTCAAAAAGTAATTTAAAAGAAATCCCTCGCATAAATCAGGTTATGTCAGATAAAATGCATTCAGTGTAAAGGTATATACATTGGTCAGACAGGGAGAAGTTTCTATATTAGACCAAAAACATGTCAGATTATTCAATTTAAAAATAACGACTCCACGTTTGCTATCTCCTAGAAAACAATTATAAAACATAAAAGACAATAAATAAATAAAATAGACAAAAGAAGAAAAGAAGTTGAACCTCCTCGAATCATAAGAGATTTTTAGGATGCAATAAATCAAATGTAACAATTTCAAATTACCTAAAAATATCTTCTATCAAAAAAAAAGAAAAGAAGTTTTTCAAGAAAGCGTTAAATTGCTATATAATAAATATATAATAAATAAATGATTTAAATAGAGCTCAAGGTAACGTGTTTTGTTAATTCCTTTTAATTATCTTAGCTACCATTATTGCAATTTACGATTGTTCCCATGTAAAAGTAGACAGTGTAGAGACTTATTTCTTATCGATATCTAATTACTCTGACTCCACAGTAGCAATTCTTCTGTCATCTATGAAATCAGTCTAAATAAGTATCGTAATGATTCTGTTGTATTGTACCTGTAAAGATCGTTCTACCTAATTATTTATTGTGATGATCCACTGTCACTAGTATTTTTCTACGCCAATATTCTTAATGAACTCTAGATTTAACAGGAGACTAGGTGACAAGATTTTAGTCTCCTCGAGCGTTAGACTTGGCTGCCAGTATTATGTTCAACAGTGTCCATTCGTACCCAGTATAGTGGGCCAGCGCCCATTATCAGGCCTTCGGTTCTAGTTTACCAAAATGAAATAATATCTTCTGAAGAAAAGCTGATGAAATTCTCCAGTTAAGTTTATCCGGTTGTTGTACTTCAAAGAGAGCACTTTCATTCGTTTGACGCCTTTCCTTGTCATTGTTTTTCAGAGATTCCACCGAATAGCCGGTCCAATATATGCATAATAGCTATGTGCGTCATATCATTCGGTTTAGCATTGATGTGGTGATCCTGGAAGTCATGTTAGAGGGACCTTACATATTATGTAACTCAGAGTTATATAAAATTAAAACTATTAGGACAGGTTGACTGCCTTCACTATATATTTCTCTTTGAAGCATCGACAGAGATAATCCTAAGTTTTTGAGACATTAGTGCTCTAGGACTCCAACTTTTGCTCTTTTACATATCTCGGACTCGTCTGTCTGACAGACAAGTAATCCATTTTCAAATTTTAGTCAATCGCAATGCCATTTCTAGGGGCGTGGAAATAGCTTCTGATTTATCTACTATTATACATATAGTTTTTATACTTAACAGAATTATTAAAAAAGAACAAAATCGCAATAACTCATAGGAATAGTCGTAACATAGTTAGCTGCTGAACTAATGTGTGTTATTCTTTTGTAATTATCACAAAGAGGTGTCTTTTATCCAATATTTGTGCGAATTATACTTCTAATGCACAAGAGTTAACAGCAGTCTGATAATTAAAGACAGAAACAAGTATAATTTCTACTATAATAAAAAAAGGAAATTGGCAATGCTTCGGCGATGGAATAATATGTGCTGTTACAGAGAATTAAATACTCGTAGTCAGCTAGAAATATTTCAATTGTATCAACCAAGAAAAATTGTTACGGATACGTATATCCTATCATGATCGTTTTGCTGATCTATGTGTGTACAGGAGAATGGGCTGAGTTCAATTGGATATGCACAAATATACTCTCCTGAGCTATGCGGGACTCGCCACCTAAGGATTGAGCTGTCGCTTCTTGCTGCAATGCGGGGTAATTTTTTATTTCAAATCTACTGTAATGGCAGCACTACCAACCGAACATAAGCGAATATCTTAGACCAGAGTTCTCAAGCACTACAACTAGAAGTATTTTCCAGAGACGGCGTGTTTGAATGTCTGCCATCTTACATTTGTTTCCGTTGTAGTACGGATGAAGATCTTTCATGAGATTAAAGTTCCTCTTCAGCCCGTGCAAACTTTTTACGTAACGCTCTGTACGAGGCACAGGAATTTATATTAAAGTCATATTTTCAAAGTTCGCCGAGCTATTTTATTCGGTCTAAAGAAGGTTCGCGTTCACCGGACGGCAAACGAGCAGATAATATAGTAGATTTACAATGTAAATGTAGTACAGCATGCAAGAATGCTGCCTAATACGATTATTTTTCTCCTAATATCAGTCCAAAATTACGTCCTATTATTTCGCTGAAGCAATTATTTGTATGTAATGAAGTACACCTCACCATAATTTTGTTGCAACTATAATTAAATTTTAATTTGTTAATCATTATGAAATATTATACTTAAAATCAACAATTATCTTCTTAGCTCCTTTGATACGTTTTGTAATTTGTTTGTACTTTATTACTTATTATTTTTTATAAACACTAGATTTTTAATGGACAATTAGTAACTTACTCTAAAAATTAGAACAGTATTCAATTTATTTGATTATTCTATTTATTTAGTAGGTAAGGTAAGATATCATTAAACACGGATATTGAAACCAAACATTTGGTAAATTAGATCTTGGGTGTATTACAGTGTCTTTGGAGGTTGTATTCATTTATGAATTGTTATCTTCATCCACTGTGCTTTCTGTAATCTGGTACAGTCACGTCGTAATAGAATTTGTAGTTTGTAATTTAAATTACTATTCAATATATGTATGTATAATCTAGTCAAATTTGATTATGAAATAGACTGTCAAGGTAGTAATCCTTGTCTAAGAATATTTATTTGGTAAATATAAATTTCCAGCTACCAATTTTGCATTTTTTATTAAGTGTATGTTAGTATGCTCCTAAGAGAAACTATTTTTTGTGTGGTGGGTGCTTAGTTGCAGTGACTCCGTAAGCTATATCGCTTGTCTGGCTATCACTGCAACTCTCGCGGTGTAGTTTGTGTGTGTAAGTTGTGTTCAATGTCTTTGTGACAGCACCATATCGCCTTTTGATGATGCCGCGCTGTTAATCACTTTGCTCCCAACAGCGAATGACGAGTCGATCCGGGATTAAACTCTCTGAAAAAATGTCACCGTCCCTCCAGAGAATTGAACCCCGGCACCTATCGTCCTCCCACAACGATAGTCAGCCGCCTAACCACTGCGGCCATCGACCCGTTAAAAACTGAAAATACTGAAACTAAGTGAAAGAACCTTACTGCAGCATAATAACGCGAAAGCTAAGTAGCGTTGGAGTCTTCAACAATAATCAATAAAATTACCTATACATTATTAATACTAATTTGAGGATTTAAAATAATTGTAATAGCCACAAACATCTACAATAAAATTATTTCCTCTTTTGTACACTTTAGAGGAGTGAACAGAACATAGCCCCAAGCACTAGTGCACATTTGACACTGAAATCCATCAAAACAATAAAATAGAGTACAATTAACTCTATAACGTTGCTGTTAACCCATTGTAGTCCTCTCAGCTTCAACCCTCTAGCGGTTTTTAAACTCTCTAAGTGAATATAAGAAAGATCCCCTTTACTCAAAATGCACAGGTACTTTCTTGGCTTAGCTACATGGGCAATATGTGGCACGGACATTCTTTGTATGCATACTACTACAATAAAGTACCAGTAGAGTTTGAGTAAGAAAGTTTTTTCTTTGACTGTAAGAAGTAGTAGAGATTGTTTGGGCATTTCTATAATAACCAGCTTTATCAACCAGCTTGTTTAAACAACATGTTTGAGTATATTGTAACGCTGAGAACGGCTGTCTACATTGTGTGGTTACTTTACAATGGCACGTTAACTCTTCGAAATTTTGAAGAGCTTACAACTTAATTTTTTCAAATGGCACCCCCATATTTTATTACTGAGTCGCCTTCAGCGTCCAATTCCACATTTCTTATGTCCCACATATCATATACCTAAAACTGATAGTTAAGGAGATAATTAAATTTTTTGAAAAATGCACACATAACTTATCGATACTTATCCAGTGTGTCATAGAAAATAAACATTCTCAAAGATTTATTGTCAACGTCTAACGTCAAAATCACACTTCGTTGTTTGATGCTTGTGAATTAATAATTAGGCGTTAAATATACCATTACATTATTGCAATAAGGAATTAAAATGGAATAATAATAACAAAAACAATATTTGTCATTTGAAAAAATTTGAATAGTTAACGTACTATTCTAAAGTAACCACGCAATGTAGACAGCAGTTCTCGACGCCAAACTATACTCCGACATCTTGTTTAAGCATATTATGAATTTAAATTGATATCCGACAAATCGAGTGTTCTCTGATTTTTTTGAATAAATGTCTGCTATAGCAAATTTTTTTAGATAAAATCGAAACAAAACGCCCGAACCAAATTGAAAAAACTAAAGGTATTTTTAAAGCTTAAAAATAGCTAAATCCAAATATGTAAAAATATACAGGGTGTTCCGTTAATAATAACAAAGTAGATGGCGACTTCCGGTATAACCGAAGGCACTAGAAATCCAATAATATTTTAATTGAAAAGAACATAATCGATTATATCTAATTCTGAATTTTCAAATTTATATTTTGGCCAGAACCTCATAAACTTCTAATGAACGGTCTCGCTGAGACATCCTGTATATAGCTGCGCCATATTTGCAGTAAAGATGAAGGCGACAATAAATATTTGATGTTATTACTGTTATGTGATGATAATCATTTATGAATAACAATATTTACCTTTAGTTCACAATTCCTGGTACTGCCATCGATATTCAATTCTCGTGTTAAAACACACTCCAATAAAGACATTACGCGAAGTTCGTGATTATTACAACAAATGGCAGAAGAGCGAGTGCACTCCAGAAATTTAGCTGAAAATATTGTCGGTGTACGTGAGTGCCCTTGAAAATCTTGAAATTTTAATTCTAAGACACTCTCAGCAATTGGACATTATGGATCCATAGGTACCATATGAACCATTTTAACAAAACAATGTAATCCTCCTGCATATCCTTCTACAGTTAACACAAAAATTGAAGCTATCTCACCATATATAGAGAATAGGAACGCAAATATTTCACACATGTAAATGTAGTCGATTGTATTAATTACAATAAATTAAATACGAACATTATCCTATTTACAGCCGTTTCCACTAAAATCAGATAACCCATATTCAAAAGCATTCAAATCTATACTAAAATTATTTTCATAATATATACAAAAAAAACTACAATACTTAAAATATCTGTTCAAAATTCTAGTTTTATAAATATAAACATATTTCTTTGCAGTTTCACCGTGCCCCTTCTGTCCCGCTATTGTTTTCAACCCCACACCAATAGTGGTCATCTTGATGGTTTATTACTGGTATTTTTTTGTCATCAATATCTTCGCATTCTCATTATGCAAGCTCGGACATAAGATAGACCTATGTGCCGCCGTGCCGTTTTAGTCCTCTTAACCAGGTTGCACCCGGACAAAGAAGTCCGCAACCTGATCGACAGTTAATTTGCTTACTCCGGCATCATCTAAACGATTGTCTCCAAAGTATACCCACCTCTCCCTGTCCGCTGTTGGGCAGTCAGCAAGAACATGGACTGGAGTTCCCTCCGCACTCCCACAGTTTCTGCAAACGGGAGAGTTTACTTAGTCCATGCCATGCATGTGCGCAGTCTTTTCTCATGCGGGATGATCCCGAAGGTTTTAGTGTCTTATGCTGGCAAGCGCATCCAATAGGAGCAACGCCTAGCATCGAGTTCGGATCTGACGAAAGCTTTGATCCGGCCGTAGGAGCTCCCACACGTCGGTCGGTTCTGGACCTACGAGTGGTCGTTCGCTGGCACCTCCAGCTAGCTTGTCAGCCATTTCATTGCCTCTGATTCCAGAGTGACTTGGCACCTATCTCAGCGTGGTACTGCGATGTTCCCCCAGTTTTACAAGAATCCTACAGCATTCTAATACTACCTCGGAATCAAACCTGACAGTCTGTAGTGGTCTTAGGGTAGTCTGGCTGTCCAACAAAATTTCCACTGCTCTATCGCCCTCTGCGCGGGTCTGGATGACAATTACTTTGGCTTGGAAGATGGACGGGGAACGTCCTAGGCCGAAGGCCTCGCTCTCGGTATCTCCACCTCTCTACATTCCAATTCCCCTACCATTTGGCGTTTTAGAACCACCCACAAACCAGCGGGATAATCTTCATCTCGATTTGTAAACGATAACTTTTGCGGTCTCTCGTCTGGAGATGTTTACGTTGTATTCCCCACTGAAATTGAAAACAGGCGAGATTTTATCCGCCCTCATGGACAGTGGTGCCGTCTGTTCGATGTAGGTGAAGATGCTAGTGTGATCTCCCGTTTTACCTGAGAAACCACTGCATTCACTACATTTTGCTCCACAAGCTTCTAGGGATGCCTCCGACCACAGCATGAGCTGCAGCAAAAGAAGCCCGAGGATCGTTTCCATCGCCGCAGTCAGCGTCAAGGACAGGGCCTCCGTGATGCCTAAACAGGCAATCCTCTGGACCTTATTAAGTGCGTTGGCCGCCTAGCCCAAACTAGCTTTGTGTCACAAGACCAACGATGCGTAAGTTTGTTACACGCTTGCCGTCCACAGATGGCGCGTTATGTCCCGTACGCTCAGATTAGCGGTCGCCGCGTGATAATCTTTTCTTCTGATTTTGATCTCCAAAGCACCAGCACCTTAGATTTTACGTCGTAGTAGTAATTCCAGCTAATTAGTAAGGTACCCACAAAAGTGGTTTTGGAATTAATTTCGACTGATTTCAGTGACGTATTGTGTTACTATGGTTGGAAGGTTTTGATGAAAAATCACTGATTACGCACCTTTCCGGTTGTATAGATATCAAACGCTGGTTTCTTAGAGGTTAAGACCTCGTGGCGAAGTACCCTTGAGGAAGGTCGGTATTTCGTGCTCATGATTAATTACCTCAGCTAATACTTCTCTTTGTGTTTCTTCATTTTAGGGTGTTATTTAAGGGTATAATTTTAAGAGTTTAACAGATGGTTTAGAACTCTTGCTTCTTTTATGGTTATATCACAAGTGAATGGTCAATACAATAATTTTATAGTTACCATAATAAGTAATGAACTTCATATATCTACGCTGAATTAGCAGCTTTCAATTAGTTATCAATCGTAGCAGGTAAAGCCGAAGAAGGGTACGACTGTCTGCGAGCAAAACGGCAGATGTTAAAGTTATTTCCTAGATATAGGTTAAAAATTATACCAATTAAGGTAATAACTTTTTGTGTATTATGTATCAAGCCCTTCAGGTGTTAATTTATTAAGTATTTGTTAACATTAGGAATTTTGTAGTGAGTAAAACTCATATCAAACCATTCTGGCGTAACTATAGCTACATTTTGTACTAGTATGGATATTTAATTTTAGTTAATAATCAAATGTATGATTAATAATCGTTACTGCTTGTACGTTTAAATTGTTATCGAGGTATTGTACTTAAGGTTATATACGCGAGCTTAACTTAGCTTCAAATGGATAGAATTTTTGGTCTTTTAATCTACAGTCGTAACGAGTTAGAATAATTATAGCAGGGTTTTCTGCAAGTTATTGATAAGTTCATGATAGTAACTTGGTAATGTCGTTTATTTATGGTAAATTTAATTATTGGCCTTCAGCTTATATGGATTAATTTTGTAGATACCTCATATTTAGTGAAAAGTGATTATTTATCAGCCCTTATTTGGTCTCAATTTTATTATTTATTTTACTTCGTTAGAAGTATTATGTATTGGCTGAGGTAATAATTTCTTTTAGTTAACAATTTTCTTATCTTTGATATACAAGGTTTAGGTAATTTATAGTATTTCTGTACTTGTGCTTGAAAAGAATTATTGATTATCAACATATTATGTTGTTAGCTATGTACTTTGGCCTTTCTTTACTCGACGGGTTCATTTTCGACATTCTATCATTTTAAAATCTTTAAGGGACCGCGTGACCCTTTATGCCTTGTGATTATACGCGATGGCGCAATTACTATATTTGTAATAAGTGTTCGAGTGACCTTAGAGGAGCTACCCACTACGACTGACTAGCTGGAGCAAGGCACACTAAGGCAAGTCCGGATAGGCGCTTCTGTTTGGTTAACATTTTCCATGATTGGTTTTTTTTTATTGCCTTGGTTTAGTCCCGATCCACGCGACGAGGCTGCTTTTCCGGCCTGCGTAGCAAGTTATAAGAGGTGCTATAACTCTCGTGTATAGCCAGTGTACCATCATAGGTTTCAGCCCCCACGTTTTACTTCATATCTTCATAGTTGACACAACATAGTGGTCGCTGTAGTACACTTGCTACGCAACTGCGTATAGACTAATTTCGTCTGTGCCATATGTGTCTGATCATCCTTTCCTCGATGGTCCTATCGATGTTGCCCGTGAAGCTGTTGCCCCACTAACAAACCACTTGAAAATTCACTACTCTGTATCCCACCCTGATTTTAATGAAAACAAAATAAATTGTGTCAGCAGGTCACACATTTTATATAATAAGTAATGGTGGCGCATTTATACCATATACATTTTGAGAGATATTTCGAACGTTGGCAGGTTTTCAATCAGCCAGCTAACCGATCGAATAAAAGCTAGCTTGAATTGCAAATTAGTATGTAGTCATGTCATGTATAAATATGCCACAGTCGGTGGCTTGCTTAATCATCCAATACGGATATTTTTTTCTTATAATTTATTTAAATTAAATGCAAAATTCTAAGGATACAATAATGTTTATTTTAACTAGTGATAAATTATATAAGCATATGTTTAATAGTAATTCATACCTGGATTTTTCATAGAGTTTTGCTGAATTTAAAATCATGCCCCAACCTAATTGAAGTCCATTACTTCTTTAATATTCGCTAACGGCACGTTGTTTTGAAGTAAACAGTTCACTCTAGACAAACACATATCCTCCAGGTGTATTGCCTATTGTAAAGGTACAGTTGAGACACCCGATAAGTCAACACCTTTAACCGTGGTGGAAATATGGATAGACCCGTTCTAAATGTAAGCCGAGCGTAAAATGCAAGCTGGCACATTTATTCATTAGGATAATATTGTGTAGAGAATATATCGTCTACATGCATGAATGGTCTATCCACGGTACAAGTGTTTTCTTGGTCTTTAAGTTTTTATTTTGCTTCTGGCGATATAAAAATCTTCCGTGTTTAATTCGTCATGTGTCGATAAAAATCATATTCCTTAAACCTATAAATTTTATGGATAAAATCAAACGTAGATGTTTGTAAGTTAAGGCAAGCAATACGATAAATTTTATTTATAGAATTTTTAATACGTAGACATTTGAGTACAAAAGAGTATGTATTATTGTCGTATAAGTCAGCTGTATGCACGACGGTCAATTAATCTTTTTTGATGATTTTGCAGTGAAAATAAGTTATATAGTTTTTAGCTAAACGAGAAATATAATTGATTAGACAGTTTTTCAGCCAATTAGCAAAAAACTCTGTGTTGCAAATGCAATGATAAATCCACTTTGATATATTTATGAATGCGTCTCTTTTGTGATGAAAGTTGAATTAACTTTATATCACTAAAAGAGAGATTATGATTTGATAATCTAAAATTTAAATTGATTAATTATTTGCAATAGTTTCAAAGTTATGAACTCTTTACTCTACGAAATAGAGGTGAAAATTGCGTGTGATTCGCGTTACAGCAATTTTCGCCTCTATTTGGGTAGAGTAAAAAATTCATAACATTGAAACCATTTCAGATAATCAATGAAATTTTAGATTATCAAATCATAATCTTTCTTTTAGTGATATAAAGTTAATTCAACTTTCACCACAAAAGAGAATTGAATTTTTCCATGCGTACTTTAATGTTTGTAACTTTGTTCATTTAAGCTGTTCTTCTCGTTAATGATCGATTTGTCGTGAAAAAAATCGTTTTTCATCTTCTATTTGTAAAGCAAGCGATTTTTTTTACCTGGATGAATACTTTCGCGGGTAACTGTATATTTCAATACATATGGATTCTGCTGCATATTTACAGATACTAGTTCTTTTACGAAATATTATTGGACGAATACATAATCTCTATGCCTCTTTCTGCATCGAAGTTAGATACATATTTAGAAGCAAATAACTTTTTCCTAGCGCATTTTTCATGTTCATAATACCATAACGAACATTCCTAGCAAATTTACATCTGGTTGTCGTATCTGGCTTGTACTATCTCTGACAAAAGAAATGAATCACCTATTTTGCGGGGTGCCAATAGCGATTTAATCGCTGATTTACTATTTGTTTGGTCAACTGTATGTCTCAGGTATACGGCTTTACATATTTATGTATAAAATACGCTTCAGTTTATATCTGCATATATGTATATGTATATGTATGTATATATATACTTTTAAGCCTTAACGTATCACTTACAACCCTCTTGCATTTGCACAACAATTAGTATACATATTTAAAATTTATTATTATTATTAATAATTAAATTATTTTTTTATTCAATACGTCAATCAATATTTTCTGATATACATACAATACGTATATAGTACCATTATATCATATAAAGTAATTCGCTATAGTGCGTGCAAAGGGACGAAGTCAAATAAAATACTAGGAAAAAACAATAGAAACAATTTAATCTGAAAAATGATTATTTATCTACGACGACAAAATACATGATGAAGTAGTTTGCAATACTTAAGAGGGTCGTCTACCAGCTGATTGTTTTACAGCGGTGCCATATTTACATAATATATAAATCGTTTGCTTGATTTTATTGCAATATAATTTGAAAATTGGGTTTCATACACATATTTCTACAAATATTTTATATTATTTTAAATATATTTTATATATACATATTTTATATTATTATATACAATTTTGTCCATTAATATTCGATATTAACTTCACAATCTCTATTCCCGTTTACCTTGATAGGAAATAGAGATTATTGAATTAATGTTTAGATTTAATTATTGAAATTTGCCATGAGCATGCAAAATACGTCTACACATGTGTGTATGAAGCCCAATTTTAAAATACGGTTTAAATAAATTATAAAAACATTATATTATGAGAAAATTTAATTGTGGCAACATCGCCAACTGTCAAACGGTAATCGGCCCTCTTAATAATTCAAAAAGATATTTTCTATTATTATTTTTTGAATGTTGTAGTTAAACTTAGAACAGTAATAAATATGGCCAAATGTCCCTTATCCAAAAGGCGCCCGTTTTTGACATATTGTGTTTGTTTGTTTTTTTTTTCGAAGTTCACTAATTACGTTCACTCAAACTTAAAATTTACGAAAATAATGGAGCTTTTTCTCAATTTTTCAGTTTGTCTGCGTAGAGGACATCTCAACACACACTATTTATCGGTGACAATTACGTTAAATACTTGGAAAATTAAAACTTCCGCTTTTGATGAAACTGTAGACACAACCTCTACCTTTGTGACTATTTATTTAGCGATTGTGTCTACAGTTTCATCAAAAGCGGAAGTTTTAATTTTTTTAATTTTCCAACAATTAACAATAAAGGTTAACTAACACAAAAAAATCTACTTAACATAACATTTCAGGAAAATGTTGAAGATGATAATGCGATAAGACATTAACACTTCGAAAGGATCATCATTTTCTATAGCCACATCAATAATCATTTGTAATCACCCTAATAATCTATAAATCGATCAGATAAACGAATATATGCATACAATATAATAATACAATCATTGTAAAATAAAAGTATTAATTATTTGTATTACCAAATCCGTAACTACATTAGAAATTCTTTCTAAGAAGTAAATATCCATCTATTAGTATAATTAAGGATCGAGCGCAGTGCTCTAATTCTGTGTCTAATTCTGTTTCTTAATGTAGCATTTTATATATGGCAATGCATATGTGTATACGACGACACACATACTATTGATAAATATTACAGCGGACACTGTGATAATGCTATTTGAAGGTGTATTAAATTTACAGTGCATGCTATTGCGGAAGATATTACTACCTAATGTCTTTCTACTTATATCTAAAATATTTCACAGCATACAGCCGCTGGCACTTTACAGTTGACCAAGTTGTTTGTCTGTTTATATTTCGCTACCTGATTTAGTCCCGAGGAAATTTTATGGCTTTTCGATTCAATTCTTCTGTCTTTTATAGGACATATTAATGTAAAAACTTATTAAAACCAACAAAATAATGAAATACCTTTTTATGCGATGTAACATCAATACCTTAATTATTATTTGCAGACAGTTATAATTGATACAAAATGTTTAAATTCGCTTTTATTCTTTTTTTTTTCTTTTGTAAACATACACATTCTATTGAATTAAATATGTGTATCTACAAAATATTGAAAGCCCACACGTCGGCGAAACGGAATTACTCACGTTAGACACAGCGATAGTTTCCAGACAATCTACATATTTGAACTTTACAAAATAATGTATGCAATGTATTCAGTTCCTTCTGATTATAACACACAAGCATTCTTCCGCTGATATTGCTATCCTATTCTATCTTATATAAAACTGATATCGGCGAGTTTCTTATCTGCATTTCCACCAAACTGCTACTTAAACTTCCTTTAAATTCGCTGTAGGTCGTTGCTTTTTTGGGTGTCGCACCTGTACCTATAGATAATCGTAGTTTAAAATAAATGTTTCTTATAAGATTTTTACTACGTAACAAAGACGTGATTATTCTGTGCTTGAAAGCAAGGCAAAGAACACACTTTAGTTAATGAACACACACAAACATTACTTAACAAGCGTGATAGTCTCTTGAGAATTAAATAATGGAAGGGTTTCATTTACTACTAAATTATTAATGAAATCGATAACCGAAAACCGGCTAAGGAACGCATTATAGTAACGGGTTCATTAGGTGGTTTGTTTGCATACGTGTCAACAATCTAAAAGTACATGGCTCCCTATTCCTTGTATAAGTTTTAACAATTGCTGGTATAAGCACGACAAGACTATAATTAACATTATTTGTAGTATTAAAATCGTAAATAATTCATATAAACGTCTTATGTCATTAAATATTTTATCATTATGAAAACAAACCTACAAGTAATGACAAATTCGGTGTGAAGGTATACATATGTACAGTAGGCAATGATAATGGTTGGACAGTCCTGTCACAGTATAATAATACGAGAAATACCGAAGCTATTGATACCCTTGCAATAACTCTTCGCTTTCGCTCAAGGCCGTACACATACAGGTAAAATCGTAACGACAAGAGTTTCTACATTGCAGGGTGATTTAAAACCCATTTAGCATGCAAATACGGTATAATATAATGCACACAAGGTCACTAATAGTCATGTGACTATTTAAATATTTTAGATTCTCCTACAGTATCAATAGAGTTGACAAATATCGGCAACAGTAACACACTTCTAATTGGTACAACTGGAAAACTGTAGCAGTTAGAGGAGAGTTCTCTTACAAAAGAACTTTAATTAAAATCATTCTTTCCGTATTTGATATTTGGGTCGTAGTCACGTTACAATAATAATATAAGATTATCATATGTATTGATGTATTCTATCATTATTGAATTATTATTAATGTTATATGTATTTAGTAAAAGTTATAATAGAAATTTATAGCGATATTGAAAGCAGATTTAAATACATGTATTGTCTTTTTTCATATATCACTACCGAATACGAAAGAGTTCTTTCTGTGTACGTAAAGAATTAATCAGAAATTATTACAAATTATATATTATATGAAGGAAGTTTAGTTGGAAACACACATTTTTGGTATTCCACAAATTGTGTTTTCAATTCCCAGGGGTATAACAATATAAAAAACCTTTTTTTAATGTCATCAGTGGTTAAGCAATTAAATTTTTGAATCTAATAAATTTAATAGTACAGTCAACCGGAGAAACATATACATCTTCTTTTTATACGTGTTGGTTATATGAAGTATAAGAAAAAAATCTTTCGAGTTAAATAGGTTTTTATATAATTATTTCACTGCTATATACAGATAATTTTCATTAAAGTGTTTACTTATGGAAAAATAAATAAAAACAAAAAATGGATGATGGGTGACTGGATTTTGTTGAACGTAGTTCAAAATTCTATTACCATCTTCTGGATTAATTTTGGGTGGTTGTCCAGGCCTCGATTTATTTCGTAGAGCTACATCTTCGTTTTCGGTTCGCCAGCGTTATGTTGAAGTACAGTTAGAGAAAAAAAAAAAGAAAAGATACAGTTTTATAGAGTTCCACAGAAGTAACGGTTACTAAAAATTTAGACCAACGAGGGATATTATAAAACAAATGACTACCTACTCGTTGGCATATTTTGTTTGTTAATAGAAGGACTAAACGTTATCTAATGATGAGTGAAATGTAGTTACAATCAACTTAACATTTATTTATCTTTCAATTAATATTTAATGTGTGTGCGTAAGGTACATTTGATTTGAAAACTCTAGAATCAAGTTTTTTGGTGTTGATATCACTGACTTTCAATTTCTATTTATTAGTCAAATAACCGTTTTACGCTAAGTCATCAAGCCAGAACATCAATGAACCAACACCAATACACTAAAGTACAAAAAATAGAATAAAATAGTATCTGTGCAATGCACTCAAAGAATTCATATAGAACAATAAAAAATAGATTATATACTTACCGATACACCAACTTCTGCAGCAACTTGCCTGTAGGACAAATCACGCTCCCAAAGGGTAACTATTTTTGCTCGCGTTTCTATTGTTGTTGCGGGCATTTTTACGACGATTACAGCAAACTAAATACTCTCAAGACGAGAGGCTTTTATATTGAGAACGAATAAGGCAATATAAAAATTATTTTTCGCCCCCTCTTTGGCTTTAATGTAATAACGTAATTAAAACATATTCAAACGGTGCTCATAATTGGTTTAGCTAATCATTATACATAAGTTTATATTAAGAAAATAAGAACTTTCTGAGAATTCGTTACAAAAACACTCCTCATTGAAATTAACAATTCTTAAAATTTAGGATTATGTATTTCAATATTTCGAATCTGAGTTCCAGTTAAGAGATCACAGTGCAGATCATCAAGCAAGATTTAATTATTAGGATAATATTAAACAGTAATTTGTTTTGCATACAATAGCTTATATTTATTGTGGTCTAATCCCTACTTTACAGTTTATGGTATTCATAGATTAATAAATTTGGTTTAAATATTCGGCGTATGAGACTGTAATGCTTCGAAGGAAATTTGATTGTTAATACAATATTAAATTACTAAACAAATTATTCTAATATATCCTAATAGATCCTAATAGAATTCATTTATCTGCTTCCTCTATAATTCTTATTAAAGATTATAAGTCAAGTGTCATCAAGAATGATTATAAACTAGACATCATTAGCGTAATATTAAGATTTAATTTTAGACTCGTGGAGAAATAAGAATGAATAAATTACGAGTTTAGTAAGTATTATTTATCAAGATTACTTGAGTGAATGATTAAAATATTGAAAACAGGTATCGTATAGTATCTATATGTCGTTTGCGTGACTTTGATAGTTTCGTAGGGGTATTCCAATATGATGGTAAAATACATACATCAATCCGGATCCGAATATCAAATATGGAAAGAGCGATTCAAATTAAGGATTTTTTTATACGAGAATTCATTTTTAACTGTTATAGTTTTAGAGTTCTACTAATTAGAAATGTGTTGCTGTTGCCGCTATTTTCCAGTTCTATTGCACATAATGGTATATGCATTTCAACAGCGTAAGACAAATTAAATTAAAAATATTGAAATAGTCACATAAAGATTAGTGACCTTGTGTGCATTATATTAAACCGTAAATTTGCATGTGTAAATAGCTTTTAAATCACCCTGAAATGTAGAAACTCTTATCGTTACGATTTTACCTGTAGGTGTATGGTCTTAAATGAAAGTTAGGGAGTATTGCATCTAATACATCGGATATCTTCGGCGCGGCTTGGGTGTTATCATATTGTGACAGGATTGTCCAACCATTATCATTGCTTACTGTACGTAGGTACATATACTGTAATATCAATCATATCAACCATATATTAGACTGCGGAATATTAGAAAGTTAACAGTATTTATTTAAATGTAGTTGAATATCTATATGATAAATGAATAAAATGTAACATTATGTATGTATGTACATATGTGTAGTCGAGTGTAGCTTCGATAACACTTATTAGCTCACTTTTGTCAATATTTTCAGGTACCTGTGTGCTAATATTGAAATTGCAAAAGCGGTCTCCAAAGCGCATTGTATTAAATAGAGCAAAGATATGATATACACATGCGTAAATGTAAGTACATACATACATACATACGAATGTACGTATTGTGTATGAATAGTGGTAGAAATTTTAGTGGAACAGATAACATATACAAGTCAGTAATCGTAATATCTTTATGATAAGCTGAATACTAAATATGTACTACTGTTATGGTTGTTTAGATTTATGTCTATTTGTGTTCTTAAATAGGTAGTCCAACTGAAAAATTCTGTTGTCTGCTATTCATCCTAATGTTGTTATAATTTACTTGTTAGAATCATTTAATCTAGCCTAATTAGTTTGCCATTTATTTTTCTTAATTATTCTTTATTGTATTCAGTTTGTTACCTTCTGTTTAAGTACCTATTAATTTGGCTTGCGTTTTCTGAAGAGGAGGTTCTATTAGATCGTTGTTATTGCAACTTCACTTGTTGTATTGTTTTATATTTGCATTGCCATTTTATTTTTGTTACTCAAAGTTTATCCCGTTAGTTGTTTGATCCCGTGTTTGGATCCGTACGTCATTTTAATGTTATATCAGCTGGTCCGCATGTGTCACATTCTGAAACATACAACTCTTTTTTCCGCTTGTAGTTGAATTTTCATAGATTTGATTTAGTTCCTTTAATTATTGCATTTAACTTCTCTTTATCATTTTCCTGATAGCACTCTCCATAAATCATATATTCATTGCTTCCTGTGTTCTCATGATAAAATTCCAGAGATAATGTACCGCGCAACCGGGTCTAGATAAAGGATTTTCATTTCATTTAATAGTCGAAAATTTTTTCGAAACAATTTCTTTCGCTTCATAACCGTTGAGGCTTTTATATTTATTTTACAACCGATTCCCGCGGGCTTTCATTGACTATGTTGCTCTTTTCCATTAAAATCTCAGTTGCGATTGAGTTTCTAGTTAAAACTTTATATACACTCTTAAGTTCCATTGACCGGGCAATCAGCTATACGTAGAGCATTGCCTACTATCTGAGGTTAGAATCTTATCCAGTGGCTCAACCGGTATACATAGCGGGCAAGTCAAAAGTAAAAATCAATATGGATTGATGAATATGAATAGGGTCTTAACTGGTAACTTGATACCTCGATACCTCACATAACGAACGTATCGATACTAAGGAATTGATACAAAGATATCGACACCAAGAAACCAATTACAAAATCGATACCTGGCCATACATTATCGACGCCAGTATTCAGAATCGATACCATGCACAAAACGTTTCTTTCACTCATGACAATCTTCATTTAACAATTCCTGCGCCATTTCATTTGCAACACAATATTTGAAATTTTGAGAATGCTGATGTCTGAAACACATATTTATTTATAACTTCCTTAATTTTCAATTACAGAAAGAGCAATTACTCAATGGCGGCAGACATTATGTTTAAATCAATTTCCTCATCATTTTAAGTTGAATATTGCATTGTAATTTATGATAATGATGATTGTTTTAAATATGTTTTGCTTTTATTTTAGAAGTAGTACAATTAAAACAATATTTATTAATGTATTTTTAAAATTTTGCTGAAAGGTTGTTTAAAAATTACAAAAACAACCAATAGAAGGAAATTATGTTGTATTGTTGTCACGCTGTTGCCGACCTATATACGTATTTGAAATTTTGGGACTTTTGTGCTACTTTTTCTAAATTAGATATAACACACATTAATAACTCAGCAACAGCGTGACAATTGCTACTAAAATGTTCATCAATTGTTTTTGTAATTTTTAAAAGTGCTTCAATCAATAGTCATGTGCAATTAGTACATCAGAAAGTCACCGGTAGATCCGGATGAGTGACGTACCGCACTGAATGCGTATCCCGTCTATGGCACACACGTATATGTACAACTTCAAAGTGTGTAGACTCTAGGACTGCTTGATAAAAGGAATAGCTATTCTAGACTAGAAATAAAAAAATTGTCTCACATCTACATATTTCAACGCATACTGTATTTCTAGTAATACGTGAATAGATTTCTACCTCATTTGATTACTTGATTCCAAAGCTTACATCATAAGTTACTTTTCTCAATCCGTTTCTTTCGATATAGACAGCAAACTGACAACAGCAGTTTAGTGAAAGTTAAATAATACTTACTTCGCAATCAGAAACACACACTGATATCATGTACCAGAATAATTAGTAGAACTTGTAGTATCTTTGATCCTACTAAGATCGCAAATTCGTCTCTCTTGTACGAACACTTGATATAAGAGTATTTCACGTACCTGGAAAAAAAGAGAAGGCGTAAACAATATTGCTTCACATAGTTATAAAAACATAATATGTATAGCGCTTGATCTGGGAAGCAGGAAATTTGAGACGGTGAAGAGCTAAGCAAATTCGCTAGGGAGTAGGGATATCATAATCACGTCTACATCTAGTCGTAACAACCGGCGGCTCTCTTTGCTCTCTCGCCGCTTTAACTATCCTACGTGCCAAATCGACCAGTATATTACAGATAAGAGGAAGGTTATGGACAGATCAAACAGAGCTTTCGTATCATCAAATTGTTATAAAACCCTTAACATACATAAAATGATTGCGGATAATAAGCAATGTGCACCGTGTATCATTAATTGTATACTGTTCTACCATAACTTCGTAGGAATCGCGGCTTCAGAAAATAATCGCTATAAATGAGAAGGAATTTGAAAGTTTCGGCTATGCTATCATACTGTACTAGTTTTGTACCGTTTTGTACCACATTAGTTTCACATTTCAGAGATATAATCGATCTTAGGTAAGGAGGCAGCAGTGTACTAGTTTTGTACCGTTTTGCACCAAAATCCAAAGGTTTTGCACCGTATTAGTTTAGAAAATATAATCAATTTAAATGGGACGAATAAGAGATAAATCCCTGGTAACATCAAAATTTCAAATAAATTTCAAAATTTTATTTATTGTATTGTACTGAATTTGTACTGTTTTGTATCAAAAGTTAAATATTTTGTATCGCTCGGTATTTTTTAACTTTTATAACTTGTAACTATAAGTAAGCAATAAAAAAAGTAATTGCTCACTAATGTTACAGACATTATTACTTGAAATTACTAAATTACTACATAGTAAACTCAAAAACTAAACAACTGGCTCGAAAACGTTGTTTCTACCTTTTTTCAAAGTCTGAAATAAATACAAATTCTTGTTACGGCACAAGTGCGAATCACAACCGTTTTAAACTTCATATAATGTCATATTCAGAAAGAATTTAAAATCACACCTTAAAAGTCTATAACTTGAGCGTATCGAACCAAACCTTCATGCAGATGAGTTTTGCAACTTACCAGGTTCGAAAAAAAAAACCAGATACCTCCTAAGTTTATAAATAGCTATTAACTTGTAAATCATGCATTGATGTCACCAAAGCGCTAATATATGTATAGTAAGTAAAATTTTAACACTTCAGATGTTTATGTTGTATTACAGAACAAAAAAAGAGAATATAATATATATATGTTCTTAATAACAACATGAATATTAAACAAAAAGTAAGGAATAAAATGTTGTAAATAAACTACAATATGTAAATGAATTTATAATAAATACGGTAGAAATTTGCAATTCTTAATAGTTCTTCTACCAATGTCCTATCCCAATAAATGATTTACATCTGTCGATTTAGGCATATGCCCGACCTTTAATTACGTTGATCATTTAACGCTGCAATGAAGAACGGGTTGAAGATCGTAAAGTACGTTATTACAACTAAACCCTGGTCATTACAAATATCACCCATACACATTAACATCACTAGATGTTGTTTATTATATGGACCTTGAATTTCGGCGTCATCATGACAGAAGGCTATGATAAAGATCGTTAAGTACAGTTAAGGACAAAGCGAATATCGATTTCACTCGTCCTGTATCTCTTGACTTGTTTACTAATCTTAAGGTGCACGAAATATATTGTGGTAAACCCCGTTGTTTACTTTCTATTATAAAACTTGTTATTACAAATATTTTATTGGGAATAATGTCGTGAATTCAAGTTCTATAAGGTATCTGCACTACATTTTATAATCGTTAGTCATTATAACTGATAACTCTTGCTACCTAATGGGACCAAAGTCATATAAATGTTCTTCGTTCATATATCTATAGATACGTACCTGAACAATCTAAAAGTTTAAATCTATTTTAGTGAACTTGAGATAGGAAAATCCTTTGAAATTTAATTATGTCACCTACAATCCCTATTCAAATTCGATTATGTTATTGAAGCCAATTTTTGTATTTAAATTTATATTTTAAACGCTTGCAGAATAAATATGTATAACGTGCGAATAAACTATTCAAGTATTATGAATTGAAAAAAATAGGCAAGCAATAGTATTTAAAGATTAAGCTTGAGTAGCTGATTATTTTACTTATGCGTTTGACATATGGTACACCACCGCAAAATTGAAACATATGGTGTATAAAATACGTTGAAAACAAACTAAATAAGCATAATTAAACGTTCGATAAAATACATTACTATTGCAGCATGTTTTGTAGGTTACGTTACTACACTTATGTTGGACATGGTTTGAATAAATACTTGGTCTTGATAATAGCCATATTTATGACTAAAACTACAGTTGTTTGCATACTAAATAAAATCAACAAATTTTTTTGTTTATCATACTGGGTACAAAAGGCATTAAAAATGTCTGAATTAAGGTTTTCTATCACGTTTTGCCTCTTTTATTTAGGACTTAATTAGCTTCATTAGTTTAGCAGTTAAAGGTGCCTAATCCGCTACTTGTTTCAAACTTTCAATCTGACAATTAGAATAATGGATTAACGGCAATCAGATATACAAATCGAATGTTGAGAATATGATATTGAATGATTTTGTTACATACAGCAAACGGTTCCCTATTGTTCATATGACCCAATCTCAAAATCTGAACGTGGGCGTTAGAAAACATGCTCTAGGCAATCTAGATCAGCAGTTCGTAACAGGTATTCACAAAGTTTATAAAGATCATTTTCGGAAATATTGTAATTGGAATCATTAACGTAAGAAATAACGAAATATTAAATTTCCATACATACATATATTCACTACGCACTTATTGTTAGTAAGACAATCATCAAAATAAAGCAACAACTTGCAATTAAAACAGGAGTTTAGTAAATTGTCGAATCGTAGAAGTAATAAACTGTATCTATCCCTAAAATGCAACTTCAATTGCTTCTTCTTGTGCTTCAGTCTCTGATTTAGAACCAACATAGCGATAGTGAAGGTAGTAATGAGCTACCATCCCAACAAATTTAAAACAATGGAAAAATAGGCAAAGAACACAGTAAAAAAAAACGAAAATATGACAACCACAGTGACAGTTTACAAAAGGATTTTTATTTTACTGAAGAAGAGTCACAATCAAGGCACTTAGTATAATATGTAATCAAATCCTGGATAATAGCAACTTAACATAATATATCATATTACATATAACTACATCATTAAACATAATATAGCACGCGTGTCGAGTATTTTTGAAGAAAATTGTCAAGAAATAAAAGGTGTAATACTGTCAAAATCCAGCAAAGGTTCTGGAATTACTCTTTGGACATCATTTTGAGTAAATTACAGAACTACAAGATCTGGACAAGTACATAGACTAGCAGAAAGTTTGAGTGGACCAGTTGTCAAAGAAATCGCAAAGTGTCTAGGAAAAGGCGACGAAGGAAACCTGGTTTCCATATGAAACAATACTGTGCCGGGTAAACTTAATAACTTGGGAAAAGATATGGATACTAAGAAGAAAACATAAAATTGAAGTATTTTCAATATTGCGTGTCTATATTAGATGTATTTTCAAATTTTCTATTTCACAAAATGTAATACTTACTTGCAAAATCCTATACAAGAAATTATTTTGAAAAAAAAAAGAAAATTGAGTCAACTGGTCTCTTTGCTGAGATATGTGCAAAATGCATGATGCAAAATGAATGCAAAATGCAAGATGCAAAATAAATGACCGGCACATATTCCGTCCTTGCAACGAAAGTAGCAAAGAAGGTCAACGAGAAAATTGCATGGACTCATTACCGTATTGATAGTCAAGCACTAACGCGTTAATGTAATCCTGCAGAGTTAGATAGTACTTTATGTAACGCTGTAAATTTATATATCGTGTGATACAAACTCCTGCCTATTCTATGCATCCTGTGATAACGTTAGATATCTTGACATTTCTTCGATTCATACAAAATTTAGATAGCTTTTCCAGGACAAAGCTTCGATCCCCTTATTTGGAGTCCAAAGTTCAAGCATATTTTCTTTACCATCCATTTTATTTGTCCTCTTGCATATTCAACATTCTTTGGCAGCAAAAATTTGTAAATATTTTCTCCAAATAAAATAATTTAAATCGATCTCTTTAAAGCCTAGGTATTACCATTTTCAGTATGTATGACAGAAGAGAACTCATGCTAAAACGTTTCAACTTACATATCCATTGTATGAAGACGAATAAGCATGATTGTTTAGTTTTCTCCGCAGCATTTTATCAAAACATCGAAATCAGCTTAAAATAGAACCAATAGATCTAACTAGAACAACTGGATATGTTATACAAGGAGATGTAAATTTAAATATTTCTTTAACTTCAGTGTAAAAAGAAAAGTTCTTTGATTTATTCTCTAACAGTTCTCTGAAGGCTGCTTCTAAAGACTACTCTTTCAATGACTTTTGGCTCAATGTAATAAATGCATATCCTATTTTGTTAGAAAAGCCATTAAAGTTTTATTACACTTTTATACAATATATCCATGTGCGAAAGGATTTTCAACAGATCCTTCTCTGAACGATAAATACAGATATAGCTTAAATGCAGAATCTCATCTAAGACTAAACTTTCAAACATTGAGCCAAACTTTTAATTTTTCTCACAATGAGAAAATGGTTTAGATATTTTAAAACAGTTTAACTTCTGAATGCATGTCTGAAAATGATGCAGTTGTTGAAAATAAATTTTAAAAACAACCGAATTTTATTGTTTACTTTACTTATAGTAACGACTACACAAGATAGCAGCAGATATAGAGAAAATAGTGGTTTGTAGATTAGGTACTAGTTTCTGGTATTTCCTTGGGCGTTCGCGAATGAATGTGCTTATTTATGAACCTTTCTATGTTGATATTGTCGGGTTTAAAAATTTACATTGCTTGATGTACAAAGGAGATAATTGCTAATTGCTTTTGTGTGGGGTGATGATAGAAGTTGGCCTGAAAATAACAATAAGTATGTATGGACTTGGTAGGCTAGTAACTAATACATTAAGAAAGGGTAGGAAACCGTTTGTTTCAATCTTCATGGTGAATTTGAGTTCAGGGTGTTGATTATTATGGAAATCTAAGAAAGTGGGTAGAGTGTCGAGATAATGGAAGTGTAAGTAAGTGTAATGAAACTTAAGTCTCTGATTTTGAATTCGCATATTCCAAAGCTGTGGTTTCAATAAAAATATTAGCTGAGACCGTAGAATCATTCCATATCATTTAACATATCTCCACGAGGAAAACCTTTACCGCAAATCACAAACCTTTTCCAAACTACGTCTCAAACTATCTACTCTTATGTGTAACCTGACGTTTTTATCGCGCTGGTTTTGCCGCGACCATCAATTTATCGCAAAATTTCTCAAACTTTCTCACCAAATCCAGCGCTTCACTGTCTTGGAACGTTATAAGACTGTTTAGGGCGCATTCGTAAACGAATCATAGAATCCAAGCCACCTCGATTGTACGGTCTTCCAAACATTCAGAAACTAAAGGTACCGTTCCGGCCAATTTGTTAACGCAATAGAATTACCCACTTACGGCTTAACCAAATATCTCGCATATATCTGGTGATATACTTCATCTCACATCTTTAATTTCTCACACTTTGTTGAACTTATTTATTATTATTTTTGAAATCTCTATCTAACCCGAAGATCTGCTTGTTAGCTTTGATGTTACCTTACCCTTCACAAAAGTGTTTGTTACCGATTCCGTTGTTATAATCTACCAATTATTAATCCAAGACAATTAATCCCCAGACCTAGCCAAATTAGTCGAAAAATACCTCTAGTGCTGCTATAGGTTCCTCCTTTTCTCCGGTTATACCTACCATTTTCATGGAGGCATTGACAGGTATCTATTGTAAGGAAATCACAATACGATTTTCCACGAAAGGTAAAGGAAACAATCGAGATCCAGAGACATTCCCAGGCTCTCAATCGTGATGGTTGCTTACTCTCCAGTATTTGGAAACCTGTCCTTTCCGTTTCGCTACCTCGCCTCGTACTCATTGTTAAGCTTCAATGCACAGTTGTATATTATATAGCTCTGCGCAGCTAGTTTTCCTTGACAGAAGGTTTTAGGCTCTAGCATAGTATACACGTCGAGTTACTGTGATCTTCTAGCACCGCTTACCCATTTTTGCTCTTGAAGAAGCCAGTTAGGTTAGTAGTGAAACTTCGAATTTAGTAAGTTTTGTATATACATATATATTCTTTGCACTGATTTTTATTTCATTTTATCTTGGTTTATTTTTGTATTGTATTTATATTTACACCACTATGACGCCATCAAAACCCGGAAAAACTCATAATAAGAACGTAATATGTGTACACTTCTCGTATTTTGTACATGGCTTATAATTTAATACTTTTTAAAGTGGTTTACACAAATAAAAACTATTATTAGAGTGGTGAGCTACATGAAAATGGACACCGCTGGGCAAGAATAATTAGAATCGCATGCTAAAATTACGTATATGTATATTAAATTGTTTGATTTTTATGTGATGTAATAATGCATTGGCAATCATTTATAATATTTTCTATTTGTTCCAAATTTGAATTTAGAAACATAAAATGACTGTTATTGTTCAGAAGGCGCATTTTCGGTACAAGGCTACAGGTTGTTCGAACCATTTTGTAAATGAATACAGTTAAACGTTGCATTAGCGTTAGTGCGTCATCAGCATTAAATATTAGCTTCACAAAATATACTGTAAAAGGAAAATAGATTGTTAAATAATTAAATAAGTCGGCATAACTTAAAAGTTTGCCTTACCAATTTCAATGCTTTAAGGCATAAAAAAAATAAAGATGGCATACCACTCTATCAATCAATTATTTAATAGCACTCCGTTAATGTATCCTGACTTCTCTTTTAAACGACTGTTCAGACTCGCTCTAAAATGTAATACATGCATATACATTATATCAATTATAACAATTATAACAATTTACACCTCTGTATTAAGCACAATTCTTTGCTATTGTGAACATATGCTGGGTTCGTAAGATTTATTATTCTTAGTGCTGAGTTACCAATGTGGAGGCTGTCATAAATGAAAGATGTTTTAAATCATTGTCGTTAAGCTTGTTAGATTGATTCTTACATTAAGCTAATACGTTCACATATGTTATCTACCGCAACAAGCTGTACCCGCATGTACTGCACCTGTTCATTTTATAGCCTATACACGTACAGTAATACCTCGTTAATCCAGACTAAATAAAACAGGAATCATCCTGGTTACTAAACATAAGGATAATTAGATCATTTGAGTAGATACACCAGAATGCGTTATTAAGAATGCAAAATAATGTTTATTATTAAAATCGTTGTACCTGTTGGTAAAAGTATTGAATACATCATCATAATCTGCTCTCGCCCATTCTAATGCGATATTTAAAACCTTGCCTGCTTTTCCACTCTTAACAGTTTTGCTCATAAGTAGAGCAGACCAATTTCCGTGCGCGCCATGTGCGCCGATGTGAGGATGAATGTATTGCATAATCAGAATAAAAAGCATTCAGTATGTGTTTACTACCCTGCGTGTATTTAGTACACTGTATGTAAGTGTAAGCATACGTAATAAAATGTCGTCGACACATAAATCGAGAAAACGACCGTGGTCAGACGAAGTGAATAAGTTTATTAGGAATTTCCCGGACTTAATACTCGATAGCTCAAAAATTAAATGTTTAGTGTGTAATACATATGTAATGTGTTGGTCCAAAAACACATTTTACACAACACTTTATTACGTATGCTTACACTTACATGCAGTCTAAGCGGGTACCAAACACGTACTGAATGCTTTTTATTAGGTCTGATGCAATACAATCATCCTCACATCGGCGCACATGACGCGCACGGAAATTGGTCTGCTCTACTTATAAGTCTTGTTCATTGTCGTCGGTTGTGTTTCTAATGACACATCATTGGAAATTTGCAAAAAACTTATGTTTCTTTCGAACTAATATCCAGATTTTTCCGATTAATCAACTTTTCAGTTAAGAAATTTGAATTTATGATGGTAAGTTAAAAATTGTCCAAAAAGAATCACATTTTAATTAAAGCTATTTCATTTTCTTCGTAGAATTATTATGTTAAGTACCAACTGCTTTTTCTAGCAAACAATATGAAAACCAAAAACATTTTTATACTGTTCTAACAACACATAGTTCCAAAATCTACTCCCAATACACGAGAATTGAGTCCTGAACTCAGCGAAATTTAGAAGGTTGTTTTGTACTGTCCCATATCATTAGGGAATTTATATTAAACACACAGCTTACCCGCAGTTGTACGTCAATGACTACAAATGTATGATATGCTGTAATATATTAATCCACTTGAAGTATTTTAGAGCATTTGAACTACCCATAAATAGATGTACATATGTATTCAACAACTTATTCAAACTATGTATTTATTTATTGCATTTCTTGTTGTATGTGCGCCAATCTATATCCCATTCAACGAAGATAGTTTATTACGGAGCTTCAAGTGTGTCGATAAATCCGCTGGTAGCCAAGTGGCGCTGCTGCGGCTCCGCTGTGCATGACTGTCACGTAAGCATGTTTCAAAAACGGAGTGAAGGATGAAATGTTTCGAGTAGCTCTATTTTGCAATCTTTCGGAAATGCTGAATGCAGCAATTAACTACAATCAAGCCTAATGTAAGACGAAGCTAGGTACTCTTATATACACCACACTGTACATACAAATGTATGTATATGCGATGTCAGTGTAATAATAATAAATTATAGTTTCGTGACTCTTCGTTTATTAACTGAACTTTCCACTCTCACAGAAAAAGCGGAAATACATTATCGATCTGCGTACCGATATAGCTTCTCCGAAGCGTTGTAATGATTTTGTTTGTTTTGAATTCTAGTTGAGTACAGAGTTACATAGCGCTGAACATTCACATAATACTCGTAAACCTCGTTTATATAATGTGTATGTCATTGGACCTGACAAAGTTTAAAGGAAGCTTATTTATCTTTTAAACAAGAAAATTTATAGATCATTCTATAGTCGAGTGTTTTGAAAATCTTGCTACCGTATTAGTAGTTCACATATAAAACACTATAGTCGAAAATAAGGAATTGTGAAACACATTCTTATTTCGTTGCGTACTCTGTGAGCAGTTTTGGATATTTTATAAACACAGAGCACAAGAAACTCGATTTGCAGAAACTATTATCAGTAGGTATTATAACTAACTAGTCCAGCCACTATTATTCCAATATAGACCAAAATCCAAAATTTAATTTTAGCCTTGGAACATTGGAGAAGAACTTCTTTACCTTTCTTCTGATTCGAGAAAGCAAATTCTTCTATTTACAACAAGTGTGTCTTTTTTTGAGCAATCAAATTATGCTAAAATTTCTTTGCGGTGTCCATATTAGTAGTGTGCTTAAGAAAAGATCTAAGCTACACATTTCTATACAGACAGAACAAATAAGATTGTCCTGATCTAACACTACTTTCCACGGTACTTATATTAATATGTTGTTATACCTGACGTTAGCAACTCTGCGATTTCTGGTGAATTTGACCAAGATAAATTTATTGTGGAGGCGTAGTTTAGATACGGTCAACGTAGAAATAATGGACAATAGACATATTCAGCGGCACGGTATGCAAATGAATTTATTGAACAATACTCTGATTTGCAAATCAACTATGAAAGTCTAATCCTGCGTGTTCTTAGGATTGTGACCTGCTTACAACCAATAGAAAGTGTTTCTACGGCCAAATCAATGGTGTCGTCCATCTGCTATAATAGAAGATATTGTAGAAGATATGCCTATGCGCCTGGAATGCAATTCTTTGAAACCAGTACGTCAACTCGCTCAACAAACAGGTAAACATATTCTGCATTAAATAACATTTACTGTTTTAAGAAGCTTCCATGAAATCACAAATGGTGGCATCCATTAAATATTATTAAATCATTAAATATATTTCCATAGTTGTTTCAGTCAAATGAGTACGGCGTGCTGAATAAATATTTTTTAATGATGGAAACGACCGTTCCACATCGAGTGATGTTATATTTGCAAATTTAAAGTAATCCTTGTGACAACTTAATGGATCTTTCGACACACCTTCACAAATTTGTCTTAGTATGCGAAAATCTGAATCTTTCTCAATAACACTTTCAAATAAACACAATTTTTTATCTTTCAATTCTACTTTAATTCTTCTTTCAACATAGTCACGAGCAGATGGCATAACGTTTCTTATCGTTGTCGGGCTTGGTAATATATAATCTGAATACTTGCTCCAGTAAGAAACAAATACTTCTTGGTCTAGTAAAATGAACGGTGGATTACATAGAATAAAACAAACACCTGCCAAATGTTATTTGTTCGCTGTATCGTTTGCCACAGATTACAGAACAATGGTTTATACTTTTTAGGTGACGTTCACAATTTTACCTGTTGGTACACGTCAAATAGTTGTCGCACCGTACACATGTAATTCTATCACTTTCGTATTCTAATTCCGAGATACGCGCTATTATGTGTGTTCTAGTTTCTTCGAAATACTCCATTTCCCAAACGTACCTAACTGCGACATTTTCTAAGTATGCGTTTACTGATAAGCACTCACAACGACCAGTGGAATAATACTGAACAAGTGTGCTCGAGTTTCCGTGTCACGCACTTCACCTTTCTACGTTGCTTTCCGCACTGCACTAAAACGTGCTCCTCTTTGCCGACTCTAGTCATCATTGTTTTACATGCCTTATAATATATCTCAAATGTTCACGTTCAAGATATCAATTTGCATTTGAATGTCTAAAGATGTGTAGCAGAAATGTCATCAGTAACCATATCTCTTCTTCACAATCACACACAATAAAGTATTCCATTCAGTTGCATCTTTCAATTTATAACATAACTACTTACTCATAGTAGCCTTGTTTATAGTTATGTTAACATTTTCAAAATTATTTATATAGCACTGATAAAATAAGCACGTATCCAGAATTCATTTAGCGTTGCTGAAATATGTAAAATGTTGCGATAAATAGTAACATGAAAAATTATTTGCTTAAAAATACTATAATAAATTAAGGAGGAAAGTATGATAAATAAACAGAAAATAAGTACACACTTATGTAATAATCGTTTTATTACACTGACGTATATATATGTGCTTGTTTAGAATTAACTTTATTGTTTACTACGAGTAGAATGCAGGCTTGCATGTATGTATATTACGTATGTATGCCTAGTTTTGTTGCTCTTATATACTAGACCTGATTTAATTAAAATATGTCTAACATTTTTACTGATACTATACTAATTTTGGGTTGTATTTTTCTCTTCTCCTTCCTGTCATGATTTAGAAGGCCCTGAGTACAGCAGGGCTACGAATCTGTTGTTGTATACTTTGTAATTTTCTCCTTATAGAAATTGTCAAAAGTACACCAATTAAATTAAAAACATGTTGATATTCGATAGGCAATTATCCTTTTTTTGTTAAATATTCTTAATCGACATTGATTTGTTGTTTTAGAGAAAATGAGACAGCGAACTTTTTTCTGATGCCAAAATTCACAGAAATATTTTTACAGTATGTGTATATTTAAACTTAATTACAGCAATAATAACAAATTTTATGCCGAATATTTAGTAGAACATGTGTTAATAATTCACTTTAATAAATTTACAGCCACACATATATAAATCTCCAAGTCAAATTTAAATTATCGTGACAGAGAAAAACAAATAAACAACAAGGCAATATAAAATTAATTCCGCTAATACATATATACAGATATTTTCCGGAAACTCCTGAATTATTCAGCCTTCAAATCGACCTCACAGTGCAGTCCAAATCATCCAGATAAGACATGCTTCAATTATTACAGCTATAAACCAAAACCGTTGCCCAAGATGTACTTCTTAAGAGAAATCGAAGATATAACATAAACAGAAGTTTTACATTTATTGCGCTTTGTCGTGCTATGTTTGCCAAGAACGGTCGATCATCCTGCCAACTCACACGTATCGAACCAATAGGCAATGACATACACACAGGAACAATTTCGATAACGGGCAGTAGTTGCTTAACGTGGCTTCGCTCATGATAAGGAATGCACATGCAACCATGTTTCAATATGTCGCATTGCAGAGCTTGCACAGCATTTCAGGCGGCTCTGAAAATTGCCAGTTGTCTCCGCTTCTACCTCGTAACCACCCTGATTCGCCCGTGTCGATAGAATGAGTAGAATAAGTTATGAGTAGAGGGTAGATCTTGAAATAGTACTAAGAAACTATGTATGTACACCGGCGATACATTTCTGTTATATCGATAAATAAGACGGTCGTCTAGGATTAGAACATGCGGTAGTAAATTGCCACTTTCTATTTATTCTTTTCAATCCTGAAGTTATTGGCTACTGGACGTCCAATCGAAGTAGTGACATAACGAAGAACACTCATATCGTTCCTAGTACTTCCTATATATAGCTGTTACGCTACAAAGATACATTTTACAAAGTCAGCACTACTAGTAATATAAAAATGTATGTTATAGTTAAACAACCCTGCAACTTCATATAAACTATTCTAAGAGAGAAACCTTTATGATGGATTACACTCACATCATACAAAACAAATTATCTTAGTACAGTGGAGGAGGATAATTTGACAAAAAGCATTTTGTCAACGTTTTACAGTTACTTCAAATTAAATTTTAATAATTCAAGAAAATATTATAATTATAATTGCAGTTTCAGCAAAACTAACGAATGCTATAATATTTAATTTTAGATAATGTTATGCAGATACAACACCTTTATCTTTGACAGAATATTGCACCATTTCCCAATCTCTCAATCTAGCGCTTATAGAGCGCTATGAACGTCTCAATCAACGAATCAAATGATTTGTAAATTGTTTGTTTTGTATATATCTGTTAATATTTATTTGCGATTTGATTTTCCTATCTCACCCAAAATTTCTTTAAAAGCATCTTTTTGTTAATCCAATTACCAGAAAGCCGGTAACTTCACCACTTGGACTCTAAATATGTATTAGTCAAATATGGAGAAGTAGAATTTCCATATTTCTCTGAAAATATTTGGATTAGCTGTAATAATTGTTTTGGAAAACATATATGCCATTTATAGTAAAAACCGTCATTCATGTAATACTACCGTAGGATCAAATTGAGGACTACATTCGCAACGAGTCAAGTGTTTCTTGTTTAATTCAAAGATAACGTTTCCAAATTACAAAACTCACCAAATGATATTGAAGAAACATTAAATTCATTTAAGCTTTATATTTTATTATACATAAAATATGTACTTTTAAATCAATGACCACACTAGTAAACCAATTTTAATAACTTTAACAATCAGCAGCATCTTTCCTATTTTCTTACCATAAAATTAACATTAATGTGCTGGTTTTTGCGTTCAACACTTACAAATAAGGGTGCAAATTTTAAGTAAACGAAAATCAAACCCTAATTCTGGGGATAGGTATGACAAACCAAAGTGCTCCAGCCGTATTTTATAAGTTGACGAAAAATTTTCGAAAACATGTGACTTGGCACAGTCATATGCAAAAACCAATTGCTGCTTACTTGGTCACTTCACTTCATAATATGTCGAGAGAAATTGAGAAAGAATCGCAATATAATCTTATAAATCACCTAATTTATAATAGTTTTCTAGGTAGTTGACTCTGTTTGGATATGTATGTCAGGTTACACTAGGTTTACACTACATCTTGAAAAATATATTTGTTATCCTTTGATATCTAGATACAGAATTTCAATATTTTATATTTCAAAACATTTTTACTGCATAGATGTCAGGTGGAGTTTAATAGGCCCATACGATGGATGTATTTATTCATTGCGCAGTGACCAGTTAATATTCCTGTAAGCAATCTCAGCCTGTCTCTGCTCATAAAAACTGCTTTGTGGTGTTTTTCCTCATTATGGACGAATCCCGAGAGTGTTACAGTGTCTCACGCCAGCAAATCAATTCTAGTAAGAGCGATATATAGCAGCTAATTCAAATTTGACAAAAATTTTGATGCAATCATACGAACCCGGTTCTCGACTGCGCATTGCGCATGGTTGCTTACTGGCACCTCTTGCTACTATGTCAGTTATTTCGTGACCTGTGATCCCAGAGTGGCTTGGCACCGATCTCACCATAATGATGTGATGTCGGCCTAGTATCAAGTCGGAGTCAAACATAACAACGTGCAACACTCTAAGAGCAGCGTGGCTGTCAAACAAAATTTCTATCCGTCCCTTTTCATGCGGGTGGTTTAGAATGCCTTTTACGCAAATCTCGATGGTCTGGACGATGGAAAGGAAGCACCCCGAACTGATGGCTTGGCCATCTAGTTATCTATCTCTCCAAAATCCAATTTCTGTGCCATTCGGTATTTTAATTGCATCCACAAACCAGCGGGAATTTTCTCGCCTCAAATTGCAAACAAAGGCGTTTGCAGTCGCAGTGCTAGAAATGTCTACATTGTATCCCCAGTGAAAAAGAAAATGGGCGACATCTTATCTTTCCTTATGGACAGTGCTATTGTTTCTTCAACATCGCTGTTTTGCTGAAAAACCCTTTGCACACACTACATTTTGCTTTATATTCCTCTAGGGTTGCTTCTGAGCACAACACAAACTGCAGCAGAGCGGGCCCAGGAATGGTCTTTATGGCTGCCATCGGTGTCAAGTATATAGGTCCTGTGGTGCCTAGCACAGCTTTGTGCGTCAGACTAGCGACACATTAGAGTACACTATTAGAGGTTTCAGCACCCTTGTTTTACCAAACATTTCTCTACAAGCTCACCCTGGTAACTTTATTCATCACACGTTCCAAATATGATTTGTACGTCAGTTTAGCGTCCAAAATCACACCGATGTATGTATTTGACCTCAGTTAAGCCACGTATCTTAATTAAATTAAGTTAATGTATAATGTATGTACTATTTGTATGTAAATCATCCTAAGGATGAATAAAGTTTATTATTATTATTATCTTAAAGTCGAAAATCGTCGGATACCGAGCTTCCTCCAAATGAACGAAACCATAGTCACTTTTCTAGAATTTACGTTTAACTGTTTTCCTTTGCATCATGAGTGCGACTTGCATCCACGCCCTCCAAATACCGAAAACCATGACGGTGATATCATCAGTGTAGATAGATGATAGTTCGTATCGCAGAACGCTACGAGCCAGAATCCAGTTCTCCGAAAGAACGGTGATATTTTTCTCGGAGAATTGGATTCTGATCGATCTGCTATTCGCTGTTGGGAGCAATGTGATGAACAGCGCGGCGTTATAAACAGTAATAGGTATAGTGCTGTTTTAAGGCCATTTGAACACAACTACACGCACACAAACTACACAGCAAGAATTTCAGTGATTGTCCTACAAGCGAAGCTTAAGAAATCACTAATCAGAATTGTCAAGAACTTCATTAGTAGAACATCACATGAAGTATTTACAGCTAAAAGAAATGCTACCGATTATGTACTATTACTACTAGGACAAATGCGTTAGAACGCAACTGAACTCCACCACCAAGTGGGAATAAATAAAGTAGTGCTTGAATATTAAAACTGATACAACAAAAGAAAATAACAAGGCATTACAACCAAAGCATTCCTTTGATCATTGGCAGATGAACTTAGATAATAAATAATAGTTGTTGGGCAAATTATGAGTAAAAAACCATATATGGGGCATGCTACTACGCAAATCCATTACTAAAACGTGATTTACTCATGTCCATGTCCATCAAATTTATGATATACATATATCACTATAATTCACTGTGTTCGTTGTGCAATAGTTTTTCGTTATCTGCCAGTATGTTTTTCTCAATGTAGTTTCTGATAGGCACGCTTCCAGCAGCTTTCACGCTATGAACGTTCGTGTCTGTTGGTACCAGATATATTCATTACAACTATGTATTTATTATAAGACTATACAGGGTGTCCCAAGTTGAGTGGCGTATTAGAATATTTCCTAAAGTACACCAAAGAGAGCGCTGAAAATTTGGTTGCCTTGGTTTCCGGCCATGCTCTTTTTAAATAAAATAATTTTAAAGATGGCCGACTTCCGGTTATAACGGAAATCGATAGGAACTTCGTTATTTTAAATGAAACACCCCATATATTAGTGGATTTTTGGATTTTACGCAAAATTTTAGGCTAACTTTCTTAAATAAACCTTATGTCTAAAATGCACCGTTTTTGAATAATTCCACTTTTTTTTTAATAATTCGACAAATCATTGCTGGGCGTCATTCGGCCTCTCTCAGACAACGTTTGACTTACAGCCTTCAAAATTTTTATGATGAGTACTAAGGTCTAATTGTAAATCGTTGTTGGAAAAAAAGTATAATATCTTACACAGGATGTTCAAAATACACTTGCCAATGTAGACAACTTCGTACCTTGGGAAGTCGCTTATTTCAAATAGGACACCCTGTATTTTATTGGGCCAATAGTTAGGACTTTTATTCTCTTTTGATCTGTATTTACATTCCCTATACCTAACTCTTAAGGTTTTTGAGTTATTTATAATTTTTATAAAACAGACTGAGATTTGAAAAAAAAAAAGTTGCCATGAATTATAAAATGACATTTAGAGGGAACTATTTCACTAAAGTTAATTTAATACTGTTTATCAGTAGTTGTCATGTATAACTGTTGGATTTACACCTTTCGGAGTGACACTAAAGTAGGCATAAATAATAAAAACAGGTATGAGGAAGACTATTATTTTTAATGTCAAATTAGAAAGCAAATACGATACTGAAGCAACAAATGGGTAAAAACAGCATGGTACATATACCATTTACAAGTAGACGAAAACAGAAACCTTAGTTAAATCGTTCAATATGATCTCCATTTAGATCTAGGCAGCGGTTTAAGCGACCCATTACACCATCTGTTGTAGCGCGTAAAATTTCGTTTCCCTGTAAAGTCCCAAAGCAATTGCGCACTCTATTTTCAAGCTCTGCCCTGCTATTAACAGGGTCGAAATAGACTTCATTTTTTATTTTTCCCCACAGATAAAAGTCCATTGGCGTGAGATCGGGCGATCTCGGTGGCCACGCCCAAGGCCCACCACGTCCTATCCAGCGATCTTCAAAAAGTTCAGTGATGCACTGCCTTACCCCATTACAACTATGTGCCGGAGCTCCATCAAGCTGATACCAGCAATTTCTGTAGACATTTAGCGGTAAGCTGTCTAAGAACTCCGTTACAACCGTCCGCAAAATTTCTATGTACATTTCTGAATTTAGATTGTCGTCGTAAATAAAATAACAACATTTGTTGCCCATCAAACAAGAAAAACGTTAAAACTAAATTTATTTTGGAATCCTCTTTCCCTAATTACGTGGGGATTTTCGTGGGACCAAAAATGGGAATTATGCCTGTTGAACACACCTTCGTGAGAAAATTTGGATTCGTCTGTCCAAATTATCTTTTGTAAAAAATTTACGTCTTCTTGCTGGGCCACCATAAGCATTTCACACAACTGCACTCGAAGTAATCTGTCTGTAGGTTGTAGTGCATGCACAGTTACAAATTTGAAATTGTGTAGATTATGGTTTCTCATAATCCTGTGTATGGAAGAGCGTGGAATGCCTAAATCGTGTTCAGCGGCTCTGGTTGACGCTCGTGGAAACGTTTCAAAATAAGCCAAAACCGAAACTTCATTATCTTCATTCCCAGTAACCGGAGCAGATGTAGCTTTCTTTATTTTAACGCTACCAGTTGTTAGAAAATTGGCCAAATACCTTCTCAATTTATTTTCTGTCATCGGTGGTAGTTGAGGGTAAGTTTCATTAAAGTTTCTGCATGTTCGAGCAGCCATTCTGTTACACTGTCCATGAATAAAAAACAAATTTAAAATGTCTTCGTTTGAATAATTGTAATTATCCATTATGGTTATTATTATTATTATTACTTGTATTATTATTACTCAGTGTATTGTAATCAAACAGTAAAAACAAATTAAAGGAACAACTATTAACTTAACAATAACACTCTTCGTAATTATCTGATTAGTTTTAGAGTATTTGTTTTATTGGAAATGTCATTTTATGATTCATGGCAACTTTGTTTTTTTTCAAATCTCAGTCTGTTTTATAAAAATCATAAATAACTCAAAAACCTTAAGAGCTAGGTATAGGGAATGTAAATACAGATCAAAAGGGAATAAAAAGTCCCAACTATTGGCCTAGTAAAATACAGGGTGTCCTATTTGAAATAAGCGACTTCCCAAGGTATGAATTTGTCTACATTGGCAAGTGTATTTTGAACATCCTGTGTAAGATATTAGACTTTTTTTCCAACAACGATTTACAATTAGACCTTAGTACTCATCATAAAAATTTTGAAGGCTGTAAGTCAAACGTTGTCTGAGAGAGGCCGAATGACGCCCAGCAATGATTTGTCGAATTATTAAAAAAAAAGTGGAATTATTCAAAAACGGTGCATTTTAGACATAAGGTTTATTTAAGAAAGTTAGCCTAAAATTTTGCGTAAAATCCAAAAATCCACTAATATATGGGGTGTTTCATTTAAAATAACGAAGTTCCTATCGATTTCCGTTATAACCGGAAGTCGGCCATCTTTAAAATTATTTTATTTAAAAAGAGCATGGCCGGAAACCAAGGCAACCAAATTTTCAGCGCTCTCTTTGGTGTACTTTAGGAAATATTCTAATACGCCACTCAACTTGGGACACCCTGTATATGTACGTTGCCAAACTATAAATGTCTCTAAAATCTAGTTTACTAATTTATAATTTGAATAAAATTTTGAATTAAATAAGTACAGATTTATTTTATCAGCTAGTTGCTACAATATATATTAAACCAACTGTCTATGGAAAATAAAGTTCTGTTCGGAAATGTTATATTTACCTGTTATGCAAATGTATTGTTGCGTTGAATATATTACAAATTCTAGAACATCGGTGATATGCACGAATATCAAATATGCGAAGACGACTGTAATCCGCAAAAGAAGTACAATAGCACGTGCATTTATCAAAAAAACAACCCACTTTGTCTCTACAATAAGAATGAAACCAAATGAAAACTAAAACTTTGCGCAGTACAACTTCAATCCCAAAGTTTATATTCCACAATAGATCTCGTCGTTGTATAAATTCGTATTTACGTCATGCTCTGCGTTCACAGTACAAACGTATGACAAATACCCACACAATTAAACTCAATACGGCAAAATAAATCGCACAGCACCAATTCTTTCGCAAACAACTTCATTCGAAAGATTTATGGTGAGCATGCAGTCACATTTATCATAACCCAAATATTACGTACATTTCGTGTTCCGTTTTCAATGGACTCGTGCTTGTATCTACACGAAGGATATAAACACAACATGAAATTTGCATGTTTCCCTATAAAACGTACAAAAAACCAGGTATAATTTAAAAAAAAATGCTCTATTAGTTTTTATTATACAACCAGAAGAATCGAATTCTTCCGTCTCGATGTGTCTGTGAACATTCAGCAACTCAATACTGGTTTCCGTCCTACAAATCTTCTAAGATATGGAAAAAATTCTCTTTCTAGGCTCTTACAGTCAAAGCGGCATCCTGTATTTACGATAAAAATATGCAAATAGCCAAAGGAAGTAGTAGAAGCGCGCGATGTGGTTCTATAAAACAAAGCTTCTTTTATAAAAAACAATAAAATAGGTTTCTGTTGAAACGTGATAGTTAAAATGTAAATATTGCGCAATTCATGCTTTACTGTAGAGCAAACTTAATGTATGGCTTATAAGGATTTATACAGCATGTTTAAAACCAACATATAATTTTTGGTAACTTGAAACGCCGATATCATTCTTATATCTTTTATACAGAGTCGAGCTTAAAAATGGAATCAACACTCTGTTTTTTAAATTACTACAGATATACATACATAGATCTGCAATTTAGAAGATTTAAATTGGAAATTTTTTACACTGGAGAACAGCCAGAATGTATCTAAAATAAAATCGACGAAATCTTACTATTTTTGGTGTGCTACAGCCGAAAATAAACTTATCCTTTTTATATTAGTTTGTTGTAGAGATATTTGATGTCATGTGTCCCTATATATTAACACTGTAAGCGTATACTTGTCTTGTAATGAACAGCAGCTGTATACAAATAAATGACAAACGCCACTCTCGCGAATATTATGGAATTGACTAGAAAGTTCTCGAATATTCTCTAAACAACGAAAAGTCGCATTTGGGTACCTATATAAGTATTTGGGTACCTACATAAGTAGTTAATCATGTAATGGTTGCTATTTCTACAAGAAATCTAGTGTTGGGCAAGGTACAGGTACATTGATGAAGAAAAAATCGGTTATCAACTATCCAAATATACCATCTGCCATGAAACGCGTACCTCGTAGTTACAAGCTTCGTATTCCAGAACTCTCAGAAACGCTCAGTTATGAATCAGATAATAATACAGCGATTTATCAAGAAAATATGCCACCAACATCAAAAGATCCTGATTCTACACTAAGCACGTCATACTGCCAATCGCACAAAATAACCCAGTTAGAACTAAACGATCTCATGAGAGATCGAGATCTTCCACAAATAAAGGCATAATTACTACAATCAGACTGCAGCAGTGGATGCTATTACAAGACGATGTTTCGGTATGTGATTTCCTTAAGCGTCATACAGGCTTAATACCATTTTTTTTACATTGAAAACAATTTAATTTTCGGCAATAATATGAACGGTTTATTGGCGGACTTAAATACAAACTATAAGCCAGAGGAATGGAGATTGTTTAGAGACAGTTCAACAGTTTAAAGGCAATACTATTGAATACTATAAATATTGTATCGTCTATTCTTGTTGGATATGCCGTTCGCATGATGAAAGAATCATATGACAAGATGAAGTACTTATTGATAAGCATAAAATATGATGAGTACCTACCAATAGCAAATATGTGGTGACTTTAAGGTTGTTGCACTTTTACTTGGATTGCAGCTAGGTTACACCAAGTTTCGCTGTTTTTCTGTGTGAATGAGACAGCCTGGCAACGGCACTTCATTACAAAAGACAAGATTAGTCTGTTCGACAATCATTAGAGCCAGGTCAAAAGAATATACAGCATATACTATCGGTAGACTCTAAAATGATTTTGCTACCACTGCAAATCAAAGTTGGAAATTGGGTACAAAGAAAAACTTTGTTAGGAATTAAGGTTAATAGAGATGGGCCGGTTTTTCGTAGCGGCGTCGGAAATTCCCGAGGCTAAATGAAACAAAAAATGAAAGGAGGTATTTTTCTGACAGATGCTGAAAACAACTGCCTGGAACGACTTTCGCCTTGTGGCCACTAATTTCTTGGGAAATGAAAAAGTTGACAATTCCGTTAATCTTATTGAAAATATGATGTCATCGTATCAAAAAATGGGTTGCTTTAAAGATATGTCTAAAGATCCATTTCCAACACTCACATCTGGATTTTTTCATGGAAACTACGAAGCGGTATGAGTATGGCGAACGCTTCCATCAGGATATATCAACAATACACTTTTCAAATAAGACATCAAATAAAGTAGAATTTCTTGTCCAGCGTAATTTGCTATCAATTTTTGACATGCTATTGATGCAAGAAGAAAGAATTATCTTTCAAGTTATATGAGGGGTACCGTTTCTATCTAAAAGAAAAACAAAATGGCAGTGGTGCTCAAAAATTGTACGTTAAAAATTCGTTTTTCTCTAAAATACGATAAAAAATGTCTAATTTAAATCTTGTAATTGCAAATCTATATTTTTATCCATTTAAAAAATAGAGCGTTGATTTAATTTTTAAACACCATCCTCTATAAGAATATCCACATATTTCTGCTACATAAAATAGATCAATTGTCTTCTTAGATACATTTGTATGCGCTGTATTGCTGCTTATTATCATACCTTCGCAACTACGAAACGGAAAACCACATGTGTTGAAAACGATCCGTCTTAGTTGATGTTGTGATAGCATAATTAAATTTGACCTGAGTTTTTATAAGACTTAAACATTGAGTAATATGTATATCTGTATACACAATATATCTGCCTAAAGTGTCAATGGAAGATAGAACCTTTCCAGGACGTCTAACAAAAAAATATGTATTGAAGACTTACTATCGAATAAGACAATGTACAATTTGAAATTATATATACAGGATGTCTATTTTCGACTGTTACATAACATAGCTTCGTTATTTTAAATAGAACCTGTGTATGTACAGGATGTGGCATCTTTTTGGGATCGACCGATTCTGACTTTCATATAATTCAACATATCCGGTACTAAATAGTTATCGATATATTCAGTCCCAGAAGAAAAAAATAAATTTACATTTATTTAATTAAAACAAGGATGCAGACTTTCATAATAATCGACGAATGTTTGATATTATTATGATTATGATAACATATTAGGTTTCATGCTCTATACGAAAAATCCGTATTCTATCATACTGGGTGTTTAGAAATCCAAATTGAAGTTAAACATCATCAAATGACTAAAACTCATTCATTCCAATATGTATCAAAGCTCACCGACCCTAATTTCAGCATTACTTTAATAAAATATTGTTTACCCATATCGTTCTTCTATTGAACTTTGATATTTTATAAGATGATTATTACCTCATCCAAAAAATCTGTAATATTTCTCAGAATTTGTTCTATGACATTATCTTGTTTATTTTATATTCGACTTTCTTCACCTACGCTCAAACATTTTAAGTTTAGATTACTGGAAGCAGTAGAAGTTTATATAGCATAGAAGTTTATATCAATACCTCAATTACTGATGTGGTTAGGAATAATATATATATATTTTATATACTGATAATCTCCTTATTACTTTACTTAAATCTGAAGTCGATATTATTCCCAATATATTCAGGCCTAATTCTAATAATAGTTTATTGTCGTCGTGAGTAATAATGCTGATGCTTGAAAACAGTTTTGAGATAGGAATCCATACTATTTAGATTTTGAATTACGGGTTATTATTGGACCACAACAACAGGTTATCTAACAATGTAATACTGCTTGGAATATTACACCAAGCTCTCACACATTGCGCTTGGTATAATACCATAGAAGAGCATAAGCAGTCTGCGTACAACAATAATACGGCATTATATATTACACGGACGGTTTCAAAGGTTTTTAAAAAGCTATTACAAAATGTACCTCCTATTATGTATGACGCGAACGACACTACGCAGTATTCAGTACAAAAGAGACGGCAGCGACGACGACGAGATGGAGTGGAAGGACCAGTAGCAGGGATCGCCGTCGGGGAAACTTCAATAGGGGGACATTGTGGATCGCTCTTCTTTCTTGAAACTGTTTGCGCCTACTTGTCCGTTGCCACTGCCGCTCATTCTCCGTTCCGTATTTCTATAGAATCATTATTTAGAACAAAAGATTTTCGAAATGAGATGATTATAGATGAGGTTTCAGATCCCCTTTTATATTTTTAAAGTGCTTTTTATCAAGACCGTGCAGACATGAAAGGATAGGATGAAGAAGTACAGTATGATGACGACGACAACGACACGACGCAGCTGACATCTACATATACCTGGCTACAATGTCGGCAGTGGAGAGAAATTTTAAAGAAAAGAGAATCCTTACTGATGACGATAGTACTTGTGACTGTAGTTTTAGCGTACAAGTAATCGAGATTTTTGTTTGTGAGCTATTTCTTTAGATTCTTTCTTTAGGTTTTGTTAAGTTTTCGTAGACACCGTCTGCTCATCATCATTCTACATCCTGTACGGTCTAGACTTTTTTGTGTACCAATGCGTTTTCCGGCGTCTCATTTAAAAATCCTCTTTTACTTGAAAATAAATACCGTCTACTTTTGCAGAGAATACTTTTAATTGGAACTAGTAACTGTGTTTCACTCTTGAACTGGTTAATTTTTTTAAGTGCAGTGCACTCTAGTACAAAGAGACAACATACAAATGGTGATGATTTACGTTTACTATTACAATATTTTTATCTGAGCAATCACAGTACAAAATATGTTAACCGAATAATTATATTCAAAACATAGAAAATGGAAAAACGGAGTCGCATATTGTTAAAGTTCCTCTATATAGAGAACTTCTACCAGCATACATTTGTTAATGCGCATGCTCGCGTAATAACCATGTTCGCAGTAGCTCCAACGTATTTACATGCCTACATTTCACCATTTTTATCAAAGAGCAATAATACTAAGTTTAAAATAAAAGGTTTACTTTTTTAAATGATTTTCTGTCATAACAAAAAGCAAAGATACTACGGGTACGGTACTGGACGGGCCCTTTGCTGCAAATGTCAACAGATCCCGCAACAGACAGTACGGCACCCGAAATTATTTCCACTGAAAAGGAACTAATTGCAAAGGGAGGCTGCACGAAGAGAAAAATAAACATAGTCAAGCCGCTATCAAGGCAGTTATGAATCCTCTTACCAGGTTAAAACTGGTTAAAGACTGTAAACAGCACCTCAATAAACTGGCACAAGACAACAAGGTGACTTTGAGCTGGGTACCCGGACATGAGGATATTAGAGGCAATATAATAGTCGATGAACTAGCCAAGGAGGATTCTAGAAAACACTTCAACGCACCAGAACCCGTACGTGGAATCACAAGGGATTCTACTAGAAGGGCGATTTGGTCTTGGTTGGATAAAGAAAGAATAAGGAAGTGGAGGTCGACTGAGGGTCAACTCCATACTAAAGCGCTAATAGGGGACGGAGATGCTAAGTTTTCTGAAAGCCTAATTAGACGCAATAAAGGCAAGTTAAGACCATTATTGGGTTGACAACTGGACACTATCCCTTAAGGAAGCATCTATGCAACACGGGTCGAGTGAGCAAACCCTGGTGCAGAAGATGCGAGTTACAGGAGGAAACAAGTTTACATGTAATCTGCATGTGTAAGGAATTGAAGGTACTCAGGCAGAAATATTTCGGAAAGGATCTACTGGAGACGAGGGGACTCAAGCTTCCAGTGGGCAAGTTACTGGACTTTATCGAGGACAGTAAACTTCTCAACTGGAAATGGGGGCTTCAATAGGGATGGTACAAAGAGCGCCCAGCTCAAGTGCTTGGACTATAGGTGTCCAACCCTAACTGAATAGAATAGAATAGAAGCAAATATAGAGTTATTTGTTCTTAACAAAAACTTTGTTGGCTTGGATCATTATATCAATTAGCAAATGTTGGATTTATATTAATATAAGTAAGTAATTACTAAATAAATCTGATAATTATGAGCAACTAGCATTCACTCCTAAGCCTAATCAAACCCGTCCCTTAAAAGAGGAATTGTGCAGTTTATTTTTAAGTCGAAGTGCAGGGAAACTGTTTGATGCTGTAGGTCAATATTATTTGCAAAATAAGTAAATAAACTAAAAGTAAAAAAAAAATAGTCCGAAGCTCACATACCACCATGTATTTTCTTTATTGTATCAGGTGAACATATTCGTTGGTATTTCTGTAAAATATATCATTCTCCTCTAAAATTTATGGCTTGTACTTGGATCTGTAGATTTCAATTTAGTCCAAAAGCAAATGGAGTCTAATGCATCGTAAATATAAGATCAACGAATCAGAAGTGAAACGAATTGCACGTTTCAATACACCACCTCTCCTGGCGAGTAATTTACCGAGATGCCATGCACTAATTAAAACTTTAGTATCAATTTGCACAGTTACGAATTCAAATGCATTAGTCTATAAATTCTTTGGATAGATTAGATACAGTATCTGAACCTACATCCTTAGGGAATTTCAATCGGAATAAGTACTACCATAATTCCAGCTTGTAAGAACTTATTGGTGCACAAAATTTCTATATTCTTGCGTTTTTTTATTAAGAAAATATTAAACAAATTTGTTGTCGCTGGAAATATGTTTCTGTCTTCTCCAGTTTCAATATTTTATTCTAAACATTAATAAATTTTATTCCAAAATGTAATATACAGTGTGGGGCATTAGTGCGAATGATTTGAAACAAAAACGGGCCCGTTTTTGTTTCAAATCATGTTTTCGACTTATAGAAACGCTAATAACTCCAAAACTATCGCATTTAGCTATAAGGAACGTTTAATAAATAATAAAGTTTGTGAAGAGAGCAGTACTCTAATAATAAAATACCGGGTGTTCCATTTGAAATAGGTGAGAAAATAAACATTGCAAGTTATGCCTCGCCCTGTATATAAATATTGAATACGCCGATAAATAGATAATTTCTGATGAAAGAAGATAACATTAGAAATGTTTCTAGCGCAAATGAATTATTTTATGTGGAAGTCGTAGTAGGGTAGGAGGCGCCAACTTTGTTATTAAATTCATGCAAAACTTCCCATATCTTCTAAAGTAAACTGAAGACCTAGAAGAATCGTAAACAGTAAAGATATATAGGGTGTTCCATTTAAAATAAAGTAAGTGTAGTTCACCCTGTCTTTCTTTGATACCCTGTATAGTTGAAAATATTTTTAGGTTATAGCCCCCGATGCGCTTCAGCTTTTATCTTAAAAACATTTTCTCATTTCTCTTATAATACAGGAGTAATTGGACTTCCTCGCACTAATGCCCCACCCTGTATACATGGTTTGTCTGTGGTTTTCGAACATTGTAATAATATAAATTTAAATTATAATATGGTTTACATATTGAATTACCGTGATCTTTTGACATCCTTCATCCACCGAAAGATTTTTGAGTTAGCCCGGTTGACATGTCGAGTTACCGTGATCATATATCCTTAACCCGCTTTTTCCTCCTGAAGAAGCCACTTACATTAATGACGAAACGTCGATTTACTAACTTTTGTGTTTTTGTACTTTAATTTAACTTTATTTTGTATTTAGTTTATTTTTGTATTTTATGTATATCACACTACAATGACGCGGTCAAAACCCCGTAACACGTGTAAACTCTGCAATTTTTAAGATATATTTTTTGATTTCTTCTCTCTACATGATAATCCCGTAATAATCCTTCTCCTTGTAAGTAAGTATCCTTTATCCAAAATGCAATAAATTGTTTATGTTTACAATACAAATTCTGTATACATATACAAATATTAGATGTATAAAAACGTAATTTCAAAGTGTTGAAGAACCGTTTCTTATCTTGACGTGGTATAAATAAAGTTTCCGGAGACCTTCAATATAATTCAAATTTCAAGTGCCGACGAAAGTTATTAAAAAAGTATGTTAAATTTGTGAATACAAATAATGAATTTAGATAAAAATACAAAGTTGGATTTAATTCAATTACACCATTCTGATACTTCTTCGCAATCATCGTTTGAAGCAACTTACGGATCAGGGTCAATTTTACCCGCAAACGGATAAACTACGGAGTTAACTGTATTTGTCAAGGAAAGAATATATTTCGTATGGATGACATTCCCACCTTTCAGGCATAAATTCAACTTCGGGGCGGAAGTAATTGCTTGCTCTATCGAAGATATCGTCATAAAGTGTTGGCACTGTTTTTGTCGAGGATAATACTGCGTTCAATTAAATTAATATTACGTGCTTAACTTTTATGAATGAAGCGAGTTTGGATATTATTTTAGTTGCATGTTAAACTGTGATAGATATGTACATAAATAAATTTTCAATATACATTACTTGCAAAAGGTAAGCAACTATTGTTTATGCAATCACAATTACTATCCCTTTCTAAAATTTGCAACACAACTAAAAAAAGATAGCACTGTTATTATTCACTATTTTAATCCACCTTTTCTTGTTTTAGGATTTTATTCATAGATAATATTTTGACCGGGGCTTCCATTAATTTAATTATATAAAGGTGTTAACCAAAATCGGGAAATATTTTCTCCTATTCGGTTATAATTATATCCAATGCAGAGTGGAGAACGTTGTGATAATATGTTTCTTTGGCCGGTCATATTTCGTACGAATATGTGTTTAAATCCTTGAGCGCCATGGTGTACGAGCAAATCCCCTCGTGAATTCAGGATGACGGACTTTACTCGATACCGAAATATAGAAATGATCCTCCTGACTAGCAAAATGTAGGCCGCAATAACTCTTAACGTAATAAAGTAACCCTGTACTTACTTTACAAATGCTTGCTAATTTTTCTTTATATACTACTAATATATATATTTATAATACTTAATAGCACAATAAACACAAACTTATATGTAACTAATTAATTGAAAAATGCAACAGGTAACTGAAAAACAAATATGTTAAAGGAAATAAATATATACGTATAAGCAACACCAATAAATAAATAATTAACAGTGACGGTTATTATAAAAACCACAAAGGCTAGAGATTATTGACTATAACAAAAGATTTAAACAACAAAGCTATTTTATTTTTTTTTTTACGAGCTCGGATATTTACGTAGATAAAATACAATGATTATTTTGGCCAAATACCTTTGGAATACTTTCTTCGGTGTACACCTTATTGAGTGGCCGATTCCTCCGCTGGATATCCCCTTCTTTGATGACTTATTCGCAGCAACCGCTTCGATGATAGATTTGTCTTGGGATCGCGCGTTTTCTTTCTTGTACTTTCACTTATCAGTATTTTTATTAGCTTCGTACAGGTTCTTCACCGGTAAACACGGCTGTTATACTGATTATTAATGATAAACTAATTACAAGATCACTAACTGGCACTAATTGACAAATAATATATAAAATTATTGCTGTGCGAACTGAACACTTCGAAGTCTAAGCGGGAAGTTTCTTCTGTTCGTTTCTTACCACCGAAGTAAATTTGCATTATATGATTTTTAGGCGATATTTGGAACAAAGGAACATTCTTTTTATCGACACCTGCGTACAATGACGCATTGAGAATCACAGACGTTTCTTCGTCAAGCTTATGGTGTTCGTTACATTTTAACTACATATTAGGAATTTATAAAATTTAACATAGAGAAAAATTATAATATACAGTCACGGATATATGTAGATCGGGTGCATGGAAATAAATAGTATAATATTAACAGTTTCTTAATATGTTTGATAAGTGCAAGTGTGTCAACTGCCCTAAAGAGCAAGTAACTTTTATTATCAGGTAACCGATAAATTTTACATTTACTATAATCCTGCGGCAGATACATATTTGCTGCACGCATTCTATATTACATCAGAACTCTTTCGGAAAACAAATCTTTCATAGAGGGATACTTTTTGACATATTTCGCTCCCTGCACTTAGGAAAGATACCAAACTGGAAAAATATTATTTAAAGCGCATATATTTGTTCATATTAAAGAATTAAATAAACAATTATTTCATACTTGACAATAAGGGAGATTAGTTGCGCTTTAACGAAGTTAGCATGCAATGCAGGCCGTTGTAGACGAAATTATAACCGAACAGGGAAAAAGACTATCCAATATTAGTCATCGTAATACCTTTCTAGAATAAAATAACTCTAAAACGAAGTCTCGCATTTCACTTGTCAAATTTTAACTTGTGTAGTAATTGAATACGTAAAATTCTCAATGAAAATATTGTCATACATTTGATATGGATAATGCTTAGTAAAATTCAACTGGTATGTTTATTTTAAATATACTTTAGCATATAAATGTATTTAAAGTGAATCTGAATTTATATTATAATACAGTAGAGTCTCGATTAACCGTCACCCTTGGGACCGTTGGAGTGACGGATGAGAGAATAGACGGTTAACAGAAATAGGTCTTCGGATCATCGAGAAGCATTGGCGGTCGATAAAAATAATATGCTGCGCACTATTTATAACACAGATTGGTTTGGGTACAATTTAGTAAAGCTTTTAAACTTTCTATTTGATATTGAAATGCTCTGATCGGTTGATTATAAGCAGCGCAGTTGTTCTTTAAAATCAACTTGGGGTATACGACTTATAAAGATATCTACTGCACTGAATTGCAGTGTTAATTTTTGAATTTTTTCTCAGAGATAGGATGGTTAATAGAAACTGACGGTTAAAAGGGTGATGGTTAATCGAGACTGTAGTTTAATAAATTCTGTTTATTCTAATTTGTCTTAATACTAGTTTTTATGGTGGATGCAACTAAGCTGGTTAAAGCTCTCGCAACTGCTCTTGTTTAATTTACGACTTATTAAATGATGTATTATATATAATTTAGATTATAGTTTATAGGTAATTTTATCATAAATCAAAATATTAGCATGGTATTTATTAATATCGTTTAACTGAACTGCTGAAATCCAAATGACCCATAAAATGTGAAAATATGGAAAAACGCTGCATACCATTTGCGAAAAAGATATAATTACTGCCTTTTAATAGATCTCTTAACTGTAAATTTTATCTACATGACGGATTAAGTCAAATTATTAACACTTCAATTAAAATTGGAACACATGCAATGCTAACCGCAAATGACGAGTATTTTTACACGTGGAGACAACATAACCACTGGCTAATTTATGCGTGTAGCACTTTACGTAAATGTTACGAAAATATTAACCACAAAACAGAATTCCGCCAATTACTCCTACCTTGATAAGTAGCATATAAGCACATTTTATTGTTTTGTTATTATCATATAGGTAATTCGACTTTATAAACTAAAATAATTTTCACGGCTGCTTTGCTTACTAACAATAAAAATATATATAATAGTAGATAATATAAATATTATACCATAAAATATAAACTTCCCAAAACTAACGTGAGAAAAACCAAAAACATTATTTTATGGCCATCCCTGCAATAATCACAATAAAATGTTTTATTACATGGAATTCATAATATTATTTTACATAAACTTACATTTTTACAAAGTTATATCACCGCCAATAGCGACTTATTATACAAAATTAGTAGATGCATATGTATGTAACTTTTGCGGTTATAATTATGGTAAACAAAATGTAGTATGAAACAAAAATATATTGTAATGAAGCGCGAACAACAAGCAGCCATGTTTAACGTCAACACTGAAGTATAGGCTTTTTGATCTAGTGTTTATAAATAATGTCGAGTAAGTAAAAACTGAATACGAAAACACCTTTACAACAAACGACTTTAAAGTGAAACATTAAGTGAGTATAATAAATAAACAAGAACCACAATAAGTGAGATACTTATATGTGGAGTAGGTTACAGTTTTAAATTAGATACGATACTTATTTCCCGGCACTATTATTCATATAATTCAAACGGAAATGCTTATTTAGCCAAAATAATAAATCACTAAGATTCGTTTTTATTCTAAATTATCTACGATTAGAACATTTGTGTAATAATGACCTGTTATTTTGCTATTATTAGGGTCATTATGATGTAGTGAGGGTTATTGCGATAAATTGTATTTTTGTAAGTAAAATTACTGTAAAAAATTGTGTATTCAGTCACTTCAAAATTTGTTAAAATCCGAACAAAGACAAACCAGAACTTTCTACAAATTTTCAAGATATTTATAAAGGAAATTATGTTAACGTATAGTTTTTAAGTCGTATTAGTCGTATAGTCGTATAATACGTTTTCACTTTTACAGTAAACTTCATCACATTTTTTATATCTATAAATATAAATATTTAATAATCTTTATTCAAATTCTTTGTATATCGTTGTTGCCTATGTTTTCTTTACATTTTATTCAAGCCGTTACAGGTTTATTTGTAAGACAATCGATAACCTCTGAAATGAACAGAAGTGTGTCAAAAACAATCTTCCATTTTTACTGTAAGTATAATCTGCTGTATAAAATCAGCAAGCACATTTCTGGTGGTTTTCAAAGACTATCGATTGCACTACGAATAAACAATTCAGACACTAAGAAAACTAATAAATGTCAACTATTCCGCCATGCGGGTACATATTGAATATATTTTCCGGCCCGACCGCGAGAGAGCTTTATTTTTAATTCCTGACGTTAACACGGGACTTGCGCTTGTTTTTGTACATATTCTTTATTCTTTTTACTAAAGAATATGTACACAAACAAGCGCAAGCCCCGTGTTCATTGATAAACCCACCCTAATTATCTTGCAGATAACTTCTATTTAACACTCAATAAACATTTCATTATAATTATCTTACAAATAAAATTTTATCTGCAAATTAATTTATTTATCCTCATATTGATAAACCCACCCTTAGTAGTCCAATAATACTTTTTTATGCTAGGATTAAAAATAACCACTTTTACTATAGTCTATTTTTAAAGTAGGGAGACGAATTTCTGAACATTCCTCAGACCCAAATCACATGCACGTAAATCTTGAAAACAAATTGTACCCAGCAACATTCAAATAATATTTGCATTTGTGATACGTACATTACATTAAGTATAGACCTCTGCTTAGACTGAAGTTTATTTTCTGATATTAAATTTATAGATTCCGTCAGAATTCTGAAGAGGAAAGAATTTAGATATTAGAAAGTGTAAACGGAGGATAGATACATAACATTTATTTATTACAAAATATACAATCATAATACATTTATTGTAAACTTAGAGGTTCTGCAAAAATTACATTCAACTATTTATTTACAGAAATTCAAATGTAATAAAAATATTTATCATAAACTTATGAGCTGCTCATAACTATTACAAATAAATTCATATATCTCTACATTATGATGATGATATCGAACTACAATCAAAATCTTTACTGTCACTATCCTCTCCAACTCTGATCATAAATGGTTCTATTACATTGTCAATGATTGTATCAAGATCTTTCATACGAGATTCTTCTTTTATAACATGGTTCATGCATTTTTGCCAAGTAGTAGCAGTTACATTTCCCAAGGCGTCAAGTAATAATTGTCTCACTTCAGATAATTTTAATGTTTTGTTGTTCTCAGCCATTTCATTATTTATTTGGGCCCAAACAAGCTCGATATGATTCAGTTCGGAGGTAATATTTAACAGTTTTATTTTGTGATTTTGCCAGTTCATCAATTACATAGCAATTATAATTATTCTTATGAATTTTAATAGTTCAGCTCTGACCATATCCTCATCATACTGTATTTCCTTGCTTGTTAGCCAATTTTGAATATCCATCTTTCCCTATGACGATGATGGTGTCTTTTCAATTACTAACTATAACAGCATTGTCAGGTAAATAGTTTAATATTCGAGAGAATCATTCTTCAAAAACAGTAGCATTCATTTCATCATGACAATCAGTGGTTTTCTTTCCTTCAAACAATAATAAGCCATCTTTTACAAAGCCATCACAACTTCCAATGTGTAACAAAATAAGACGACGTCCTTTTCCAGGTAGATTTTTTAATCCAGTTGTAAGTCCTTCGCTAAAGGCTTGTCTATTACTGTGAATCCTTGTGTCAGTCCACACTTTCTGTGCTGTACGACCTCATTCACCCAAGTTTCATCCAAATAGAAAATTGATCTGCCCTGACCTCTATATTGTGAAATATCTCTAAGATATTGTCGCCTCTATCTTACAATGTCATCTCTTTCGGTCAAAATGCTGTTTCTGCTCCTTTTTAAGTATCTAATGGATATAGCACAATTATATAGATACATGTATGTCTATATAATAAATAATTCTTACTTAAAGATCATTTGCTTCATTATATAGCAAATATAATGTTGATCGACTCATGTTTGGCAAACCTTCATTATTTTTTTACTTGTACCAGCACCTTATCTAATGTTGGAGGTTCATTTTGCCGAAACATATTGTGAACTATTTGCCGTATAGCAATTTTCACAATCTCATCAAAGGATTTCCATAAAGATGGCCTACCAGTAATCTTTAATTATCCGGTATACTGTTGCTCTTGAATCTATGATGAAATAAATTGCAATCACTTGCCTACTACATCAGAAATTTGTTTTATATAATATATAACGGACAAATAATAGAAACAACACTTAAGACTTAACCATAAACAGTATCAGAATCTGAGCAAGATCGATACAGTGTAATTTGGCCTTGCTTTCAACCAATGAGAATTCACTGTCAAAGTGGTCTATTCAGAAATTCGGCTCATTACTTTAGAAATAGACTATACTAGGATTACAAGCGAATATTTTTGTTGCTTAGATACCACTTTTTGCATCAGTATGGAAAATGACAACCTTAGATACTCCTGACTACCTCCTGACAGTCAAAATATGTCATACTTGTTTTAAGGTTGGAAGAAAATATATGTTTTCTTCAAACGTCAAGAAAACTGACATTTCTCGACTGAGTAGTCGACCGCAAAGTGTCACTTTTCCTCCGATGGAGGTTTATTTTTCACGTTTCCGCCGCCGCACCGGAAGGAAACGTGTTATTATGGCAACGTACAAACAAATACAAACACATATGTAATTTCAATGTTGACAGTGTCCACTTGACAGTTTTATGATGAGTTACGATAGAAACAGCTCGTACTTAATCATCGGTCTAAACGACCAAAACATCTTACCAAAACCGCTTATCTTCAATAAAAACAGATATTTTTGCATAAATTTGCCGACGTTTGAAGAAAAAATAGCATATTTTATGTGGATGAAAAGTTAGTTTTCATGGCTTGCTCTCAAGTATGACTTTTCCTCCGTATAAAATAATATACTATTTTTCGCAACAAGTAAATCTTGAAGATTACCGTAATTATAAGTCGCTCCTAATTCTATACCGTGTTTACACATGATCGAGATGCACGTGAGTAAGTAGGTCAATGTCAATTAATCAGTTATTATATCGTGAATTATTTCTGATATCGCGCTCATTTAATTATTTACTTTTAATTATCACTTTTTCGCACAACGTGACGTTTGGTAATATAATTCCCTGGTTGATGATAACAGAGTCACATGAAATAAAAGCAAACGTAATGTTACTTATAATAGTAGATAGATATGTCAATAGTGTTTCATCAATACAATAACATTTCGTCCCCTTAATGCAGTATTATAGCCAATAAAACTGGCCGGAAACTCAATGAGTCATTAGTCCGACACGGCTGATAAGATTAAATGAGTATATTCGGAAATTTACTGATTTGACATAAAACGGCCACTTATAAGATAAGACACTTACCTCTATAAACAGCATCATCACTAATCATTATCTTTATAAGTTCAGGAAGAGAACTACGTCGTTAACTACGTTTACATAATCTCGAAATCTGCTGTAATACAATCATTTTTTACATCACGTACAGTGTATCTGTCGTCTCGTCCACACGTGACCGCAGTATTTATTTGCTAACTTAAATTAAAATTTACTTTATACATTTTTTCCAGCGAAGGTGGTACATATGTTTGTAATGGCGCCCAACTTGATAACTTTCAATTAAGATTATATTTATTGCAATGCTGCGAATATAATGGTTGAGTTATTAATTAAGAAAGTAAATAGTAAGTTAACAATTTGAGCGTCAAATAAAACGGAAATATGGAAAACACTGGTATGTAAATTCTAATTGTCAATATGGCAAAGATCCACCACCATCACATTTTAGATCTGTAATTTCCGAAAATAATCGTTTATTTTGTTAACCGACTGAGTTTTTCTACCCATTCGGACATTGTACAAAATTATAATAATTACCAAACAAGTTGAACTAGTTGATAATCAGATGAAGCTATACTAACAGTTAGTTTCTACAAAAAGGGCTACAAGTCACATGGGGTTTCTATTACTGTAATTAAGCAATGGAAAAGAGAATGAATATTGGTGGTATATTAGATAATATCACGTAAAGATGTTCTTTGTGGAACTAATTTATAAGAGACCATAAAACTCATACTGAAAAGCAATTCAGTAAACATGAAATATGAACAGTCTAGCAAATTAATTAACTGCGAACAGAAGATCATTATGTAAGTGAGCTAAATAAATGGTGAATCTGAGAAGCGTAGGAAAATTAAAAAAGACGCAAAGCTTACAAAATGTCAAAAGTTCTATCTAAGTACACGGAAATAATTCTGGTAAAATGTCTTACACACATATGCTAAAACATAATTACATATGGTATAGAGTGTGGAGAGTGTTTAAAATGTAAGATCATTGGTTGCATTCTTTTCATATCTTCTTTCAGTAATATGTTTGATTGAGCTGAAATTATTACATTTCAAAAGAAACCGTCTTTTTTTAACAGAATAATTCTGAATGATAATTGAATTCAACTCTCGCGTATGGTAATATCTTGTGGTTGCAGTATTTCTGTCAAACTATCACTTTGTCTTGTCACTTGATAAGAATTAAAGATCAATAACATGAATACTGTACAGCCTGACCTGATTTTTGACAAAACAAGGTTAGCCCTATGTTTCGCTTCAAAAAGCGGTTTCGACATTCTGCAGACACTCTTCTGAGTTACATACGATGGTAGAAAGTTTATTTGTATTTTGTACTTGTATTTTTATGTGGAATATCCTATATATTTTGTTAACAATGAAACGAGAACTGAAAAGAGATTGCGAAAATATGTAACATATTTCTATATGAAAACATAGAGAAATGCTAATATAAAAACCAAATTACCTGTAATAAGTGCTCATAGTATATTGTTGCAATACACCCTGCGGACGAATGCAAGGAAAATAAATCAACCATTAGAAGCGGACCACGTGGTTTCCACCTTCCAGCTCTCATCAGCATTACTCCGAATTACAGGCATCTTTTGGTTTGGTTTTGTCTGAATAGTTTTTCAATTACATTTAGAGTTTTTTTAATAAATACTGAGAAACTTGTCTGAGTACTACTGAGAAACGTTTTTTCAAGGAAAGGTATTTTACTATTTGACAATAAATCATACAATTTTCTCAATAATGATAAACGTAAAAGAAAAATTCTTCAGACAAAAGCTATTTGTATCTTTCTGGTTAACATAGCGCTGTATTCAAAAATATAGGTTTCCTTTAAAAAACAAAAGTTAATCGTAAATATACCGGGTGTGGAGTTACATCCTGTAAAATAAAATCCGGGACACCCTATATCCTCGACATAACTTAAAGTACATAATGGAGTTATTCTTTCATGTTTGATTTTGTGTTTCCCAAACTATTGTAGCGCTATTGTAACGGTAACTATACCCAGCTGTTTTCTTTCTAAATCCATTTTATAACATGTATACTAGAGAGGGTATACAACCTGTAAACAAATCTCGCCTACTTTCAATAATATTTGTGATTTGATCAGAGATTCCACTACGTGTTCACAGGAAAAAAATAATCACGTAATCACACTATTCCCTGCATTACCATTGGCCCAATCACGCTCCTGCTACTGACTATGGTGGTTTAGTTAGCTCAAATAAATCAAAAGTTGAGTTACTTAAATAGAATGAGTGTTTCAAGATAAAATCTTATATTTGAGTTTTGGTAATAATAATGCAAATAATCATAAGGAACACGCATTTACGTACGAATGACCTACTAGGAAAAGAGTCCTCCCCCTCCACTCCTTCAAATAAAAATCGACCTGTTTGGCGTTTTCCTTTTTCATATTTCTTGTGACGTTTTTCACTTATTTAAGGTGGATCGTTTTCTTTGGAATCCTCTGTATATTGTTTTACACTAATACCACAACAATGAGGACATTATCATATATATGAAGACGAAATATATGCATGTATAGATTTTTTAAGAGCGTACTAATTTTCATATATTAATTAGCATAAATTGTTAAAATTACGTGTACTTAAAATGTGAAACTAGAGTTAGGTACAAGAAAAATAAATTCGATAAAGAATGAATTTGTAATAACTAGTTAGACTAGTTAGAAATGCAGTTTTCTTGTACTAAATATATATTGTAAATAAAGTTGGCACTTTATTTACAAAGGATTATTAACATTTTAACTACAAAATACAAATGACGTAAAATACATGAAATGTTTACCAGTGTATATATATCAAGGAATTAACAGCGCAGATACAAATTGATGCAATAAATCGAAATTATTAGTAGCATTACCGAAAACATATCATAAAGCATCACATTAACAGATTATTACCAATTCATGCAGCATAGAATTTGAAACAGTATAATAAACAAACATGTGGGTTATAATGACTTCGATGAAAGCGACAGTAATAAAATTATTTCATTATGCTGATACGCCAGTGACGAAGAAGCTAGCAGTATTAAGTTAAAAATCTCTTTTAAGTTTATACGCAGTCGTTATCACTAAAATTCCAGGGATAAAGTAAACGATCACGTAGATAAGTGGCAAAAAGTAAGTGTAGTTACGTGTGGCCATAAAAATGGTCAGCAAGAAATCCACATAAACTCGTTTAGCGGTAAACGTTAAAACGTAAAGCGCAGAAAATTTGACGGCCCCTGACATGTCCGCAAACAAGTACGGAGGATTACGGCTCATCCCAAACCGACGCTAGCCAGTGCAGATATCAAATCCTCACAAACTCTCCGAATGCAGCGCTGTCATCCAAGCGTACGTGAAAATTGTGTTTGTCCACCTGAGCACATATTGTACATGCCAAGAACAAATATGTGAATATTAAAGTCCCTCCTTCGGCGCCCACATTACCGTAGATTTTTGCTTGTTTTACGACGACAAGACGTCGCCTTTAGAATTTTTGCTTCTCTCCCTTCGTGCACCGTCTTTGCGTTTGTCCCGTGTTCCCGTGTCCACCGTATACGAACATAGACTGAATTATTAATGAAACGTTTTACGGACGGTTTGAAATCGTTTGTCGTATGTGACTATTTCCGTAATTGGTACTGAAAATGGCAATGTAGACACAGAAAGACCTTACCGAATGTATTTTATTGGAAGGACGAGAATGGAACTGCGACATACCTGAAACAAATAAAAATGATTAAAAAAACGAAAGCGGAAGTAGTTTTTATTTAAGTTTGCTAAACTCTAGCTTCTTTACTATGTTACATGTTTTGACGATAAACTAAAACTATTTTAACTAAATGAGTCTCAAGAAGACAACAGACTCTAATTACATTGCAACATACTTTTATCCGAGAAGGCAATCATTGCGACAATTTATTAGAGAAGTTATGTGCGGAATGAAGATAAAACCTAGTCATACTCGATACAATATGTACCTATTCAACAGTTTGAAAAACTATTTCCCGATAGCTAGTACAATGTTTGGGCAACACACCAACCGAATTGTTTGGCAGTTTGAATATTATAATTGTGTTTGCAAGACAAACTCAAAGGTCAAACCAAGGATCTTGTCGAAGAAACTATAAATACGTTACGATAGAAAATAGGACAAAGTCCAACTAAATCAATAAGCAAATTAATTAATTAGTAGTCAATGTACATACTTTGATAGCATGATTTGAAAACAAGTAAAGCCAATTTATGTTTAGCAAGTGATGGTAGTCATTTCGACCACTTGTTATAATATTGTTCATAAATAAGATCATGCTATTTAGTACGAATAAAGGAAAGGTGTTACTTAGGTTTACCCCATTTTCGTTATTGTACTAAGCGTTATTCCATTATACTTTATATCAATCAAAAATTGTTAGATCATGTATTTTTTCTTAGTCGTGGTATAAAATTTTCGTTTAAGTTAAATATTTTATTAATACTGTAACTTTAGCAGTCATTTAGAATTACTTATTGAGGCGCCTACGAGCTTAGAGGGAGTTGGCCATTTTAACAAAATGTAAAGTAGGCGAGAGCTATCACTAAACTGTATTCAGAAAAGACAGAAAAACACATGACCTCAGGTAGGATACTGCCACATGACCACGGAGGTTAACCATCGCCCCTTGCTTCGTAGCGTCGCGGATAGTGAGTTATGCGCTTTGTGCGCTGCAATTCATCTTTGCAATGCTAGGTGGTATGTCGAATGATTTACACTGGGTGCGGATAACGTAGGAATTTTAGTCCGTCGAAAATTTGGTAACCACCCGGTGAATCTGTGCAATTATCCACCAGCAGAGGGACATAATGATATGGGGTGCTGTTACAAATGGCTGACGTACATGTCCAGTGCGTGTAGAACAAACAATGACGGGTCACTGTTATATGGATAGAGTAGTAGTAGTAGGAGTTTCATTATACTCCCCTTTCATTCGATTTACATACACTACAACGATAGTGACGACGACGATGTTGTTCGTGTAGTATGATTCTTTATTGAACAGAACCACAGACGAGTGCTTGCCTGGCCAGCTCGTTCTCCAGACTTCAATCCGATCGGACATATCTGAGACATTCTCTACCGAAAACGTCAACGTCACTGAGTTCTGCCGGCTACTGCTGAAGAGTTATGGAGAGAAATTGAAATGTAATACAGTACAAGCTCGCTAACATGAACACTCGTTAGTTTGAACAGCTGGATAACATGAACAGATTTTTCGCCCCAATCTTTTGTACTGACAGCCGTATGGTGTGAACAACGTTTGCCTCTCGATAGTATGAATATACGTGTTTGTTGACTTTTAACTTGTTTGAACTTGTTTACAATACATATAAGCAGCATTATTATTCCATGACAGTATGACAGTATGACAGTATCGCTATTGGCTAAAAAATATGGTATAGCTGCAAAAGCTTTGGGTTTAGCAGTGCAATGGCCTCAAGAAAATAAACTTGACATGAGTAAAAATTTATTGCTTCAAAATATATTAGAAGAGGCTGTCCTTTTGAATATTCAATCTAAAAAGATTCAGAAAAAAATTACACATTTTCTCAGACCTAAACTAAATATGTAATCTATAAAATATCTATATGTGCAACTTTTTTCTTTCTTAAGGAGTTACATAAATATTTACTTTTTGTTACATAGGATCGTACATACATATTTTTATTTATTTTTTAAATAAATGTTTATTTCGTTATACATATTAGGCATGTTAACTTTCTTTGTGAAATAAAGAGCTTTTGATAATATATTTTTATGTACCTTCAATTGTATGAACACCCCCTATAACATGAATGGTTCTTGGTATTTTTGCGTTCACACTATCGAGCTTGTACTGTAGTTGCCCATTTGCTCATGTACTATATAGCACCCCCTGGACTTCATGCTTCATCGTGTTGCTCTGATACGACCGGCTAATTTCTCCCGCTATTACAAAACAGAGCAGTATCGCTTTCTCTGGTGAGAATAAAACCATACGGATTTTGTACTAAATCTGTACCAATTTTCATTGTGTCAAATATTGTCATAAATTCCTTCTTTTTGAAGAGAACGCCATTTTGCAGTAAATCATAAAAAAAAATAGTATGAAAACCTCAAGCATTGCCAAATATAATATACCTACGATGCCTTTAATAGGCCCTCATGGTATAATTGCAGGATATGCCGGAAGCGCTGTAGGTAGGTGCGTCACTTGGACAAACACTGATAACACCGAAAAGGCAGAAACTATATAGTCTAGTACAGCGATTCTTGCAATTGTATCATGAACGCCTAAAGTATAGATCTGACAACAGCGAAACAAGCTAAATTTAAAAACAGCATTCCGTTCAATTTCGAGTGAAAGGTTGAAGAAATGCACCTCACAAAAATTACCATTACCATAAATGCTAACTATAGATCGTCTTACTAAATCCTATGACAAACATGAGAAAATGCACTGCAACTGAAAGTATTAATGACAGAATAAAAACCAAAGAAATATGTTAATTAAAAACAGACGAATAACAGTTGAATAGAAGACAGTACCACGTGCCAACACGCATGCCAGTACATAAAATATTTCACAAATAATTAAAAGCTTTTAGATATTTTACATAAAAATATAAAGCGCAATCAGCAGTTAATAGCGTGCACGCGAACTTGAATATAAAACCTGTCCATTACTGAAAAGCTTTCCGCGAAACAAAAGTGTGAACAAGAATAAATAGGAGGAAGAAGGATGGAGCACATCGGCTTCAAAGTTAGGTAATTTAAAGGAGTATTAAGAATCTCGTGCAGGCAAACGAGATCAATTTATTAGACGCTTACGTATAACACATAAACGTAATGAAATTTTATTTACTGCATTCACAGAAGAGTGAATTCCATTCAGGTTTGATGCATTTAACACCTCTGCCTGTTAAGAATGCAAATTTTAAAAAAATGGGATGTTTACGTCAGACAGATCACTCGAATGACCTAAATTCTATTTAGTGATGTGTTTCTATAGCGCTAATGCGCCATTAAGGAGGATAACAATTATGTAACGGTAATAAACAATACAGTGTACGTTTGTTTACAACGAGAACAAATGATTAGTAGCTCACGTAATCAGTTCACGGAACACAATGCCGGGGACGGGAAATGATGTGAAGCGCACGCATATACAAGAAAGGATGACATGTATGACATGTGTACAATACACAAATACGTTGAGAGCTACGCAAACAATCCGAGAAAATTGCTCAGTTGTTTTTAAGACACATCGTCCAGATGAAGGCTGTTTAATCAGTAAGTTAATGTTGTACAGGCAATAGGATCCCCATGAGTATTCACAATAACTTAATTGTGCCTAAAATATATGCAAGAATGTTGTGTTACTTTAGGAATACATGCATGTACGAGGGCGACCTGAAATGTTTACCGAATCGATAATAAAATACCACACCAATACCCTGGTATTGGTGTAGTTTTTTATTTTTATTTTTCGAAGATCAATACACTTTTGTCAAATGATGCTCCAGTCTCTTTAAGCCGTCGGAAAAGTGGGATGTTTCGGGGTCTGCAAAATAATCACCTGTAGCGGCGATGACCTCGTCATTTATGGCAAATCTGTTTCCCGCCAGCGATTTCTTCAGGTTTGGGAATAGGAAAAAGTCGCTGGAAGCTTGGTCCGATGAATATGGAGGATGAGAGACCAATTCGTAGCGCAACTCATTCAATTTGGACACGACGATGCGGGATCAATAAGCCGGTGTATTGTCGTGGTGGAAATGCACTTTTTCTGCTGCAAACGAGGCCGTTTCTCCTTCAATACTGCATCGAGTCGGATAAATAAAACGCTGTAGTATTACCCCGTGATCATCCTTCTCTTCTGCAGATAATCTATGGGGATCACACCTTGGGAATGCCACAAAAGGGTCGCCATGACCTTTCCGGCCGATGAAATGGTATTTGCTTTCTTCAGAGATGATTCGCCTGAAAAAGTTCACTGTTTCGACTGTTCCTTGGTGTCCGGTATGTAGTGGTGGATCCAAGTCTCATCCACGGTTACGAAACACGTTATGAAATCCCTTAGATTGCGTAGAATCCTGGACAGATACTCCTTCGAAACGGTCACCCGATTTCGCTTTTGCTCCGGTGTGAGCAAACGCGCTACCCAATGCGCCGAAAGCTTTTACATGCCTAAAATTACATGTAGGATATGGCCAACGCGTTCCTCTGAGATGTCTGTTATCTCTGCTATCTCTTTCAGCTTCAATCGGCGATCGGCTAACACGACATCATGAATCTTGTCGACCAGTTTATCATTGTAAGAGCCTTTGGGCGTCCACTAGGTGGTTCGTCACTTGTGCTTGTGCAGTCACGTTTGAACTCACGCATCCGTAAGCTGATGGTTGAAAATGATGGAGTAGATCCGCCGTAATCCTGTAGCAAAATATTTCTAAATTCAGTGGCCGTTTTCCCAGCCATCCAGAAGTGTTTTATCACTGCACGAAATTTGATTTTAGACATTTTTTGCGAAATCGCCTGATTTGCTACACAAAACACACTCTTAAACAACAACTATTGGCAGTAGACATCTACAACTTTGACGGTTGCTATAAAAAAGGTTGCCCTTGTCGACCAATGAATCCACTTCAACCTTCGTGCGCCATCTCTTGCCGTTTCCGGAAACATTTCAGGTCGATCTCGACATTGTAGGATGAAGAATTAACTATTAATACGGTTAAACGGTTAATATTATAATAACTACATTGATGATGTAGCAATCCCTATAGCAAATATTAGCAGTTTATTTATTTACTATTCGTTGTTCGCACATTTTCTATTTTAATAGAAATTTCTAATTTACACACAGTAAATGAGCGTATTTCAACGACGATAATAAATAAAGGGATCTTGCTGCAGCAGCCATTCAGGTGCCAACAAGGGGAGGAAGGCAAGAGGCAGTTATCGCCTCGGTCTACTTCCCTGGTGACACAGATGAATCACCACAAGAGAACGTTCAACGACTCATTAGACACTGCAGAGAGGAACAAACAGCTCCTCATTGGTTCCGACGCAAATGCACACCACCTCGTATGGGGGAGCACCAAAACAAATACAAGAGGTGAGTTTCTTTTAGAATATCTAACTAGCAATAATATTAGCATAGTTAACGAAGGCAATAAACATACTTTTATGAATATAACTCGACAGGAGGTACTAGATTTAACCTTGGCCAGTACTTACACAAGCACCCAAACGAATAATTGGCATGTGTCAAGTGAGCCCTCACTATCTGACCACAATCACATAAGGTTCGAGATAGGGGTGAACCTAACACGCCAACAAAATAGAGTATCTCAGTTGACGAATTGGTCAACATATAGAGAACACCTAAAAACACAAGTTATTGATCCTCCACACTCAAGAGAGACGCACGAGGAACTTGAAATCACAACAGCCCACCTGCAAGTTGCTTTGATTACATCATACGAGATGAGCTGCTCTATTCGACAAAAGGCTACTCACAGAGAAGTGCCTTGGTGGAACTGCCAGCTAGAGCGCAAGCTAGAAAACTTTTTAATAGGGCCAAACTTACTGGAGACTGGAACAGTTACCGAGTAGCGCTAACAAAATACAACACCGACCTAAGGAAGGCTAAGAGAAGGACGTGGAGAAGCTTTTGCGAAGGCGTCAATGAACTGCCTACAACTACACGGCTCCACAAAGTCCTAACACAATCCCAATCCTACAGCTTGGGTTTCTTGCAAAAGGCAGACGGAACCTACAACTGACAATGAGGAGAGAACACTGCGTCTACTTCTACAAACGCACTTTCCAGACTCAACGGAAATCTCAGATAAGGAGTACTCCCACAAAGCTAGGGAAAACACTCCCTATTTTCCCTCTAAGTGGGACAAAAGCCTGTCTAACAAAATATTTACTCGAAATAAAATCCAATGGCTATAAAATTCTTTAAACCCTACAATTCACCGGGTGGAGATGGCATTTTTCCTGCCCCGCTACAGGAAGGTGGAGAAATTCTGCAGTACTAGTTAAACTCTTTAAAGCTAGCTTCTACCTCAGTCATATTCCACAATCAGGGGAACAAGTTAGGGTGACGTTTTACCAAAGGCTGGCAAACGTCCCACCGCAGAGCCTAAATCTTATCCCCTCATTAGCTTGAGGTCATTTCTCCTGAAATCGATGGAAAAACAAATAGATTTGCGCATTAGAAGTCGAACTCTTGTAGAGAAACCACTTCACTGCAAACATTGCTTACCAAAGCGGAAAATCCGTAGAATTTGCCTTACACAATCTGGTCAATAAGATTGAGGAGGCATTTGTGGATAAAGAAATTGCTCTGTGTGCATTTCTTGATATCAAGAGAGCATTTGATCATTTGTTTCAATTAAACATGCAGCAGAGAACATTGAAGGCATTGAATCCGCCGTCGTAAGATGGATAGAGTCAACGCTTAAAAGCAGAATCATATCTGCAAACATAGGCGACTTTACTGTAAAAGTCCTAGCCATGAAGGGATGTCTCCAGGGAGGGGTACTCTCACCTCTGCTGTGGTCACTGGTTGTAGACAAAATCCTCAATAGGCTGTCACGCCTTGGCTTTGAGGTACAAGGATACGCCGATGACCTATCATCACTGTAAGGGGTAAACACGACGATCTATTATCAGCCCGTATGCAGAATGCCCTCATGGTAACCTGGTCATGGTGCTTGTAGGAGTACCCGAACAACAATCCACACAAAATAGCTGTGGAACCATTCAGTAAAAGAAGGAAGCTAGTGGCACCTACACTAGGAAAAACGCATCTTGAACTCTTTAGTGAAGTGAAATATCTGGGTATTTTGTTAGACCAAAAACTTACTTGAAAAACTCATCTCCTAAGGACGTTGGAAAGTGCCACAAGAGCATTGTGGACCTGTCGTCGTCTTTTTGGCAAAACCTAGGGTCTTAAGCCTAAAATGATCCTTTGGACCTACACGACTATAGTCAGACCATGGTCACATACGCATCATTAGTATGGTGGCCAAAAACAAAAGAAAAGCAAGGACGATACTTGCTGCAAAAAATATAGCGTCTTGCTTGTGTAGGCATCACAGGCGCTATGCAATCCTGTCCAACCGCGGCGATGGAGGCCCTATTCGATCTGATTCTCTTGCAGCTACAGGTGAAAAGGAAGCGATGATGGGCGCCAGCAGGCTGGAACGGAATGTGATCTTCAAAGCAGGAGATCTAGTAGGCCATCTTCAAATTCTACTAGAACTGGGAGAGTTGGCGAAACTAAGACTGTAGACCGCCAAACATGGGAGTTTGGCGGACCTAAAATACCGGACCCGTCCATACAGTGGTATGGGGACGGATCCAAAACAAATACAGGAGCGGGAATAGGTATCTATGGGGCGATATGCAATGTCTCGGCGGCCTTGGGTACAAGCCCAACCAATTTTTCCGGCAGAAATATATGCCATTGACCAATGCTCCCAGGAATGTTTGAAAAGACGTTACCAAGGTGCCGCTTTTACATTTTCTCAGACAGTGAAGTAGCGCTAAAGGCTCTAGTGGCATGTATCTTTGAGTCGAGGTTAACCTGGGACTGTCCGCTGACCCTCAAAATTCTGGCCCAAAGAAACACAGTTACACTAATGTGGGTACCAGGATACTGGGGGTGCGAAGGGAATGAGACAGTCGACGGTCTTGCAAAAAAAGGCGAGGTATCTCGATTTATTGGACCAAAGCCGTTTTGTGGCCTCACCAAAAGCCACATAAAAGCTCATCTCCATCAGTGGAAGACGAAGCAAAAAATCTCCCATTGGACTAACATCCCAAAACTAAACAAATCAAGAAAGTTAATTACATTTTCAGCCGCTAAGGCTGAATCTCTGCTAGAGCTCAATAAAAGAGACCTTAGCACCATCACGGCCACAGCTCTCTCAGGTATCACCTTAAGAAGATGGGCAAGGTAGACAGCGATAAATGCCGATTCTACTCCGAACATAGTGAAACAGCGAAACACGTTATGTGTGACTACGTGGCGATAGCCCGACAAAGGCTCCGTCACCTCGAACAGGTACACTTAGAACTGGCTGACATTAGAGTCATAGCCCCCAAGAAGATCTTGAATTTGTTTAGAAGGTTGGAGATCAATTAGGACAAAAAGATTAAGGGTATTCACAATAGATCTCATTGGTCGCAGTGAGGAGAGGCAGAAGGGCCTTAACGACCCACCAGTAATGTAACCTAATCTAATCTAACATAACGTAAATTTACCTCAAATAGTTCGAACACAGATATCAGCTCATGTTGTGCTATGTAACGAACTTTTGTACTCACTTTGCCTTGAGTCTTAACTAAGTCTCTAAGTCCACTTCACGCATCTTTTGATAAATCCTTCGTCTTAACCGGTCTTTATTTCGAGCCTTCCAGTCATTGTAGTACACTTTTCTTGCTAATTAAGCCCGAGAAATTGCAGAGTGTTCCATCCGCATTACGTTAGAAGAATTATCTTGGCTAGATAGAAATGGTAGATTGTTTGTTTCCGATCACTATGTTCCTGGGCGAGCATCATGGCACAAATCTAGGTCAATCCAAAACATGTCATCGTTGGCATGATGTAAATTAATAAATTCCCGTAATTTGGAAAGAAAATTTTAAGTATAAACATTAGCACCGCCTGTCTACCTCCTAACATGTCCAATATGCGCTCTGGTGACACTGGTTTCGGATATTGCACACCACACCATGGTGTTAACTGAAAATCTTTCCTTTTCGTTGAATGTAACATTGTCAGGTGCCCCATTAATATCATGCGCTTAAAATCTGACATTGCCAAGGATTTCTAGATTAACGAAAGAGGACTATTTTTTGTCATCCATAATTATAAATTTATTAGCAAAGTCTCGAATGGAATTTTTACTAGCTGATCCATAATGTATTTGGAACATTTTCTGTTGGGTTATATTTTGCGAGGTCACAAACAATGGTTGCATGAGACACATGAAACTGCGAACGTAATTTCCCCATAGAAATAACGACAGTAGTTGTCGCGGCTGGAACTAGTCTATTAGGTTAAACACCACACAATTTTCATAATCAATAACTTTTTAGTAAGTTAACACACGCATTGACGAATTGTTTGATATATTGCCGATATTGAAATATTTTTCGTCTAGAAACACATTTATAATTTTTATTTTTGGCATTTTGCCAACAAACATATAAATGCTCCGTCTTAACTCTAATTTGTACGCCAGAATGCAAACGAGGAATACGCATCTCAAACGTCAGATAAATAAATAGGGTATCCAGGTGTTTCTCCATAGACGACTGGATAAAGTAATTTTAAAATACAACAAACCGCCCATAATTTTTATCTGAATACTTTCGTGACATGTGTTAATAGGCTTGGACTTGCACTATAAATTCTTGTCTTCATCATCATCTCTATCTCATTTTTTCTTAAATTTATTTCGTTTGTCATGGTATATACTACTCTTTTGTCGTCCCTAAGCTACTACCCAATCATCTTCTTTGTTACAATTTTCATTAAATATTAATGTTGTCGCTAACTGTAAAATTTTGCAATGGATCTAATTTCTAATTTTGGTGAATCCATATAATTTATTTGATCTTTATAGTTACGTTCTTTCTCTACAAATACATATATTTGCTAATTATTTCCTCAATTCCTTTTCTACAATACTTGGTGTTCAAATAACACATACAAATTATGTTTCCAATAAAACTAATTATAAGCGTTGAATACATGTCCAGTTATCAATATTTCGCTACATTCGCCAACCGATGTAAGTGATACATAATAGTATTATTCAAGTAGAGGTCAAAAGTTATAAGAACATTATTGGCTTACTGATGCCCCTTTAGCAAAACGGATATGCTTGCTAAAATAAAGAAAAAGGTAAGACAACATAGAGGATGATGTGTAATATGATAACATACAAAACGAAACTGTTATTGTTCTAAAAATTGCGACTGTATGCTTTGTATCGCAGTTATACATTCTTACAGATGTCGACTATGAAAACAGAAAATCTCACTGAACATCCTCTAGGGACATCCCGGCAAATAACTCATCCTTCTTTTCAGTTGCTTCCGCTGTTCCAGTTTTGTCTAAGTCCTATAGAGTCAAGCCGGTCTACGTAATTGTAACTGTGACTGACTGGCAATCCCAAATTGATATTTAGCACTGGTACGTTACCGTGACAACGGATATGAAAGAGGAGCAGTTGTGTGACGTGCACTTCCGCCACGGGTCGATGCCCTTGACCTAGAAGAATCGCGTGCCCTTGGTCTTGCGTTTCAGATATGCATGCATTATCCGATCGTAATATAAAATAATTATTTAACTCGTACTTCCTTCAAATACACTTTAGCCTTTACACGGTCTCTCTGGATTAATTCCATTAGGTATATGATTAAAACATTACTTACCTTACTCAATAGGTTGCATGAGACTTGTCACGCTTTTTAATAATTTAATTCAATGAAACTTTGATACATTCTAAAATAAATATTTACCTCCATTGTGTAATTGAAATTGCTTTATTTGATTACCCATCATAAAATAATCAGTATAATAATTAATAAGAAAGCATTTGAATATCGACAAAAATTTAATATTTTATTTGCTGTGATTACCAGCGATGAAAAAAATAAGTAAAAACAGAAGCACTGTTCATAAAATATGCTTCTTAGAATGGATTACAAAGACGGCGAGTATACAAAGCTTAAGAGGAAAGTCATTCTACTGTAAGAAGGTGTTTACATCAATTAAGCAAAAGGAAGATAAGGCTACTATCTAAAATATTTACTAGACCCTACCTTTCTCAAAGATGTGTGCATAATCTAAATTATTTGAGCTAGATCTATTCCCGCGACAAAAGTAAATCATCGGAAAAATGTTACCGGATGATATAAACAGGCAACGTCAATCTATCTATTTAGTAATTAACATTCATATATTATGTACTGAATTAATAGACAGAATAAAATAATTTTCTCTAAATAATCATAAAAGTGTGTTAATTAAATATTTAGTTACATAACGCTTAATATTAACGCTCCAATACACAACGACACTTTCTAGACTATCGGTAGATCAAGAATCAGCAGTCTAGCGGCAACTTACGTATGGACGAAAGTCTGGGACTCGCAGTGTCTTGACTCACTTTCAGACACTTGACACCGAAATAATTCTACAACACTGTTCGCAATTTCAAAAATTACATTACGTGTGCACAACGCAGGTACTACTCTAAACATAAGTGTCTGCTCTAAGTGTTACAATGTATTTGAGCCTTTATTAATAAAATCGAATAAGGAACAAATATCACATTTTAATACTGTGTGGGGTTACCACTATTTGTAATAGTAACCAGTAATCGGTTACCAAGTAACGACATTTTAATCCCTTTTAATAATTCAGGCGGAATTGTTAAATATTTCTTTGAACCTGTCTATTCAAATATTCTATTGGAGATGATACTCCTACTACAAATACATATATTCTTTTTTACCATACCAAACGATGCAGTCTACACATATGTAAGTAAAATATACAAGAAAAATATCGCTAGGTCAAGGTAATTCCAACAAAATTTCAACTCACCTTAGCGGAAGATTTCGTTAGATATAGATAGATTTTTGATCAGTCATGCAATGAGAGAAAAAATCTTTTTTCAAATGAAAGTCGGTTAGTATCAAAGAAAAATCGCCTTAAAATAGGGTCCAATTAATACAATTCTAAACAGAAAGATATAATTTCTTGCGAAGTTTTCTTCATTAGCAAACAATGATTTATTCGCCAGAAACTAAGATACTCTTAATAAGGTTTCAGAGATTTCAAGACAAAGAAAATCAGTATTACATTAGAGTTTGTCGAATTGAATAGTACTTTGCATGCATCCCTTCTTTCTTTCTACTTAATATGCAATTTCTTAAATACTTCAAATATTTTTAGGGTTAAAATATGAAACTTCTCTTGTATTTATAATTTACTCTATGACTGAACTAGTTTCTTAATATGTAAGCAATAATAATTTTGCAGAATATTTGACTTTCTTATAAAAAACACTGAGTAACTCTAAATCGGAAGAAATTGTTGGGATAAGCGGTCATAACTGACAAAAATTCTGTTGTAATTTTATTTCGAAAATAGAAGGCAACTTTACTACTTCCTTGTTTGTTTACTTTTACATATGTCCCCAATTCCTTCTATTTTTAGTGTAAAATTGCCTATTTACCTAAAAGTGGAAGGAGAATTTACACGATTTCTTATATGTAAAAATAAACAAAAGAAAATCGATACAAAGCTATCTATTTTTTAATGCATAGTTAGTTCAACATTTTTTTCAGCATATATGTACCTATGTGTAGTCCTACTACATTCAAATTTCAGTTATTCAGAAGTATAAGCAATATATCTTCTGCCATCACTGTCACATCATAATCACAATACAATATACAGCGTGTCCTTTAAATGCCTATAAAGGTTTAGGAGTAACTTTTCCTTTATGAATGCTTAAAGCAAATATTCAAAAAAAGTAGGTCTTTGAAGCTTAGTTTTCTTATACGAGAGTTTTAAAGTTGATATCTTTAAAGTAAAATTTCATGGAAACAATAAGAAGGACTTTAATAGTGTACATCTTTGCTTGATAAGTAACGGATTTCCACTAATACATTAATAATTAATATTGAGATGCCATTCTACTTATTATTCTAGAAAAAGTATTAAAAATGAAACGATTAGGAAAAACTACACTTGCAATGGCATTGTGATAAAAATCTAGAAATTTAGTGTTGTGACATTAGTCAAAATAAATTTGCCTGTCGTGTTCACATTGTCATTTACCTCCAGATCCTGTTTCGTTGTGTGTTTATTTGCGTTGCTCTGTGCTCTTTTATTTTGTTGTTCCGATGGAGTACGAGGCGTACACCTGACAAGACTTAGTCTTCGAACAGCCACAGTGTGCTGTCTTTGTCAGTCCACCCCCTCCACATTTAACGTGACCGTTTCTTCGATAAGGGTAATAGCGTGTACGAGTACGTTGACGTGATTTGGGTTCTTGGGGAGCGCAATGCAAACTGCGATCAGGTTGCAAGGATTTACCTACTGCAAGTGATTATTAGAGCAACACAGACAAAGCGGCCTTTACAAGAAATAGCGTCTTCAACTCTCACAACCAACATATTTGGGCACACGAAAATCCTCATGTCCTGCACCACGGAAACAAGCCCGGTTTTGAGTAAATTTTAAAGATTTAATGCTGAGAATTATTTAAATATCGTAAATAACGACCTACCACCTGTATTTGAAGATGTTGTTTTGCTAGTAGGGATATGTAAGGAAGATGCAATGAAAATTATCCAAGAAAATGGATAAGTTGCGGAAGTAGGGTAGCGTGGTCTCCACAAAGTCCCGAGTTAACGCCACTCGATTTCTTTCTGTAGGGTTATTTGAAAAGATCGTGTATTTGACGCCTGTTGAAAATGTAGAAGATTTAATACAGCGTATACATGAGACGGCGGCAAACATAAGCGAAGACAGCTGCGGCGTATTCAATTCCCCATTATTTCAAAGGCAATGAAATGCCTTCAAGTTGAGAAGTTGCAGAAATTTTGAACAGTTATTGTAATTTTATAAAAATTTGCGAACAAATACAGACTTTGGTTTTTTACATTATTGTCATTCAGTTCATTAATTACTTAGTTGATGACTTGGCAACATTAAAGAAATGTATTTTTTGGACATTTTATTACAAGTACGTCGGCGTATCCGTTATTTTTTCCTTAAATGCAAAGACATCACCAGTGTTGCCCAATATAATATTCTTTAACTGCCTCGTGGTGAGGAAATTAAGCATTATAGGAGGTTTCTTTTACTGTTTTTGAGAGTTGCGATTTTTACAGAAGAGTGCCACTGAAGCTTTATAAGCATTTAAGAGACACCCTGTATAACTGTAACTAAATAATAAAAATTTAAAGCAGTTTTTCTGATTTCTAAACAACATATGCCTTACGACATATTTAGGAGGAAAGAACAGGTGCTGTCCTCGTTTCGTTCGATTATGGGAAGGTGGTTAATACATCTGTTTATTATAATGGAAAATCATTTAACATCTAACAACATTATTCATATTGAAATTTTAACATCTTTGTCGAAAAGAAATGTACTTTTTATCAGAAAAGAAATAGACTTGACTGGCAGAAATATTTTGCAATTCAAGAAATAATGTGATGGTCTTAAAGAAAATTACGTCTTTGTGAGAAATATATACCTAATAATAAATTTATTAGAATGTTTAATTACAGCATAGCACTCAACTAGATGAAGTGTAGTTACCTTTTACTGTTTTAAAGACGTAGGCACAATCATTATAATCTATTCATTAACGTATACCAACTTAAACGAATTTCGTGTAAGTTGACTCACAATTAATATTGGATTGTTTGAAAGCAATAATTACATACATATGTGCTATCTTTCAGATAAAAATATACGCTTCAGATATAAAAAAAATATCTTTTAGAAACTCTCTTTGGTACCAGCAAGTTACAATGGGATATGCCTACGGCATCAGTAAACAAAAAATCAGTATTTAATTGATACATTAAAATGCCATGCAAAGAGCTGACAATTAGGTAGAGCAGAAAATCACTGTGGATAGATCAGATTTGATGTGTTTGAACTACGTCAAACGGTAACACTACCATCAACTTTCGCTGGAAAACCTCGGTACAGGTATCGTTAAAGCAAATTGTTTTTGAAAAGAAAAGAATTAAGTTAAAAATAATCATTCAAAAAATTTCTCCAGTCGTTTAAATTAACAGCGGACGAAAACTACATACAGTGACTAACTTTCACGCCACAAAGTATATTTGTGGCACTGCAGGAGATTAACGTCCTTCCGCATTTTGTATTTATTCTTATTGCCAAATATTTTGAGTGTATAAGGATAAAGAACGTGCAAGTATAGTTGTATAGTTTTCAAAGTAAAATGTCCAAAACATGGACTTCAATCCAAAAATTACGTAGTTATTTTAGAAATACACGCTCATTAGTTGCAATAGGAATAGAGTCAAACTCAACCAATATATCGATATACAATCGATATTTACGGATAATGTTAATATAGCATTATTTGATACTTAAGGTACGGACAGACGTGCTCCTTACTAGGACTAAAGCATGCAGATTTATTGAGCAAGTGCTCATTAGTAGCATGTGTGTAACAACATTGCTAGTAATGAGCATGCTTATTTAGAGCATGCTAAAAAATCAACCGACGTTTGATTTTCGAGCATGCTACTCGTGGCGCGGGTAGAAGGGGGCGTGCCCCGAGCGCGTCTGAACAGGCTTGCTTATGAACATGCTATTATGGTTTCGATCTCGAGGCACGACAGTTGGTGCGTCAATTTAAAATAAACGTAGGAAATAAATAATGTCGCGTTGGGGAGAAGAAAAAACTTTGCTTTTTGTGTCATATTATCGAAGTTACGAATGTCTGTGGAACACACATTCTTCTTTTTTTTGTTTTTTTCTTTTTCACAAAAATGTTCTTTCACAATTCCGTTGCAAGCAATATGATTATTTTATTGAGTTCTGTACGGATAGCACTGTCACTATGTTTGTGTACATCCATTTTGACCGAGAGCTTGGTGCCAAATAGCACGTCTGCACGTATAAATTTTCTGATTCAAAATATCTTTACAGATTTTGTATTTTTTTAAAGAGAAGGATTTGTTGCGGTTTGCTGTTTTACTTTAAATATAAATTGAATTTTAAAGAAATGAGAAATTAAGAAAAAATTAAACCACCGGTTTATTTTCTCCGTCTGCATAGTCACACTCAAAATCGATACACACGCTTGGCATTGTAGCGCGTCTCTGGCATTGTAACGCATCTCGCTAGCATTAGTCCATCGGCCAAATACCATTCGTTGTTTGGAAACAATTAGCGGCGCAATATTATTTCCGGCGAGAAAATATTGTAACAAAGCCTTAAAACTACATTTATACACACAATACGCATCAAGAACGACTGTGGTAGTCCGATAAGCAACAGAGATTGTAAGCCACTGTAACTGCACCCACCAGATTATAAATAAAACCGAAGTCATTTTAATAATGTATCTTGCATTTAATACATGCACTTTTCTATAATTCTTATATACCAAGTATTTGCATAATTATTTTCATTTCGTAAATTCCCATTATGAAGCAATATAATATTTTGCCACAGAAGGTTTAGGTCGTAACGCAGATATAAAACTTAATAACTCAACAGGGATATGGTTTGTAATATTTTACATAAATAATGGAATAAACACATAGCATTTTCATATACAGTCAAAGATATATTTTTAGAAAAAACGAACAACTTAATTTAATATTATAAAATTTATGAAAATGTAATCTGAATTATTTCTTATAGAAGTGAGTGAATCACTACATTTTCACATGAAATTGGAATATATTGTTATTTTAAATTCGAGTTAATCATTAGCACACAAAAAATTTATATGGGAATGCATCTACACAGTATTGGACTTACTGGTATCTACTCTGGGAATTGTAGTAAATTGCATTCATGTTTGTCGAACAAGTCACTGCGTTGCGCCGTGTTGCCAATCAGACTCAGATTTGAATTATTCGTACTTGTATACCACGTAAGTAATCAATAACTGCACAGTATTAATTCATAGGCTAGAAAATCGTATTTCGCGTGAATATTGGATCACATTAGAATAATAACATGAACGATAAAATAACAGATCTTTTACTAATAACTACAAATTTTAAAATCGTAAGCTACAGTAGCAGACAAAAGTTAAGCAACTCTGCGAAATATGTGAGCTTACTGTGAATAGCCAAGTACTAAAAGGGAATCTGACGACTATAACATCAATTTTAACTATCCTTACAAAGAGAAAAACACGTATTTGATGTTATATGCTTTAATTTAAACAATATAATTTTTTTGTAGTAAATAACGTACAATTTATAAGTGACAAAAGTTAACAACGACATATACAGGGTGTTTCACTAAGGCTGACCACTGGCTACATCTCAGATACTAGTGGACATAGAAAGTTGGAAACAAGTATTTCATTATAAAAGTGGCTATGAGAATAATAATATCATTAGAAAGCTGATAGGATTCCACATCAATTTGGTGTAAGGCTCATTAGTGTACCGACCTTGATAAGAGTGGGGGAAGTCATTGAAAGTGTAATCATTTAAATCGCTGTAACTTCTAAAGGACTTATCCGATTTTAGTGGAAAAAAGCTTGTTTGGAAGAGGAAGGCTTTTAGCTGACGTATTAAATTGTACCCTATAGTTCTAATAAATTTCCTAGAGGGCGCAATTTGTCACAATTACAGTTTTTTTTATTTTATTCCAGAAACTTAGATCATACGGTATATTTTTGACATCATAAGCGAAAAGTAAATTAAATTTGCTACAAAAAGAGTAAATTACGCAATTCGATGTCTTTATTCGTTCTAGAGTTATGGCGAAAAGACGACTTTTTAACCGTCCAATTTAAGAATTAATTGTTACTATGGTTTATTCGTTCCAGAGTTAATGTGGTGTGCTTTAAAATAATAATCTAGTTAGCCGCGGAACAAAGTCGGCTCGTTTCCATGGAGATAAATAAATTGAAATAATTGTGAACTTACTTAATTTTGATAGATGTTGTTTTTCATTGTTTAGTTTTGGTTTTTATTTTACCTATTCAGAAAGTAGTGCTATCCTTCAAAAATGTCGTATACCAATGCCGAGGCTTACGACGTGCTTGCCGTGTATTTTGAATGTTTTCAAAATGCAGCTATTGCGGAACGAGATATCCTGATCGAAGGCACTACACCAGAAAAGTATTTCTGCGAATTGCAACACGTTCAAGACAAACAGGACGTGTACGACCTATTCCAGTTCCTATGAGAAGACGTCCCATAAGAAATGAAAACAATATTATAAATGTTCTTGCGTACGTAGAAGCGGAGCCTCACGTAAGAATTAGGGAAATTTCCACAGAACTAGGTGTATGTGTTGCTTCTGTGTTCAGAATTTTAAGGGATTTTAAGCTGCATCTCTATCATCTAGTTTTACACCAAGCTTTATCAGTTACTAATTTTGACAGGCGGCTCAACTATTGCTATTGGGTGAGATATATGTGTAATGAAAATCTTCGATTCCTTTCTTAAGTTTATGGACCGATGAGGCTACTTTTACTAGCTGTGGCAGAGTGAATTTGCACAATATGCATTATTGGTCGCGAAAAAATCCTCATTGGATGCGCGAAGTGGATCACCAAAACAGATGGAGTATAAATTTGTGGTGTGGTGTTTTAGGAGAATTATCGGACCATTTGTTCTTGATGGACACCTAAATGGTGAATCTTACTTAAACTTTTTTACAAAATAACTTGCCCAATCTTTTAGAAGACATTCCCCTTGACGTGAGAGCATCCATGTGGTATCAACACGATGGATGTCCTTCACACTATTCCCAAAGGGTCCGGGATTTCTTAAATGTTAGATACCCAAATCGCTGGATCGGAAGGGAAGTTTGTTTCCGTGGCCACCTAGATCCCCGGATTTAACTGTATTAGATTTTTACTTGTTGGGAAGAATAAAAGATATTGTTTACAAAACGAGACCCAACTATCCGAGAGGACATGATTCACCAAATTGAAATTGCAATAAATTCGATTCCACGAGCCGAAATCGAAACAGCCGTTTCTAGTACGAGAAGAAGAATAAATAGTTGTATTTTACAATACGGCCGCCAATTTGAATATTTATAGTTTTTTCAATTGTTTTTAAAAAGTTGTTCATGATTTTTTACCGTTCTATTAAAAAGCTTCTTAAAAAGTTTTCAATCATTATTTTGATATTGTTGTTATGACCCGTTGCCCTCTAAACACGCTCCAAATTTTGCTTTTTGCGTAGTTTGGACTACTCCTAAGCCTATATAGAGTGTGAAGGGAGGCGCAGACTATGATAAATGCAGATTCCTTATTACTAATTCCACCTACACATCTTAAGAAACCATAGTAACAATCAATTCTTAAATTAGACGGTTAAAAAGTCATCTTTTCGCCTTAACTCTGAAACGAATAAAGACATCGAATTTCGTAATTTAGATTTTTTGTAGCAAATTTAGTTTAGTTTTCGCTTATGATGTCAAAAATATACCGTATGATTTAAGTTTCTGGAATAAAATTAAAAAAACTGTAATTGTGACAAATTGCGCCCTCTCGGAAATTTCATTAGGAACTGTAGGGTACAACTTAATACGTCAGTTAAAAATACTTACTTCCTCTTCCAAACAAGATTTTTCCCACTAAAATCGGATAAGTCCTTTAGAAGTTACAGCGATTTAAATGATTACACTTTCAATAACTTCCCCCACTCTTATCAAGGTCGATACACTATTAAGCCTAACATCAAATTGATGCCGAATCCTATCAGCTTTCTAATGAACCAAAACTATACCTCAATGTGGAAATTTTCGGAGAAATTGAACTTTTTAATATTTGACTTTCGATTGCGCCCTTTGATGGTGAGACGCGGAACTTTAATTAATTTCCAGGATTTTCTCATAGCCACTTTTATCATGAAATATTTGTCCCCAACTTTCTATGTCCACTAGTATCTGAGATATGGCCAGTGGCCAGCATTAATGAAACACCCTGTATACATATTTCTTTCCAACTAAAAAGAATTTCTAAGCTTATTTATGTAACTATTAATATTTTGTGGAATACCCCTTGTTTTTTGATAATAGCTGCGCACCGTCGAGGCATAGATTCTATCAAATAGTGCAGAATTTGCAGATCAATTTGTTGCAATTCCGTGCAGCGGCGTTTTTATACCCTTCGTTGTTTTCTAGTCTTCGCTTTACAATCTGCCACAAATTCTCAATTCCATCCAGCAAATTGCAACATTATGCTTTCCTATATATTTCTATACATAAGTCTATCCATAATGCCATTGATGCGATTAAGAGGGCCTGCCAATCCCATTACCAGAAAAGCACCCCCAACACCATCACATTAGCACCGCCGTACTTTACAGTTTTTCTGGTAATATTTTGGATTTAATCTTTCTCTATGGGACGCAGTATATAACTAGTGCTAAACATATTAAATTTTGATTCATCGCTAAATAGGATCGTTTTTCACCGTTGTATAGACCGTGAGGCGTGCTCCTTCGCAAAACGCAGTCTTGCTGCGCTCTATTTTTGTGATAATAAAGATTTTCGTGCTGGTCTTTGGCTATAAAGTCCACCCTGCTGCACTAGACGTTTTCGTATGCTGCGTGTGCGCTCAACGGTACTTAAAGAAGATTTTATTTCTTGAGCACTTCTTTTCCCGGTCGTCCAGAGCGAATCTTAGTAGCCACTGTACCTCCAACTTGATATCTTTGTATCATTCGTCATACTATCGACGTATGTATACTAAAATGTTCACTTAAACTTGCTTGCGACACTCCTTTTTCGTATTGCTCAACGATTTTCAGTTTTATTCAGTTTCAAATTCACTGAATACACTTTTCGTGGCATAGTCACTAGGAATATTTACAAATTTCTCACGCACGTAGTCAATCCTATCGCATACTAAAGAATGAATCAGCACACAAGCATAAAATACATATATAGGGACTTCCCAGAAGTGCAATAGATAAGATTGCCTAACTTTTGTCAAGTAAATCTTCGCTTCTATTTAGAATAATCAGTTTAGAAAATGTAAGACTTCATATGAAATTAATAAACCTTGAAATATACAAAATGATGTAGCTCTATTATGTATATTTTGACATCTTTTGATTATCTAAAAAGATACTATTTGTGTGAAGTTGCTTAAGTTTTGTCCACTACCTACTGTAGGTATATCATACTGGAAATTAAAACCGCCTAAACAAACAAACTTATTAATTTATTATTCAGAATATGAAATCATACGAATTACTTCATTACACTCCTTACACTTTCACTTAACTTGCAGAATTATAGCAACATTTTACTACAGTTTATACAATATACTTGGTTACAATTGCCTATATCTGGTGTACGAATGGAGTACGTACACATCATTTATTGTCAAGCACACATTAGTTTACTTTTTTTTCAGATCTATAAGTTTTGCAATATGGTTCCCTTTAAACATCGGAAATTTATTATTTAGTTATTTCACGAATAATATGGTATCATTTGCAACCATAAAATCTTTACTAATTCACGTAGCCTTGAAATACGTGACTCGAAGTTGTACTACTTGATAGCACTGTGTTTTCACGTTTCTCTAGATCGGGTACTAACCTGCTAGATTACTTAAAATTTCTGAATAATTTTATCACGTGTTTGACAGCATAGTAATCCAAGTCTACTATACTCGCTATCTTCAATCAAATAAAAAAAGTAGAATAACGGTCCTAACAATAAATATATGTTACACAACATGACAACCTGACATCACCTGACCTGTATCACATACATTATATCCCATTATTTCTTTTATGACAAGATATTTTTCCACGAATAAACGAAGAATTTTAATAGCAACTCCCATAAGTATACGCTGTTTTAGTATACTGTAATATGTACCTATATTTATGCATCTTCAATTTCTGTATAAGCCGCTGCAACACATTAAAGTATTTGATCTTTAGTTTCTAAATAACATCTTTTCTTGGGCTCATACGTATTTATATCTACATATGTACGGTGATGTGCTTTAGTACTGACTCACCGCTCGAGGGCAGTCGGCTTTATATCGTCGTACATAAGGCTTAAATTTATAAAGTTTTATGGCACTTTGAGTCAGTACTAAAGGACATCACTGTACATTCCCGAACGTTTACGCATAGTTTAACTTACCTGAACAGGTCTGGATGGGCATTGATCATGATTGTTAGCGACTTACTTTGGAAGTAATTACAAACCATCAACCCATATTTCAAATTACATTGTGATTCTTCGGAAGAATAAACAACCAAGGTACCCAGGATTGATTATAACGGGATTTGTTTGCATGATGTAAACATTCATTTATATTCCTCTAGCACTGCAGCTGATAACCCTTATCTGTTGATCGTAGTTAGAGTTCGTTGGTGTAATCCAGTTGATTACTACTTCAACCGAAAATAAATAAAAAACCCGCTTGACATCAGCCTAACCTTTGATAGTAATACTATAACTAATCGGATCGACTTGCCATTCGCTGTTGGGAGCAAAGTGACTAACAGCGCGGCATCATCAAAGGCGATATGATGCTGTCACAAAGCCATTTAAAAAACACAACTTACACACCAAACTACACCGCAAGAGTTACAGTGATAGCCAGACAAGTAATACAGCTTACGGAGTCACTGCAACTAAGCACCCACCACACATTAAAAAAAAAGTCGGGAATTGGCAAAGACGCCAGAAACCTATTTTGTATTACTAAGAGGAGGCTAGCTGTATGGTGCTTCTCATTGGACATCTAAATACTTCAATGGGTTTGATCACCATGCATTTCTTTGTTCTTAATGAATCTTTCATCTATCTAATATTAACGATAGAATTAGTTACTTAATCTATGAAGTGCTCCTTTATTTGATGTACACGCGCTCCAATTCGTACCTTTAAGGTCGTTGATAACCATATTGCATATCCCTGACTTACTGGTAGTATTATGATGATGAATGTTAGAAATCAGGTGCTTCCAAAATATAAACTATAACCTATGAATACTTGAAAATTGTTCTATTTTCGAAGAACCTTAGCTCAGTCAGTGTTCCAAGGTTCTTGAAAAATGTTTTGATTTGGTAGCTATGCGTTTTTATATGCGATCTTCCTGGAATTTCAGTCACACTTGTGTGCGTAGGATAGCTCCACTCGTGTGCCTAGATGATGTTCGTTGCTGAAACTGGTGGCAAGATGCCAATTTTGATATTATTATATTTTCCTCTAGTACTTAATACCCTTGATCAAAGCTTACTACTATCGAGAATTTGAAGGTATTATTAATCATTATTATGGATGATAAACAGTATTTTACATTCGCTAATCCAGAAATATCTAGAAATGTCCAATTTTACAGGATATCAATTTTTCCTCCTAATAATGCTAAATTCAAGCAAAAGGCGAAGTTTTAGATAAAATCATGTCGTAGTTAATTTTCGAAGCAGGTGTTACAAAGCGTATATTGGACATGTTACAAGACAGACAGTTGACCATTAATGTTTATATTCAAAATTGTTTTCCAAATTCATGTGAATTATGAATTTACATCATACCAACCCTGTTATATAACGGTATATTTTCTGACCTGATCTGACTTAGTGCAATCGCGTAAAAAGCTTTAATGACTGAAAAGCAAACGTCACCATAATTTGGCGAGTTATTGGCTCTATTCTTATGGTTTTATTTGCTACTTTTGCAATCTCTAAAATATATTTTATAGAATATATAATGAGCCATTTGTTCCTCCCCATGTTAATCCTCCTAAAGAACCACGGAAATTTAAGACCAACTGAAATTTGTTGGCTTTTGCAAGAAAGGTATACGACAATAGATGGGAGGCCCAAAGTGAAAACCAGTTAAAACAAAGGATTTACCAAGGTATTCAAAGGCTGGATTTGAAAACTTGACTCATGAAACAAGTGGGAATAAAACTTTGTCACATAGGGAAATATGAATCACTAA
>CM043019.1:94372467-94586661 GCA_023690525.1 Holotrichia oblita
GATATCAAACTTTCTTCCTTATGGGAGGAGCTTATACGTCGCCTGGGGCCGGTCTTACCCAGGCGATCGCTTTTAGAACGGTTGGAATGATAACAGCATACGATAAATAAAACAAGCATACATATATCTTTTATAAAGATTTTTTAATAAACAACTGACAAAGACAAAATCTCTTAAATGTTTTAACGCTTCATCAACGACTAAATTTCGATACAAATGTAGGTAACATAACGTATAAATCATTTTAAGAATCGCATGCATGCGTCAACCGTTGTTCGCACTGTGAGCAATGGTAACGATAACGTCGGCACCTTTGATGCCCGTGTGGGTCACTTTGAATATCCTCGGAACAGTTGACAAATTGAAGTACGAAAACGAAAAAAAGATGACTATTCAAAATTGTCGTATTGCACATACATAGGTATGAGTTTACTGACTATTAGATCTTGGAGACTTAAAAGAAATTCTTTGCATAAAATATTCTGAACTTAGAACGAACAAAAAGCCATTTCGCTTCAATTTAATATTACTAACTTGAAAGTAAAACTAATAGTGAATGAAACGTAAAAAAAGAATTTCCTTTTTAGAGATAAAAGTTATAGATTACAAAATAGTAATAAAAGCAAAATATAAATAAAGCGAAGTTTTCAGAAATATCTCAGGAAGGAAGGAATATGTTTTTATTTATTTACTTCTAGTTAAAAAGTAACCTATTTATGTAAGTAATTTATTTATGTATTTTTACTAGTTACCTACATTTTAAATATTGAATACTTAATAAGATTCACCTGAAATGTAAGCGATTATAATACAAGTTATTCTGAAATAGTATATTCTTTTATTTTCAGTTCAAGTAATGATATTAATATTTAAGCGATACTATTTATGGGATTTGCTATTGCATTGTGAGATAATATTATCGTTTTCTTAGATCAACCGATTGTTTTTGCGATTGCAATATACTATTACTGTGTACGCATTCACGCTTTCAATTTCTATAAACTCGCAATAACTCGCAGGCAGGTATACAAATATATCTAAGTAAATATGCTAATACAAGCGATTTATTTCCGAGAGCGGAGAATATTCGATATAAGCCACACCCATATGGAAGAAAGTTAGATATCGCCCCTGTAGACCCCACGATATTAATTCTGGAATAAACTGTAAATAGATTTTGTGCCCATGTATCTATTTTGATTTGTGTCTAAGATTTGATATTGTTTCCAAAAATGTATCACCACGCAATAGGTACATAATAATTTCAGAAGTAAAGTGTCTTAACAATTAACTAACTTTGGGAAAGCTTGTATTTTTTATATACACACTTATGGCTATGACACACACCTCTAAAATTTCACATACACCCCATTAAAAATCTCAATTTTACATAATTTCTGGTATACCCTTTTACTATACCCTACAAAACACTTAATGGCATACAAAACTTATTTTTGATAAAATAGCCCATACAGTATTTTGTTTTCAAAGTAACGGCATTTGTTTAGGTGTCTGCTTTTAAGGTGATTATTATCTTCTAATTTTTAACAAATGATCTTGATTAATTTTTGAACTTTAATTACTTTGAACACAACATTGCATCAATATACAATAATTAAAATGAAATTGTGGTAATGATTCATAATAATTACTAATAAACCCATGGGAAATAGTTGGCGCTTTTTATCTGTAAATCTCTCTTGCACAGGTCTGGTAAAAAAAACAGGTTTATAAATTGTAAGCGCATCAACATTAATTTCACTGAAAGTTTCGTCTATATAGATTTTTAACGTCTAATTGCCCGTCTATGTATGTTAGATGTGACATAATGATTAACATGTCTACCATACCTTAGGTTCTTTGTAGATTAAAACTTATTCTATGACGTTGTTTCGTATCCAAATCTAAAATTATAGGACAGAGAATTAAATTGGAAGACCATGACAAATAAGTTTGATGTAAAAAAAAAACGACAAACGTTAATGAATACTTTGTCCTTATTTGCAGATACTAATTATTATAATTTCCTTAAGCATCAACATATTCGTGTTTTATTCTCATTCGAATTATTTAACGCACCCAATATGATACAAGATATTAATTACGTAAATTCGCAACTAAAATGGAATTTTCGCAATTTGATGTTTTTGATTATAACCGTAAATACCAGTAACACCTACATTTATAACATGTATACATGTATGTAATAGCGTTACTTATGTAACATATGGATGTCAAATTATTTTTGGAAGAATAAGTATGAGTTTGATTCTGTAAATGTCGAAAAAGCAAATGTTCCTTCCATTAAGCTAACCAACTGTATGGTACGAGGGCGACCTGAAGTGCTTTCGGAATTGGCAAGAAATGACGCATGAAGATTGAAGTGGATTCATTGGTCAGCATGGGCAAACTTTTTTATAGCAATTGCCAAAATTCACACGTCTACTGTCAATAATTGTTGTTTTAGAGTGTGTCAAAATATGTGAGAAATGTTCGAATAACCTACCGCACAATAACTAACTCGTGTGTCTTATCGGCTCACTAATACTGTTCTTATTTATATATGCTTTTAAAGCATTGAATAAGTTTAAAATGTACCGTTACAATGAATTCTCTTTCCTAATAACTTGCAGATAAAATGTAATTCGTAAGATAATTACAATGAAATGATGTACTTCCTAAATGTTATCTGCCAGTCAGCAATATCTGTCAGTTACTTACCTAATACTTTTATCCTCACATTGATAAACCCACTCTATGATAGGTATTTTAAAATACTTGCATATAATCCAGCATTGTGTATACACGATGGTTACGCTCGATCGAACTGCTTTTATTAAACTCATATTACGTCATTTCCTTCGTAATAGAAGTTTTAAAAACTTATACATAGTAAATTTCCCTTGAACATCTCTTCGCTTTTCCTGAAGCCTTCCAGCGATATTTTACTGTTATAACGTTGTCCTTTCTATGTCGAAACCTCCTCTCTATACCGCGATCAAAACACAAGTTTAAGAGCTTTATTCAACCATAAAGTTACTCATAGCTTTGGGCACTTTCTTTTTTGGCAAAAAAAAACCCTTCGCTGGATGAGAAAATTCTTATTGTAAACGTTTATTCTCTATACTTTTATTTTTGTTTTCTTTTGGATTGTGATTTCCTCTAAAAGTTTTTTCGTCATTGTGGCTAATACTTTTATACCAACTTTATATAAACTAGTTGGCTTATATACTGGAACGTATTAATACATAATTAATTCAGTTTTACAGAAACTAGTTAGTGTCGAGGTAGTACATATATGTATGTATGTTGCAATATAATACGCTTCGGTTTGTTGATTTAAGATTGGCTAAACAAGGCCTCCCGCATACATAATTGTTTCAAACATACGTTGTGGTCTGTAAATAGCTGTTACTTAATTTACAAGAATTAGATCATTTTGTAAATATTTTCATGTTGGCAGAAGACATGTAACTTTAATGTGCTTTTATTGATTTCAATTCAGATTGTCTGTAGCGATATCTTTGAATCAGCATATGGTGTATAATTATAATAGCGTTATTTTGTGGAATTTGATTAAGCTGTTGAATAAAAACTACAACGTTAGATCATTTACGATGTTTCGCCACGGTGATAATTACGTTTACACATGTCTAACAAAGTAATACTTGCGCGTCCAGTATATTATATTAATAATTACGCAGTCGTTAAAACTTTAGGTAGTTAGCCTCTGTCAGTGAATTTTTTTGCTGTAGGTAGGTACATATTTTGTTGACGGTTGACATATTGGGTGATAAATTGGATTTTGTTTAATGACAGCAGTAGTTAATGATGTGGTAATTTATTATCTAAGATAATGTTTTAGAGACTGCTTTCAAATTTAAATAAATTCTTTAAGGAATGCACAAACTCTAATATTATTACATAATTAGCTGCAAGAAAATTCAGGAGATTGACTAAAAATATGTGTGGTAGCAAATTAGAACGGATGTGAAATGTGTAAAATAAAGTTCCACGTTGTTTCTGAAGGACTGTGCTGTATTTCAGACACCATAGTGTATTAGTGTCCGTTATAATCACAATTATCGGAAAGTGGCGTGGTTTTGCGGAAGGTTTACTCCAAGTAATACCTTCGTAATTTCCCACATATTTACGATAAATACTAAATTATCTGGATGGTATAGATTCAAAGAAAATTCGGTGTTAGAACAATATATATTTACTTCGCTTATGAGATTTTGTTTTTGTTGTGTTAGAATTTCAATATGTTTTATTCTATGATTTGGTACTTATTTTGCTGCCTAACATTTTTTAGTTTTGATAAAGTAACATTACTATTTTGATGTGCATATTATGAAAATAATCTTTAGACTTATTATCTAGATTTTGTATATTTATTGTATGTACAAGTAATATTTTATTATTTTTATATATGACGATATCAAATTAATACATCATTATAACTTTTAGTAGTATTTATCTTGGAAACAAAATATTTTAAATACTGTTGACATTACCAAATAGATTTGTGCATATGGCATAAAGCTTATAATATTTATTTTAATTAGATTATTGATTTATTAAACTATGTTTCAGCTTGCAGTTTTTAGATACTGCGCATTCTAATTATCCGCATGATTAAAAATATGTAGTAGTGCTGGATTTACATGTACAGTAAAACTTCGATTAACCGTCACTATCCGGACCAGAGCCGTGACGGATAACCGAATAGACGGATAACAGAAATCTCTTAATCCATATGTTCAGTGACGTGATTTCACTGCTGGCTTTGGACAATAATTAAAATAAAATCCCTCGAAAATGAATAACACACACATATTGTATTTAATTTTTCTAAACGATCAATCTAAATTTCAATTTACACATAGTAATGTGCAGAAATATATTGCAATACATAAATATACATACTATATTTTATGTATAAACTTACGTTACTTTAAAATAATCTGTAATCTCCTTCTATCTCTTTGAGGTTCGAGCTTTCTATGCGGCGATATTTCGTATCTTACGGAGAAGTAGATTCTGTGTTCCATTTGCTTCGTCTTGCATTTCAAACCAATCGATGCACTTTGATAACATTGCTTTTGCTTCTGAGTGGCTGGTTGTAGGTTTTTTCATCAATCATCAATTTCTTCTTCTTCATTGGTAGTCATACCAGAAACAATTTCATCATCGCTCAAAATTTGAAAACCTCCATCCATTTTGTCACATGCCAACTACCCTGTTACTTCTTGCGTAATCTTTTCACTATTTAGTCCTGCATTGTTGCACAGTAGCACAATTTCGTCGACACCAACAGTCTCAGTTCCTTCAGTATCATCAATACGTTCACGAAAGAGTGCATTCCACCCATTCTATAGATTAGATACTGTAAGGTTAGCCCAGGCAGTCTCTTTCAAAATTCTTCAACACTCATGGCATCATCAGATGAAAGCAAGCATTCGATAAAAGCTTCTCCGTAACGTCGCTTCATATTTTCAATTATGCCCTGGTCCATTGGTTGGAGAAGTGAAGTTGTATTCGCTAGAAGAAACAGACACGTTATTTTGCTATCACAACTTTTGAGTTCACAAGTGAGGTGTGTCGGGGCATTGTCCATTAATGGCAGTGCTTCTTGCGGCAATATGAGCTCTAACTTGAGGCACGAATACGTTATAGAACCATTCAGAAAAAAATTGTTTGGTCCATCCAAGAATTTTTTTGTCCATAATAGTTCACAGGCAATGCCTTCATATTAACCTGTAGCTTTTTGGATGTACCTATTACAAGCAGGGGTAATCTATGATTGCCGGTGGCATTTGAACAGATCATAACAGTGATCCGATCCATTTGGATCTTAAAACCTGGAGCTGCTCATTCCCAAAATGATGCCAATGTTTTTGTCGCAAAGCTTTCCATTTGAACTCGGTTTCATCACAATTGCAAAATTGTTCCCTATTGACGTTCAATGCAGATATCTTTAAATTTAGTTGTTGTTTGAAATCAGCCAAATCAAGGTCCATCCTTCTCCCACCCACCGACGATTAGTCACTTTCATCATCACGTCGCTGCCGTATAGTTATAATTTTTTTAGACAGCGACGAATAACAGAAACTGACGGTTGTACGAGTGACGGTTAATCGAAGTTTTACTGTATTAAATTACCAAAACAATTGATGATATTTGAAATTTAATACAAGATAATATGTACTAATTCTGACATTTTTTTATGAGAGATTTCACCCAACTGTGTTTGAGATAAGCGTATGTAGCGTTTATTTAAACATGTAATAGGCACCAAACTGTCTGCTAATAGTGTGAAGTATTCGGAGCACCAATTTAATTAGTTAATATTCGTGAAACTAGATTTTTAGCAAATAATAATTCCTTCGTGTGGCGCCACTCTGTAGAGGATGACCTTTGTAAGGGAATACGTGAATTTGCCTGGAAGGAAATTTTTGTTTGGAGGAAAACTAATTTTGTGTATTTAGTGTTCATCGTGATAAAGTACATTTTAGCTCGAATGCAAGATATCTGTAGATTCATTGATGAAGTAGAAGTATGTATGCATGGTGTTTTAGGTGAAATAGTAAATATTTTGGGAAGTGAGAGTATAGAACGAATGAAAAATTTATAGTTTTATTGGTTCCAGCGATACCTTTTTGTTTCGTGTGTTGGTACTTTTCTATTTGTTTATTTGTCAAGTGACAGTATCAAAAATAATAGTAACTCATATCAATGGTCGGACGAAAACTCATTTGCTATTGTAAACACACATTTTCCCGAACGGTTTTTTGTAAGGATGTGATTTAGTAACATAGGCAATCCCTGCTGTATTGCTGCACTCTTACACGACCACGTTATCTATATTTTCTTAAAAATAAGCTTCCAGCGTGATTGGAAGCTTCCTTGTAATAAAAGCATGGATATGATCGCCCAGTATGACGGGACCCCTCAATCAGGCAACACCTTCAGACTTTTATCTGCGGAGATAGTTGAAAGCGAAGTCTATAAAGAACAAACGAGTAAACATGAGAAACAAATAGATCATTAGGATTACGAATATCGCTGCCATTATAGAACACCAAAACGACCCTAGAAAGTAACTCTTGTGAGGTGGTGCTGTCAAGGTAATTAGAAAGTTAATTCAAGAATGTTGTCATTTGCCTTTGTATGTGTAACCAGACACAATTGCATACGGAATTTCTTGTTCGAATTACTCAATACCATCACCACCTGCAAATTTACTATTCCTCCTGAAACACGCTGTATATATTGATATCCTACAGCTACAGTATGGTATTCATCATTTTCGTTTGATTTGCTTAAAACATTTTTTAACAAACAGTTGCGCATATGTGTATGTACTAACAGTGCTTTAATTCATTATGTTTCGTTTCCATTTAGATTTGCTTTTCGTAACCTGCGTCAGTAAATTAAAGCAACATTAAAAATAATAGTTGTAATGCCTTATTTACTTATATGGGAACAACGAATTCCTACAAGCTTGGTGTATTGTCGTTTATTTATCATAAAGTGAATTCAATTTGAACATTTCAATGTTATTAATGCGATCATTCTAAAATAAGAGATCATACATGTGAGACAGCTACGGAAAAATCATCTTTATCAATATGAGAACTACAAATTCACAAAATGATCTAGTATGGGTTTGTCAATTAAAGCCATAAGATACTAAATCCGTATCATGAGGCACCTAAATTGTTAAGTTGTAAAAACAGTAACATTAATCGAAGAAGGATACAGCTGACGTCGTGTTGCAAGACAATTTAATGTAAAAGCCTTTCTGTCATTTAATTGTATGGGATTTGGAATCGGTATCTTCAGCATGACTAACTGAAACAAAACATTGAACATTGACAATTAAATACACATTCAAGTGAAGTTGGGTTTTATTATTTTTTCTATTCAACTGTATGTTAGATACTTCACTAGCTCATCAATCTATATATAATTTAATGGATATGTTAGAAGGGGTAGTCAAGTCAAGTCGTAAACGTGCGACAACCGCTGATCAAAACACTTACTTGCGCAACTGCTCACTTAGACGACGCATATCTACTGCTGGAGACTTGCAGAGTGACTTTAAAAGTCTCTCCAGACACATCAGTGCTGTGTCCGTTCAGTATCAGTGTCAGTGAAAAATAAAATATCGTTGCGTTTGCTTCAACCAGACTTGTTCACACACGTCCGACACAGTGACGTGTTTAAGTAGGTAGTATTTTTCACTGACACTGATACTGAACGGACACAGCACTGATGTGTCTGGAGAGACCTTAAAACAGCAAGAAGTTTGTACAGAAACTTTACGAAAAAGGTTGTGAGAATATAACCTTAGATCTAGAAGACCAGTCCGAAAGCCACAACTGACTTCGGCTCATAAAAAAAACCGACTGGCATTTGCTCAACACTAAGTAGATTGGGAGATAGAGCAATAGCTTTCAAATAGTATAAAACTGAGGGCGGTAATCTTTCTTGTTGAAATCAATGAAAAGTTGAAAAGCTATTTATAAATATGTACGTAAATACATATATGTACGGTTATCAAGCTTTATATATGACTTCGAAGATAAAACCGAGAAATTGTTACGTTAAAGTTACTACACCCGGTGTCTCTAATATTGAGTCGAAATAAAGTTGCATTACCTAATACACTAATTTTTTTCGCAAGATTTCTTAAGCATTTCCAGTAAAACTAGCGGTACCTAATTTCTAGCCAATATTATCCATGAAAACCAATTTCGTTTTTTCAACAACTTCCATCGTCTAGGTATTGATTAATTGTGAGTACAATGTAAAAGTTCTGGCGTATTCGAAAGTGTAGAAACCTTATCTCGGAGTTGATGTGAAGAGCAATGACTGCGAAAATTTGTAAATTTTTAAAATTAGATTAAAATTCAATTTCCTCTCCGAGACAATCTTAAATCTAATTGCGATAAGTGAATTTTCCAACAGTTTTCCGTCACCCAACGAATAAACTACGGATTCCGAGTTAAATGAACTTTTTCTCGGGTAAGGTAACATTTTCCATTTCATTTTGTTTGTATACGTGTATGTCTAAAGAATATTTAAAAAGCGTTGACGGAATCCTATATACTTTTTGTACGAACATTGTTTAATGTAGGCAATGTTTTTATGTATCATCATGAACTCACGCTTTAGTTTCGAAAGTTTGCAGCAATATGTATGTTTTCTTGTTTTTACATTTCACAACAAAATAGTATTTAGTAAGCAACGAAAACAATCTCCAGCCGTGAATTATATTACTGATTTTATTAGCTTTAGTTACTTTCAGATATACATAAGTAATACAAGTTAATAAGAAGTTATACATTAATATACAGTGTGTCCCCGTATCAACACATGAATAGGGCAAAGTAGTTGAACAATTTTTAATAGAGACTAAATTGTGCCGCAAGTTTAGTTACAAAAGATCAAGTTGGAAATTTTCAAAAAGTAATCTCTTCTATCAGTAAAGTGTGTGTTCTGTGGGGGTTACGACAAAATATTATTTAGTTGTTCAAAATGATAAATTATGAAAGTATGTAAAACTTTAACAAGATTTGTATTATTCTTGAAATTTGCAGGTGTGATATGGGAAACCGAGAACGTTTTGATAATGTTATCATAAATAGTTATTGCAATTAGTTGTACAGTATTGGACCAATCTACAATATCTAGACTAGCACAAAAATTTCTCATTATTGGCATCAGGGTACATAATATACCAAAAAGGCACAGTAACTTTGATAAAATGAGTTTCAGTTTCAAGTTTTCACTAAAACTAGACAGATTTATATTGTGAATCACATTTGCAACGTATAATAAGGTAAAACCATATAAAATCGAAATTTGTCACACATTAGAAGAAGAGCTCAAGTAAAATTCTTAGAAACACACACTGCGTTTCAATTGTCGTTCCAGGTGTGTATTTCATTCCATTTTCGGAAATGATATATTGAATTCTTAACGTCAGAATGTGGATAATTGGCGAGAAATTACTAAGTATACTTAGATGCGGCATACTGTCTTGTTTGACTGTAATTCATTTAAAATTGTAAAGACTCAAAACTAATATTTCTGTCAAATAAGACAACTTGCTATTTTCAAAACAATGCAAGATGTTGGACCTAAAAGTTAGGCGAATTAAAACTAATTTTAATTTGAATTACTAACCTATTTACAATACATTTAAATTGACATTTTAAAATCACAGACGCTAACGGTAGTAAAGGAACGTGTAAAGATAACGTTCTGAATGCAAGTATATGAAAAGTTCGCCTCTCAAACGGTGTGAGCATCCGTGAAGTATTATCGCCTTCACGTTCCAGAAACTACACAGCTGCAAATGTCAGATAGCACTTGATGCGAATTAAGCTGGAACCAGTGTGCTCTACATTCACAAGTACAAATCTTCAATTACATCCCATCGTTCACTTACTTTTGTGTTATTGTGATTTTTTATTTTCTTACCATACTATAGAATATTATATATTATTATATGCAACACCAAATATAAAACGTAATATAGAATAGTGTGCATGAAAATTGGTAAGCCGTAAATTCAAACTGTTGCAGTCCAAGTTCATTAAACTAGATGAAGAAGATCTGGCACGTAATTTACAAACTTCAAGTATGCTACATACATAGCACATTTATAACATAAGAGACACCGTGGTAGCACCTGAAGGTGTCTATGGTTTGAAGATGAAAAAAAGTCAAAAACTATTATGTGAATTTCTAAAATAAAAGAAGCCTGGTTACAACAGAATAAAGTTAGCTTTCCGTATTTAAAACTTCTAAATACTAACCGAAAGTTGGAATTGTGGATATTTAATCAAAAATTAGACCAAGGCCGCTTTTATTTAACTAATTCTAGAACACCTTTATTTTATGCCCAAAGTATTCGAATGCCTAAAAGATTTATAAATTTTACAGTTTCTCTTCTTGTTCTAGTTTTCCATTAGTTTCGGCTTGAAGTTAATTTGCCACGGTCCTTCGATTCCTTTCCTTCTTCCACGTATTGGTATATTGACGTATCCTGTGCCACCTGCATCGTTCTAATTTATCTCGTATTGGCTTTCTTAACTTCGTATGCTCTTTTAAATTGTGGCTGTTTTGCATACCATGAAAATGTCCTTGTTTTTCCTGTTTGTAAAGCCTGTTTTGTAGAACATTTTCTACCAAAAAGTCCAGTGTGTTCTACCAGATAGTAAGGTATCACGCCTGGTAAAGTCCGCCAGCTCTATAAATGACTTTACTACCATCGTATTTCATATCTGGACATTATTCCATAAATTTATTTATATTGTCCGCGCACAGCAACCTGTTTGTTTTGCGGTCATAATTACGCAATAAAAGTCCGCATATAAACTAATCTTAGTATATTCTACAAGACGCACGATATTCATCTGCGAGCGTTCAGTAACGTTTACATGCTCGCATCATTTATGTATGTAAGTTTCATGAGTGAGCATAAGCGATACGAACCCGTAAATGTTTACACATAAAATAATGACGAAAAATATATTTTATAACATGCTGAAACAGTTACTATATTAAAAGCTTCTATCAAATCACAAACTGAGTGGCATCTCCTAAATATTTAAATCATTATATATGTTTTATTTTTTAATGATGAAAGTGAACGTTCCACATCGATTGGAGACCATTTTTTATCTTTCCATTCTGCTGTAATTCGCCTTTTAACATAGGCACGAGCAGATGGCATAACATTTTTTATTGATGTCCGACTTGGTAAAGTATAATCTGAATACTTGCTCCAGAAGGAAAAAAATGCTTCTTAGTCTAGTAAAGTGAACGGTAGATTACATAGAATAAAACAAACCCCTATATCAAATGTTAATTGTTCGCTGTATTGTTTGCCAACGGATTGCAAAACAATGTTTTATACTTTTTAGAAGACGTTCATACTTCTATCTGCTGATACACGTCAAATAGTTGTCGCACCTTAGGTACATATTTAATTCTATCACCTTCGTATTCTAAATTCTGCATGCTCACTATTACGTGTTCTAGTTTCTTCGACATACGCCGTTTCTGAAACGAACGTAATTTTTTAGGTACGTATGGACTGATAAGCACTCACAACGACTAGTGGAATAATACTAAACAAGTGTGCTTTGATACGGATGCTCGAGATTCTGTGCCACGCATTTCATCTTGCTTCATTTTGCTCTCCGCGCTGCACTGAAACTGTCTCGTCTTTGTTGCATTTAATAGTTACTCCAGGTCCACTACATAAGTATGTATTTCGCTTGGTGCTTCCCTGTCTAGCGCTTATAATTTAATTTTATTTTGTTCCTCTCCTGAACTCTAATGCAATATACACAAACAAAAACTAACGTCTCAAATACTAAACAGTCTTTTAATCCCAGATATGTTGCTAGGTCAAGGAAAATAGCAATTAATTAAATACCAATTTATTCCAGAACATAAACTATTATATTTTTGTTTATAATACTTTTTCGGTTGAAGAAATCGGTATTTAATATGTGTCAAATACTATTAAAACATATAGCCATGCCTATCAATAAAAATATATTTAAAAAATATATATGGAAGACATATCGAATCATGGTTACATTCTGAATTAAAACTAAAGCACTTATTAATGTGAATTTAATATAACTATAAAAATAAAAATGAATTGACTTATCCGTATATCAATGTATGTTTGGTCAAGCTCTTTCAATTTTGTACAAGGACTACGGCAAACATGTCAAAAAACCTAATCAAGAGCTTAAATTAATAAAATTCACGCGTGAACTAAATTATTATAAATGATCTTTAAATTGTTCATATCAGTTCGAAAATTGACGACGTTTTTTTGTTCTTTTTTGATGTATATCATTTCGTAAATCAGTCTTTTTATAATTATTTTCCTTTTTCGAAATCTTAGCAGTTTTACAATCAAAATTATGTCGTCTATCTTTAGGGTGCTTAGACAAAGCAGTTACAGCGGAAATTAATTTACGATATCATCTATGTATACTCAAACAAGAGAAAAACGCTCTAAGTACTTTTTTATGTGTGGTGGATGCTTAGTTGCAGTGACTCTGTAAGCTACAGCGCTTGTATGGCTGTCGTTGCAACTTACTGGTCATAATATAGATTAATACTAAGCAGTACCACTTAAAACGGATCTCTATATAAGTCTTGTAACAGTTAAACAGTGAAAATCTATCAAACAGAAAAGTATTAGGTATAGTATCGCGAAATGCTGTTTTACCCTATAGTTTGATAGTGTATTTCTAGTTGTACATCCTTTCTCTGACCTCAGTCTATTTTACAGAAAAGAATTCTCTTTTATCGACCACAGAAACGTTAAATTTTATGATTTACCTACAGCTCATGCACTTGTGCAATTGTGTTAAGACAACTATTTCCTTATTTCGAAGACATATACGTACGATCTTCTTCAAATTAAATGCGAATTAGTGGAGAATTTCCATTTAGTAAATAAAAGTTCCGCTTCCAAGCGAATTTCATTTCAACTTCTTTGGAGTAATTCAATTCAAGCCTTTATTTATTAAATGCATGAACATTTAATTTGGAAAAGATGGTACATCATTGCAAAATGAAAGAATGTCTGTTATAATGGATTCTACTGATTGTCCTATGAGTTAAATAATATCTAAACAGATGATTACACAACTACGTCATTATCAGATGATAATGTATTTAGCATAGTACATCCATAATATATCGATATGATTTAATGTCAGTCGTATAGTATGCATAATGATCTTAAGCTTTAGAAGGTATGCACACGTATACAGAGTGTTTCACATCTATTTTTCCACTCATTTACTCGGATAGTAAGAACGATACAAATCTGCAGTTTAATATTAATAATAATATACTGTTACTCCTCCCCTCCCCCCTTATTTCTTCAAATTGCACCCCTCTTTTTATTCGTGAGTTTTTGGCTATTTGTAGTCTGAGAAATACAGTCACAAATAATTGTTATATTTATTCCAATTATTACTAAAAATGGGGGTTTAGTGTTTATGCATGGAAATGCATTCTTCTTAAAAATTAATCGGATTTAAAAACGGCTTTTGCACTTTCTTTAGCGTACGCAAAATCAATCGAGTTCTTACAATTGCTATCAATATCAGAGCTATTATAATTATTTTAAAAATATGTAGTTGTCTTATTGTAATTATTAATTTAATTAAATATTAGGTAATCGTCAGATTGTTAAATCTAACGTTTAATCCAATTGTTTATAAAACAAGCGACAGACGAAATAAAGAATAAGTACATATGAATAGCAATTTGAAGCAATCTTCAAATGAAGTATCACTCGCACATCAGTGCCATTTAAGAAACGCCTTGAAAGTAGTGCCGCGGCACCATCTATATAATTATTATATATCGCTAGTTATTTATTTAAAAAGTGTGCTATTCTTTACTTATACCAAATGTCTTTTGATTCTAGGGGGCTCCCTGAGGGTGACTGTCTTCTATTGTATTGCTTTTTGTCTACTTATTCATTAGTTCGGAAATGTGTCATTTAAATACCTCACAATATTAGCTGCATAATTTACAAGGACTTTATCTTGCTTAAACAGCAATGCTTTATTTGCTATATTTGGATCATTTTCACCATGATAGAGGATGTCTAAAATTAGAATTAAATGGTATGTTGCGTATGGCTTTCTCGCAACCAGCATTCAATCTTGATAGTATGTCACTTCTCTTTTTTCAAAAATATTATAGTATTTTATGCATACCATAATCGTGTGAATGTGTAGTACTCGAGGAGTCTGGATTTTCACTAGATCGGTAGCCCTCCATTTTGTTTTAATTCGGGCTCACTAAAGAATAACGTAGTGGTTCTCTATCAGCACATTTTTATTAAACATTTTGCAAACCTTTTGCTGTATCCTCTGGTTTTATCTCGCTTGGTATCAGCAGAATTTCAGTTCTTTTTATCTTAAACGTGTGGTATGAGTAATTCAATTTTTGATTGGCAGATGTCATAACTATGAGTAAGAGGTACTAATAGTTATAGGTGAAAAGGAGTACTAGCTGTACAACGTTAGGTGTAAAGGGAATTAATGGAATTGCAGCTATTGACGTTAGAATTAAGAAGACGAGTGTGCGATTTACTCCTACATATTGTCCATAGACAAACAACGTTACAATAAAACTAAAAATAAATAACTTAGTTCATTAACTAATTTTAATTTAGATTAATGATTTTCACCCTATAATCTCTGTATATTCTACTATATATTATAACCTGATCAGTATTGATCATTTTATTAACATTTAGAATTCTCAGAAATGTTTTAAATAATTCAAGTAACTTTAAGTCGATTACTATAATACTTTTGTACAACATTGTATATACACTTTAGTTGTCCACTAAGAATTCCACCTGTCTCTATCTTGATAACATCAATTCCCCAACTTTTGGTGGGAAAATTACGATTACTATAACCCCACTTACTGTCCACTACTGTCCACGTGAAACATTACACTTTCGAGTTTTAATTAGCGTTGTTAATATTTTAAATATTTTTTAAATATGTTGTTTGATGTTTGATATTGATGTTACCGCATATTAACTGCATATGAGTCTTGTGATGTTGCCGTACTTCAAGTATTACCACGTAAGTTAAATAATTTACTTCGTCTTAGGAATAGCCGAATTTTAATTCACAACTTCTGTTGTTTTTATTTGTAGTTTTGTTCTCTGAAGAAGCTAATAAAGAATTAGCGAAAGCTTAGATACGAAAAAAGGTTCACGTCTTCTTAATTCTAACGCCAATAGCTGCAATCCCATTAATTCCCTTTACAACTAATAGTTATTTATGTATCAACAGCCTCTTTCTTTTATAACATAAAATGTTAAGTACAAGACAGCAGCCAAGAGCTAAAACTATGTCGAATGCCATAAAAGCAAATTACACCCGCGGTACATGCACAACTGTGGAATGAAGATGTTTTTATTTAAAAATGTTTTAAGGTAAAATGCATTTTCCACTCGTATCTAGCGTTGCTTTTATTAAATTTAAGACTTGAAACGTAACTAGGGTAGCCGATAAACGACGGCATTGTTCGTGTACTATTGTCTATTTATGATAATATTCGTGCATAAAATTATTTAGTTTCTATGGAAACGCTGTACCATACTTAATAAAGCGTATTGGTTCTTCACTTTTTGGGAGGATGTTATTGACGAAGATAGTTCAGAAACGGTTGGAATATCATATCTTAACTTCAGGCCGTGTTGAAAGGTCGTGGATGAGTACTTTTCACAAAGTATCAATATGTCAAAAGATAATATTATATAGGTATATACTATTCAAAAAATTGCTGATAATATATTGCTGACAATGATCATGTCGCGAATAAAGTAATAGTAAGTAATAATAACCTTCTTAAAATACCAGGCGACGTATTCACGCGGTTTTTTATTAAAGGTTTAAAAATAATTAATTTATATGTTACTTTTGCACAACTGTATATACATACATAGTATATATTATGTATATATATAAATACATATATTAAAGTATAATGAACCTGTAATAAAATTAAGCTTTGAGACATCCTCTTATTCAACGTAGTTTAATAAAAATGTTTGTGTCAATTACATTTTCGTAATAGCAATAGCATATTAGTAAGAAATTTAATTGCATAGGTGTAACACTGTATAGAGTATATAACTGTAGTTGTAATTAGGATAATTTGAAATAGTCTACAATACTTTGTAAATGCAAAAAATATCTCTTCGACACAAATTATACTTGCCATTTAAATATCGAACATATTATATGACCAGTTTGATTGCTGGATCATTGAACAGCTTAAGAATCGACGGAGACCGTTACTTTGATGCATTCAATATTATTATGTCTATAATAAACATAATCATCATGTTTGACTTCTTTGGTGTGAGTACCTAATTAGGATGCTGGTTTAGAAAGTAATCTATTTTTGTAATTACACATGCTATTTGTTATATGCATATAGTATGTATAGTAAAATTTAGGCTGAAATCTAGTGCTTCATTTGATTGATTGTAGTAAATCTTATAAAACTTCGAATAGATGCCTCGTTGTTTTTACTTCACATTGGTCTTTATTGTAAGTTCCATAGACTTACTTTCTTAATTATCAATTTATTGAATTGTTTTATTTAGGTCTTAACAATATAATATCTTGTCGATGAAGCTCATAGCTTGGGACATAATTAATAGTAATGTGGTAAGGCCTTAGAAACAAGTTTACACAGTAAGTCTTGACAAGTCGTACAGCTTAGGAAGCCACTGCAGCTGTATTCACTACAAAAAAAAAGTATGAGGACTGTTGTGTGTCACTCCTCTGCTTCTAATCTTAATATCAGCAACGTTCGATTTGCTCTTGCTATCGAAAGCAAAGGAACAGCTTTAGTTATTACTTGCAGCTTAAATACTATTTGTGATAGTCAGTAATATTAGTCGGCAGGGTAGTTGTAACTATTGTACTATAGTCAATGTTCCGGTATTGCCAGTTTGTGCATAAATTAAACTTATCGTGTAAAAACCAATTCACATTAGTTCAATGGATGCTTTCTAAAGATGCGCATTAACGTACCTATATACCCGACAAAAGTTTTGTTAATGTACATACTTTATTACTTACTCAAGAACTTTACTCGTTTTACATCACTCTCTTAATTACCACATGAAGTTTAGTAAGTATTTAAATCATATGCATTCGTCGACTTCACTCCATTTTAAATAATTTCTGATAGTAGTGGTAAATGTCTGTGTACTCGATGCTTTTGTATACGTCTGTCTTGCGGGCGCTACAACATTGTATACGGTAGTTAACCGCTAATTCATTTTGTGTTGTTCAGTTTCATATCCTTGAGAGGATCAAAATTTGATAATGCTTTTATAATAAACCAAGCCGTAATAAATAAAGAATGAGAACTATCTCCGTAAGAGGAACAAGTGTTTCATTCTCCTCTAATTCCACTTAACGGTGTGCTTTACTTAATTACGTGTCAGGAAGTTGCTGTAGCAGCTTTGGTCTCCGATACTGCCGCTCCCGGAACACATCAAATGCGACCTGTTTTCGAATTAAATATTTACCTTCAATGCAGACACTTCGCTCGACGAAAACTTCCCCGTAACTTCGGTGAATCTACACAATTTAACCCCGAAATAATCCTAAACAATTCCTCGGTGAGGAATCGGAATGTACGTACAGGTGTGAGATTACACGTACTAGCGTATCCTTACTAATTAATCTACTCAGTTTATGTTACAGATGAATACAAAGTTTATTTATTGTAGAATGGTTTTATTGTTTCAAGCTGTAATTGGTTGTTATTGTTTTCGCTTGTGGTCTTCATAATTGTATCAACTAAAATATACGTTTAGCCTAGCTATACATGATATGTTATCTGTGTTAAATAAGTCAATAAACAAAATGTCATTTAATTATTTACACAGTACAAAATGACGTCGGGTAAATTTTGGTTAGCTTTTAGGTAAAATATTTAGTGCAAAATATCGTACAGAAAGAAAAAGCACGATACATGTAAAGGCATGTTGTTGATATAAATATATACAAAATTACACAGGCATTAACTTTGCATTGAGTTGTTCTCCCTGTGTGTTAAGATAGTTAAGGTACATCGACAAGAACTACGACAATATTAAAGTCTTAATCACAACTATACTGTACGATAATGCGAGAATTACTTGAAATAATGAACAATTTAAGTAACTAAAAGGACAGAAGCTCAGAAACACCTGGCGAAGAATATCGCGAGATCATCAGCGAGATCATAATACGGAAACGGATGTTGCCCGTTGAACTGGAATTGACACGAATCAGCGCAGTGAGAAAGAAATAATATATCTAAGGAAGAGTAGAATACATCAGTTTTTAGAAACCGTCTCAAGAAGCTAAAAATATCAATGAAACGCCAAGAAACAATTTATTTATACGGCAACAATGGTCGCGAAAACTTACACTCAATTGTAAGAAATATCGTGTATGTATTATCTGCCGTAATTGTGAATTTGATAATAGAGAACCTATAGCAAAATTCATTAAATAAATTAAATTGTCATGTACAATTTGTGTAGCTTATTACATTGGCTGCAAAGAAATTATTAAAATTATTATTCGTATGTTTTAGTATGTTCTACATACATACATTTAATTAGTCAATGTTTCAAATTTTTTTCTTGTAAAGATAACATACAATAATATTAAAATTAATCTAAACTGGCACACGCAGTAATTGACATTTGTTGAACATAATTCATTAGGATACTTCGTACATTTTAAACTATTGGAGATATAAACGTAGTTTTTGGTGCTATGCTGGCTTACGCCTTAATTAACCGCATTTTACATCGAGATCTTACTTGGCGGAGAATTAGAGGTCTCAAAAAGCAGTTGTTATTATCCAGACGGTGCAGGCAGCACTTTGTTAGAATCGGCGGATATTAATTTACTTTGCTATACTTTCAGCGCGTCATTTATTGCAACACCGCCGTCTATAGAGCAAGTGATATAACGGTAACACCAGCAGTGGTGAGTCGAATGGAGGAGATAAGTGCATTCCACCGCACCATAAGAATATATTGGTACAGAGTACTATTGCATATACCGCTCGATTTGAGTAATAGGATAAATACCGGCGGGAAGGGGCAAGGGGTACGAAAATTCGCTAACAAGTGGGGACGCGTATGAGTCTATCACAGTGCTGTAGACTACACGAGATTAAACTGTGATAGAGAGATTCCTACGCGTCCCCACTTCTTAGCGAATTTTCGTACCCCTTGCCCCTTGTCGCCGTTACTTATCCTATCACTCAAATCGACCGGTATACATGTATATATGTATAGAACTGAGTAGTGTATTTAAAAACCTAGTCTACTTTTGCCTTTTTTCCACTCGAAGATAGATTATGAATGTTATATGTCTGTTGTTTTTTCGGGAGCACTTGTATATTATGTTATTTGGAACTTAGTCCACAATTAGTATGTACACTGCAATACTGACGTAGAAATCTCACCTAGTCCATTAGTCACTTCTACGACCTTGTGATGTCGATAAGTTTCGCGTCGGATCCTACTCCCTTACCTTAAGGATACCATCGTAGTAACTTCGCGTACACCAGCGTCGCTTTGCAAGTGTCGCGTTACAATATCTTTAATGGACGTCGGCGAAACCGTCTCAGAACCAATAAACGTTCAACTTGGCACACTCCACTGTGATATTCCTTAACGATCTCATTATTCGACAAGACTGGGTGGTTGGTCTTATAAAAGCCACCGAAATGGACCTAGTCGGGTATTAAATTTAAGGAACACCATTGCACGCCACCGCTGCACTAACCAACGGCGATATACATACATTCTAGCAAAACAGCTCCTTACCCAGGTTTGGCTCAAGTATTCATTCTATACGGTAGAAAGTTACTTCCCCGTTATAAATTTTACTAAAGTATTTAAAGCTTATTTTGTAGTTGGCGAGTTATTGCAATGCTAATGAAAATGCATATATCCATTGTCATCTCTGCTGGTTTCAGTATTAGTAAAACTTCAGGGTGAAGAATAAATGACTAACACCAACAATAGATACTGATATTTAGGAAATTATAATATAAGTAGATTTCCAAGTCTTTTACTGTGTGCTATATTTGCAACTTCTATACTTTTAAGTTTCAATTCATGTGAATGTGATTACTTTTTTATTTCTGTTAACATTTATTAAACATATATGATAACTTTATTCATAGGTGTCAGTACTTTTGACACGTGATATTAATACCAAACACTTACAGTATATAAAATTAATTACCCTTACATAGTGAAAAAAGTGTTGCTGATTGTGCTCTAATTTAGCAAAATTGTTAGATTTGCGCAGCACAGTTAGTATTAGTACTAATCTCTAATATTATTTATTTAATAGTAGATTTTACAATTTCATTAACAAGACTCTATAATATAGATGACAAAGACAGCCGTTAGATGAATCTGTATCTAACCATCGATCACACCTTACATGATACGCATGATACACTTTAACAATTTACTATTGCACATGTTCCTACCGGCCCTATATAACGTCACTTCCAATTGGGACGTCATTTTTATTACATTTTCTATAATATTGTGATGTGCATGTCTTTTGTGTATTGTTGATGAATTTAAAATTTTAGTTTGTTGAATTATTATTTTTTTATATGTGGTAGATGCTTAGTTGCAATGACTCCATAAGCTTTATCGCTTGCATGGCTATCACTCTCGCGGTGTAGTTTTGTGTGTAATTTGCGTTCAAATGGCTTTGTGACCGCATCATATCGCCTTTTATAATGCCGCGCTGTTAATCACTTTGCTCCCAACAGCCAATGGTAAGTCCATCCGGATTTCAACCCTCTGAAAAAATGTCACCGACTCTCAGGGGAATTGAAACCCGGCTCCTAACGTTCCGCCACAGCGATAGTCAGCCTCCTAACCATCGCGGCTATCGATCCGTTTCCAAGTTATTCCATTCATTTTCAACTGTTTTCATGTAGGTAGTTATTCCTACATAAACTGTTAGTGCTAATATAGGTATGTTATTTAAGACAAATAAATACTTTTGATCTTGTTTGTTAAAATAGCCTGGCCTCTATTTTGAATAACCGCTTTACAACATCGCGGCAGAAACTCTACTACTTAACGACAACGATTAACTGGAATGGGTGTTCATGCTTCTTGGCACACTCCCCATAATTGGTTTATATTTTGTGGCTTATCTGCTTAAACGATCTTTTTTGTATCTGCTTATAAGTGCTCAACTGAGTATGGGTCTGGTGATTGTACAGAGCAGATCAATAAAGTAACATTATTGTCTGGAAACCCCTTTTCAACCTTGAGAGAAGTGAAGACGAAGAGCGAATAAGAAGAAAGGCATTTTTCTTCCGCGTAGGCTAGTATCACATCTTGCATTATAGTAATATAGCTGTCAGCCTCGACAGTGCCACCAATTTTGTGCAGTGGTTCAACACTATGTCAAGGAAAACAGACTTAAATCATTACCTTGGAACTGCTATGTTTAATAACTTTCGATTTTAGTTAGGATTAAATTTTGGTAGTGGAGGTCTTCTGACATATTACTGAGATCCGTGAGGGTCAAGCAAAACAATTTTAGATTCATTGCTCGTGAATTGTGCCATAATAATTCGTGAAGTTACCGTGACCTTACCTACCGCGAAGTTTTCACCAATTGTTTGTTTCTGAGATATAGACTCCGTATTGATTCGACGTAAATAGTTTATTCAAAATTATTTAAATAAATTTCTAATAGTTACTTCAAAACAACTACGAACTTCTATTTACTATAAACGCTAACGCTTTATATGAAAATACTATATACAGGATTAGTCCATAATTGAGAGCGTGGGGTTAGTTGTTTACCTGCATTATAATGGATACAATTACAGCTATAAAATCCCATAAATGATAGAGTTTGAACTATTTTGACCACGATTTCACGATATTTTGCTAGCGTAGGTCTAAAGCAAGTGTAAGGAAAATAATACCTTAAAATATGGTAACATATCAACTTTTATTTATTTTGCTGGAATAAAATATGTATTACTGTCGGTATACTTTTAATTATTTTATGTATTAGAAAATACCCTCTTTCTTATATGATTTTCGTAAGTGTTGTACTTATTAGACTGTAACGATAAATTAAATAAGTTGTTATGTGTATAAGACACATTTTGATCCAGTGTATGTATACAGTATGTCCCCGGATCGACATTAAAAGAGGAAAAAAGTTTTTATTTTTGATTTTTGATTTTTTTTCGATAGTTTAATGGCAATTCATCCAGTTCATTAGTTAAAAACATGTACAACATTTGCAAATATGAATTACGGTTTAAATTTTTATCAAAAAAATATGGGCCAATAATGCTAAGGTACGAAACCGCACACCACACATTAACTTTTTTAAAATATTGTCGGTGACAAATAATTCTAAAGTTTGGATTCGTCTCACTCCAGTACCGGTAATGTTGAGATGAAATGACTTCGTTAGTTGAAAAGATTGATTCATCGGAGAACATCATTCGTTTATGAAAATTTGAATCTTCCAAAACTCTGTAGCCCATTTCTAAACAAAAATGCATACATTTGGCTTCATCACAATTTTCTAAAGTTCGCCTGAATTGCTGTTTAAATGGTAAAATTTTGTTCTTAAATATTCTTTGTACATGAGATTTACTTATCCCTGCTATTATTATTGCCTTCCTTCTTAAACACAACCTTGTAGCTTTTCTTGCGGAATAAACGGCGAAAACTGAAGCAGCATCGTCTTCGTCGAACAATTTCTTTGACTTCTTAATGTTTAAAACCAAGCATGTTTTAAGAAATTTGGTCACCAGGTTTCTTGCTCCAGATTTGAAATGGTAACTTCCGGGTGTTTTTGGTTGAATTTTCTAATAACAACTGGGTAGCACTCTACTCCATCAACATCGAATTAGATACATTCTTTGTTGTAAAGTCAACATTATAGCAAAATACTGTTCAAATTAGCGAAGATTTAATTTGCAGATGATTTGCAGTTATACTAACTTATTAGATTTGTCAACTGCTGTCAGTTGTATTTTCAATGAAATCCGCCTACTAGAGTTACTTCTAAAAATTACGAAAAAAGAACGTTTGTCTAAATTTGGAAAAAAATGATATTATCTCGAGAACCGTTCGAGTTAAATAAAAAGTAATTTGTGTTTTAGGGATTTGGAAACAAGCAGAGTAAGTCATCAACAAAGAAATTTTCGAGAAATTACAAATAATTTTTTTTTCCTCTTTTAAAGTCGATCCAGGGACATACTGTATAAATATACAATGTGGTCGCGTGCGTCTGCACTATAGCGATATTTGTAGTGTAAGCGAAACACACAGAGGTGTCCGTGTGTTAGAACGGTAAACAAGTAGACGCAATCTTCTACTGGATTACAACAGAGCTAGTATTACGCATATCCCTATGATGCACTCGAATTTATCAAAAAAATCCAGATTTATCGTCTACTTAGCGTTATAATACATGGACACCTATGTGTGTTTCGGTTGCACTACAGGTATCGCTATAGTGCAGACGCACGTGGCCACATTGTGTACAATATGCAGCAACACAAATATAAGTTATCGGTCCGTGAAAGTACTTCAAAACCTTTTAAACAGCATCTTCTGTACCACACACGTATATTTATATTGCTTCTCATTCACTGATATACAAAAGAGTAATGTAATCATTTTCTCTTTAAGTATCTTACAATAACAATAACTAACGATTAAGTATTCGTCCTACTTTTTCAATTAGTTACTCGGCGGATATTTCTTATGTACAGGGAAATAATATCGAAGATAAACGTCAATTGTGTAGCTACAACTCAAAGAACTTCTGTGTGTATCTTGTTGCAACTGCGTTTCTGAAGTGCACGACTTGATCACATTTCGTTTTGCTATGGTGTTTGTTCTGCTGTTAAACTAAGTCATTGTTTCTCTTAGACTTTCACACTTTGCGTCCCGTCTGGGCGGATATTGCTTGAAATAAAAGCAACGATCCTCGTCTTTCTAAACTATTACGCTTTGGTGTTCTGACGTCACATCTCCGTCGCTACATACAATTCAATGCTGCGTAGTCGACCACTCAGTTGAACTGTCTTCTATCCTTCTTTTATTTATTTTAGAGTATTTTACGTTTGAGTGCGCGGAGACGTTTAGTAGCAACAGCACTAGCTTCAGATCCAAAACTAAATTGGTATGGACAGACTTAAATAAAAGACACTCGCAGAAGACAAACTATGCTCGGTTCAGAATTTATTTGAAAACTTATTCTATTTCGTACGAGGAATGTCTTACGATTGTTATACATTTATCCTGTAAACGTAAAGACATTTTTAAGTAGATGTATTACTCATAGTCAATAATAATTATTTTATAAGGTAGAAGTACATGGTAATTATTATATACCGGGTGTCTAGCCTAAGATGCAACGGTCCACGACTTATTATTAAATTTTTGAAAAATGCTTCAAATAAATGTTGCCTCGAATCAAATTCTACACATTTTAGAATAATTAGTATCAGTAATGGCGGACTTCCGGTTCTACTGTAAGTAGATACTAACTTTATTATTTTAAATGGAATACCCTATAGGTTATTGCACTCTTTGATTAATTATTAAATTTAAAAGGCACTTTGTTAAACTTACATACATTGAGTCTAAGTTGTACCGTTTCCGAATTACGTGACGTTCTTCGAAAAAAATGACATCTGCAGCGTTTTCGGTGTTTGGAAATATCTCCGTAACTGCGAAAATTAGAAACATGCTGTTTTCAGTTTCCACTTTATCATGAAAGAGGGCACATCTTTTATTAGAAAATTGTTGCATTTATGTTACAGGGTGATTAAATAGGGATCCGTAATTTCCCAACTTTAAAATCATGAATAACTTAATTTTTTTAAATAGAATAGTATAGCAATTTTTACATAAATGGATGTAAAATTTGATTTTCTTCCGTTTTTATACGGATATTATTGTGTCTATTTCCAACGGTGTCGGAGATATTTCCGATTTTTCAGTTTTTCACCATCCGTATTTATTTTATTTAAACATTTTTTTACATGTCATAATGATATATTATTATCAGTTCTACTCTTAGTTACTTTTAAATTTATATATTGTTAGTTTTATTTAAATAACGTGTACATGCTACTTGTAGATGGTGGTTTGACAGCACTACCTAAGCGATTTAGATAAATTGAAATAAATTAGGTAAAGTTTATATTATGGATCAGTATTCATTGAGGACTGGAATAGCAAAATTCAATGAAACAGATCGCATTTTGGTTAAAGCTGCGATAGTCTCACGTAGTGGGTTTGGCCTTGGCAATTAGAGCAAGTATTGTTTGAGTTTGGCGGATTTTGGATTGTAAGTACTTTTCTTTCAATCGCAGACATATTTCCACCAATTTAATTAATTACTGTCACTCACAGTAAAATTTCGCCACCTTTATGAGAAATAATAATAATATTGACAATAATGGGGTAGCTCACAATTACGTAGTTTATTTGGTATTCTGGTAAGTGGACTGTGTAGACAGCGCATGTAGAAGGTAGGACTTAAATACCGTAAACCAGAACCGCGTATACAATAAATGAATTGTATTTTATATTGTTTTCATGCCCAATGGTTAGAGGTCACCATGAGGTATATATCACTGTAATGCTGTTTCTACTACTTAATAATCGTGTCCTTTTAAAGCTGCTTACTAGAATGTGATATCCTGACAGATACTAATACGGGTACAGTGTAATTGCTATTTCAGAATTTAATCTACACACAAATATCCCCATTTGTAGTATCATTATAGTATTCTCGGGGGCATTTTCCTCTTTTCAATTAAACTTCGAGTTTTATGAGTAGATAGTCTGGAAAAAGATTCGTCTAAAGAAGAAAAATCTCATAGGTATTTTCTGTTTTCTAGAAAAGTGGTAGATTCAGTCGTTTCAAATGCTCTATAGAATTTAGATCTTGTTTGAAGCTAAGATTTTGGCAGTTTTGCGTATATATCTATCTTAGAAAAGTTTATACGGAGGTAAAAATACGAAATTAGATTTGATTTCGTTTAACTCCATTCCTTCATCCATTCTTCCATTTTTGAAGAACTCTCCGTTTCGGAGTTAAATATTTTACCATAAACGGGCGATAGCCGCAGTGGTTAGGCGGCTGACTATCGTTGTGGCAGGACGATAGGAGCCGGGTTTCAATTGTCTGGATAGACGGTGACAGTTTTTCAGATGGTTGAAATCCGGATCGACTGACTGATTACTGGTATTAGAAAAAAAGGCGATATGATGCTGTCACAAAGCCATTTCAACACAATTTACAGATACAAAACTACACCGCGAGAGTTGCAGTAATAGCCAGACAGTGATACAGCTTATGGAGTCACTGCAATTAAGCACCCACCACACTTGAAAAAAAATTAAACGGATAAACTACTTTAGAGTAGGTAATAATACATTTTATACGGAAAACGTTGCCTCCCTTAAGAAGCAAATTCAACTTCATTTAGAACTTAATTGTTTCTGTTTTTTTAACTGTGAGGGGTGTGCTGCATAAGTTTCTTAAGTTACTGCTTGGCTAACCAATAATGATATCTCCGTCACGGATGACGTTGGTTCTGTCAGAATAGTATTGTGTTGAGTGAAAATAATTATATTAGGTGCTTACCTCTTACTAGTGAAATGACTTTGGCAGTTATTTTAAATTCCAAACTGCGCTGGAGATTCTTCGTTATTCTAAACCATCTATCCCTCTTTAGATTTTTCTACATTAGTGGCAATTCCTATTTCTAATTTCTATCAAGGACACGTTACTAGTTTGTAACATAAACGATAATAATATGTTAGGTATACAGATATGGATAAAAAATGGCCGGAATGCAATATGAGCTTCGTGCTTGGTTTAATTTCACTCTGGAAAGGTGTTAGTCTAGTTAAAATTTTAGAACAATTTTTCCTATTCGGTTATAATGGCGTCCAAGACCATTCCATTCGCCCCATTCTCCGTTAGCAAGCAAGAAACCCTATTCATTATCACATACAAAATAATTTTTTTATTCGACTCTATGGTATGAATAATTATATCCCTTTCAAATGGCATTTTTGGACTTTGGATATTTTTACTAATGTGGAGTAAGCATTTAGTGAAAAAGGTCCGTCTGTGATATATCCGTCTGTGAAGGATTTGTTATTCGAAGAGCTGATATAGTACAGAACGCATACGGCAACCAGATCCCTGCCGCCTAATTGTAATATGAAGACGTAATGTATTACTACTATTTCTAATATGTTGCGTTCGTCTAAATTTGGAAATGGAAAAGATTCTGAAACAAGAAAAGGTAGTTCAAAATACTAAAGCTTGACAATAAATATGTACGTATAATATTTTTCTGTTTTGACGTCTAGTTTAACTGGTACTGTAAACGCGACAATCTGGTAAACGTGAAATTATTGAACAAAGAGGTCGGCTAAAACAACTGTCCAAACCTTGACAAAGAACAGTGCAACAAAATGTTTACTTCACTTTCAGTTTAAGCACAAAGTCAATTCACTGGCCAGAAGTGCGTCAGTGCAAAAATGCTTTTACAATATACTTTTACGTTAAACTCAAGGCAGAAATCTCAAAGGAAAAAACGCCTACAATATTTGGCATAAATATGGCAACATAAATACTGAAACACGTGTATTTTCCTGTCTACAATAATTCTTTATATACATAGTATTTATCTAGCGTCCTATATCTAGGTCGAATTGTAAAAACCTCCTAGAACTTGGCAGTGAAACAACAGAACAGAACACACGATTCAGCTATAATAGAAGAACATGAGAGGTGAGAGACACTACAGCGTAGCAATGTAGGTTATTTTTATATCTAAATAGGTAAAAATGCAGTGACTGGTTAAATAATATCAGAAAAACGTATTGCTATGTGTAAATTTAACAGGATACTAAACAATAATACTTTTGCTGAAGTCAGTAATGAAATAACAGCTATTACTTGATTATTTCATAATTTCAAACAGACTTCACGATAGCATAAAATATTAATTATTTTCAATAGTACCATTGGTATTTGTTTCATATTCAGTGATAAACTGCCAATACTTTAGTAGTATGCTATTCTAATTCTAATTGAATAATAAAGATAACAACGGTAAGTATATAACACATGTGAATATCTCGACTGAACCGTATTTTAGTTAAAAGAAATTACATGAACAATTACCCATCAATAGATTAATACTTCGGACTTCGTATTATTAATGATGCACTTAATGTCTATCACGATACATTCACTTTTAAATTGTTTTAAAGGTTATAGAATTCCAAAAAAGAGATATTGCCGGGAACATTAATTTGCCCAAGGAATTCATTATTGAGGAACGAGGCAGTCGTAGTAATGAAAACCAATGGATGTTGATAAATACGTATAATCTAAAAATAAATCTATCGGTTTATAGCTTATATAATTACCACTATAAGACATTCTATTACTGGATTCATATATCGGTTGATAAGCCGTAGAAGATCAATTTTTGCGGTGATGAAAAATGAAAGAATTTCTAAAGTGGCACTTGCTGCTGTTCTTTTCAATTATATACATATATAAGATTGTTATTTCTAACGATTAACTCAGCGATGATAGTAAGAACATATCAGCAAAGATATAAAGCAGTATATGGGAAATTTGTAAGATTCTTTTCTCAAAAACCAGAAATATACAAGATATACCTAAGATTAAGAGAGAGTAACATATCCAGTGAACTTGAAATTTAAATAAAACTGATGGACTAATCATTACTTTGATTATATTGATATGTTTTTGTAAAACCTAACAATCATGAACAAGAACTTGGCCAATGTGTTATATGCAGTTTCCTACAATTTTATTCGTCAATTTTATTCTGTTGGCCTATACCTTAGTTATAAATAAATTTTCTTTTTGGGTTTGACAGCAAGAACGCATTCAATGTCGCTGATGTTTGAATTGCCAGCCGAACGATAGTAGATGGTTCTAGATCCTAATATTGCTCAAATTGTTCAGTATTTGTTTCAATTTTATCTGTGATAACTTCTCCCTTTTTAGTTCAAGAGTATTTACTGCTGTTTTCGACCACTAATGGTGAGGCCTTTCTAACAACAAATTACCTTTTTATAAGATAAATTAGAATTAGAACCGAACCATATGGTTTGGGTTCTAATGCCTGATCTATTTTCATTGCACTCGTTCGCAGGGTGATTTCCAATAATATACCATGACCGCCTATTACAGGCATTTTTTTGGTTTTTTATATTGTGACATTTCTCGTCATTTTCACATGTTACGTTATAGTAAGCCGAATTGACCGAGCTAGATCGGTATCTATTGTACCAATCTGTGTTGTGTAGTGTCTTGTGGTGTGCTACTTCCCACTTTGTCCACTTGAAGGCATGGAATTTGAGTTAGTACATTGTCGCAGGTATTATGCGATTAATCTTAAAACAAATTGCGACGAAATTGGATTTTGCGTTTGGAGCATTACTGACGAGATCCGATAGATCGAAACCAGGTAGTCCGGTTCTAATGCTTGATCTATTTTCATTGCATTCGTTCACAGAGTGATTTCCAACAATATACCATGCATTAATAATTACGCAATAGAATGATTAGTTTTTCTAAGTTTATCACTGTTCACAATAAATTTATTTATGATTTTGTATTACCAGTTTCATACATTCACCACGTATACAGTGGATGTATGCAACTGGTAAATCTCAACTAGATCCTGTAAACATCGATACAAATATAGTTCTAGTGTAAAACAGGTGACTGCTGGAAACATGCGAATCTAAATTCGAAAATAGTAATAATAATCAGAATCACGTTTACTAAATATTTTTGTACAAATTAATACATTAGACGGCATGACTATCAAGGAATGTGGATAAATCGGGCTTATGACTACGTTGTATTGTCAGTGCTTGTATTATCTAAGAAAATCAGAACTGTTTCACTCAAAGGCAATACAGTTGAATATAGTGGATATACCTGTATTCCGATCGATTTCAAATGTATTTCTCGTCACTATTTTATGCAATCCAATAGGTTTTCATGTCTTGTATACCTTGTATATCGTTTTATAAATTCATAAAGAAAACTGTTCCAATAACAATGTATGGTTTCATAAGGTTTAATAAAGTTTCCAATAAGAATGTATGATATCCTCGAAGGGATTTGATACGGAGATAAAGTGTAACATGTAAATATTGTCGAATTTTGTTCCTGTAAAGCTTTTACATTTCTTCTTGCATTTAGAATTCTATACTAGTATGTAAGTATGTATGTAGACGTATTACATAGGTAAAAATTTGACGGTTAGGAAGGTATTAGGATAATTAAAATTCCTGTAATAAAATCTTCTCCCGGGTTTCGTCGTGTAGTCGCAATTCCAATCGACGTCTCGCTGTCCATGCTGGCAGCCAGCTTCTTCAGGACCTGCTATCAGACTGATCAGTCTGATGGCGAAACGTCGATTGGAACTGCGACTACACGGCGAAATCCGGAAGAAGATTGTATTATAAGTGACACCGGCCGTGAAGGCCTACGGAATTACAATTGAAATTTCTATTCTGTTATAATTTTATCCAAAACGGAGTGCCTAAATTCTTCCCGTTTCATGCGAACTCGCTTAGCAAGCAAGTGATGCTCTTTATGAGTATGGAAATACGGAATAATCTTTTAACTCCAGAATATGAATAAAAATATCGATCCGTGAGAGATTCGAAAAACTCGTGATATACTACAGAACGCACACGACAATCATCGCTTGGTTACAGTAGACGTAAAATATTACTATAATTTACAGACAGAAATTAGGAATGGGAAACTCAATTTTTTCTCAATGAAAATCTAAAACAAGACGTGGTGGTTTAAAATATCGAATAATAATACTATTATATTTCATTAGATGTAATATAAATTGCTTATCCATAATCGTGTCGTTAATTTTGGAAAAGGATAGTAATTATGATTACAGAAACAATAATTGCTTCTCTTTTGCAAGTACAGATTGTTTGAAAATTTATTGTTGTGTATATCCGTTGCAGGATAACATACGAGTCAGATAATATCCAAACTCACGTCGTCACTAGAACAAAGTATGCACGTAATACTAATTTCATATATAATTCTATTATTAACAGCAGCATCAGGTAATGTCATCCTTAGAGAACACAATATCATCGTTTACGAAGTTAAAATTATGTCGTCCAAAGGGAATATATTATTACTGTCTTTCTGTTTCTTCAAAGGATGGTCGCGAGAGAATACCAGAATGACGTTTAATCTGTTACTTTTAAATTTATTTCTTGGTTTATAAGTTTATTTTTAAGGTGCCAATAAAATGAATATGCTGGTGTAATAGAATGCAACGGGAATGAAATTTAGATAGCTATTATGTAGTTGTAATTGGGTAGAAAATCCACTCCAGTCATATTATGCAATTACCATAGGTTAGAAATTACATAATTAGCCTTTCATGAAGATCCTATGTATTCTTTTTCTTAACATATGCGCGAGCACTAATAATTTATGGTGTATTGTGTTTGCTTATTACCTGCATAACAAGCTGCAGCACAAGCCATTTAGTCTAGTAAGTTTTATGCAGAAACACATACGAAGCAGTACATAAATTATTTATCTAATAAGTGCATTACAAATTGAAACTTGAATTAAGTGATAATTAACTGTAATCATATTACAACAGTATTCATTTCAAAATCGTTGCTTTGTCTAGCTTAATATACTGTGAATGCTTATGCCTACGGTCTTATACATACATTATACGGTTTGGACATCTCCTAAAACTCTTACACATACACAAACTATTATTACTAGCGGAATAACTTCATTTCAAATCGTTTGTCAGCGTTTGTTGTCATCTAGAGTGTTTTAGTGTAATTAAGTAAGTGGTATTAAGTTTAACTATTGAAGTACCTAACTCATTACATACGTAAAATTTTCTGTAAATTTCGAGATGTCATTTCTAACAGTTTTTTTGTATCATTCTGTATGCCTTTCTCTGCATATATGTACATAGTACATAATTTTCAAGTATATAATTTTAGCTAGATGTGTGAGCTTTATTGAACTTGTCGGTACATATTAAGTAGATTGAAACCTACTTACTACGACGTGCATAGTTGCATGTTTCCTAAAAATTACATTATGTTACAAGATATTTACAAGAATATCTGCTACAATATTAATTCAACTTGAGTAAACAAATACATGACAAACAAAGTCTTATAAATACAGAAGAAATGTTTTCAAAACCAACGGAATGCTTCTGAGAGATGTTAGGAGATATTTTGAGATGTAAACAATATACAACATCTTGGTAATATTGCTGAAATAAATAATAAAAATAATATACATCAGATGTGAGGAGTACCTGGAGAAGCACGAAAGCTTAAGAACAACAAGCACTTGGTCTGGATAGAATTAAAGCAGAAATGTTGAACTACGTTCGAAATGAACAACTTGAACTGAATCTATAGAGACAATAAGGAAAAAGGTAATTACAGGTGACACATAACAGATCGATGAATAAATTTTTAAGTATGGAATATCATCGCCTTATTTGTGTCGAAAGTTGAGTTGAATTAATATTACTAAAAAATTTTTACTGGATCATCTCGAATTTCGTTTGTTTATTTGCAATATTTTCGAAGTTATGGGATGTTAAAATTACGAATAATATGCACTGACCAAACGTGACTCACGTAAGATCATAAAAAGATAAAAATTTCTTAGTGCGTGTTCAATCTGCGTGTCTTTAAAAATTTATTAACTACAAAAAAGTTGCAAATGAATACTATTCCTATGCTAAAAAACAGAAACCTTCAATTTCTACTTATAATGCTGGTGTCTAAATATGCGATGAATAATATCTCCGCATTCTCTGCGTCTGCAGTTAATCACTGAGTGCCAGTAGCACGCGGAAATAAGATACTTTGGCGGTTCATCCCTAATACCAGCTATGTGTATGTCGAACGACCCTAACGAACGTGCACAAAAACAAATATCTCTTTCCCTGTCTGTTGTGGCCATGTTGTCGTATCGTCATAATTTATTGCACAAGTTCAGTATCTTCCAGTAATAAGTTATTATTAGATGAGATTCTATATTTATGTAATTTACTTTGGATAGTCCGGTCCATTACTTTTCCATATACATTATCATCAAATAGGTGATGCTTTTCACGTTGTATTGTGCTAAAGCAACAAATTACTTATTTTCATGTAGATATTTCGCTAGTTTCCTTTTTCATAAACAAATAGTTGAAAATAGCTTTAGAAGGAAGTAGCGTATAATTATAACTAAAGGTATAAATAATCCGGCGAGAGACAAATTTGAAATTCTAAATAGATAAAGTTGCTAAATTATGAAACATTATGAAATACTAAGCTAATGGAATCTTAGCGGTGTATGTAACACATTGTACAAAAGATGCAGTTGTATAATTACATAGTTTTTCTTTTCGGATACGATGAGGAATATGATAAATCTTGAAAAACCAATACACAGATAAGAGGCATGGGTATTTAAGGTCCGGAGCAATACCATAGACAATGCATAACAGATGATCACGATCAAAAAATTGAAAATCTAAAACATCTAGCAGCATATACAGTCGAATTTTTGGATCTTGTCCGTTACGTCATTAACAGCGCAATTAAGCAAAGATATACGTAAAATATTCATCGCCGACATTTAACGTACATTAGAGAGAAATGTCAATATGACACATGAGTCGTTGCTTTAAGAACTCATACGACTAGATAGTATTCGTATTGGCCGTATAGAAGTGTGACGAAGATCAATATAGCAAGGAGTCAGAGTTTTATAATTTCTTGCTGTTACTCGGCTCATCCAGGTTGATCTATTGGTCTCTAGAGGGCACTGTCAGGAACTGATTTTTAACCCAGCGTAATATCAAAACCGAAATTTAAAGAAAGATCTTGGTTAATAGTAGTTTCACTATAAACCTTTTGCGTGGATTTATTAGTAGATGCCGCCACAATTTACAATTTGTCAATGATTTGATTCATACTGACATTACTCACGACATAGCGGACAAGATCCAAAAATTCGACTGTAGATGACTCTACTTCTGTAAATCTCAATAAATATAAGGCTTGTTCCAACACACCGTTCGATCGTTACTTGGACGAACGGGTCTCTGCGCAGAATGAATTTAGTGTTCCAACACAACGTCTGACCGTGATATGTACGAACAACCGTTTGTTCCAACACACTGTTAGGCGGTACATGAATCGGTACGTGTACGATCAAACGAGTACGTAGATTTTTACCGTTTAGCTCCGGCTATGCCAGACATGCGCAGAACGTAATATCCTCAAACGATTTGAAGTCCCTCGATTGTCAGCAACTGTCAGTATCTCTTTTGATCTATACTTGATTTTTGTGTGTTATTACTGTTATTTGATATTTTGTTTTATCAAATATGAGTGATTCAAATACGGAGGATTCTCTGATGACATTAAGACCGTTCCAACACAAAGATATGAGCGGATCAGTCAACTGTAGTACAATGTTAACGCATGCGCATAAAGTGATTCATGAACAATACATTGTACGATACACAAACTGCGTGTTGGAACGAACCTATATATCCTTAGATTTCACTCGTTTTAGGTAATATCTTTGGGTAATACCATAAATACATTGATGTGTAATATAATCTCTTGGGAAAAATTGCATTATTGAAAAAAAAATATATAATCTGGTGTTTCTAAAATTTATCGTGACTGTGCTTAGAACTTTTGCAGTGTAATTATACATTACAACTAAATTAGGTCTTACTTCTTACTAGATGTTTATGTTGTTTTATTAATAGTACAAATGCCTGAAATATTGTCTCAAAATAGCTATCTCGGGTATTATAAGATTTATAATAGAGTCATTAAAAAGTTGAAAAACAAATAATAATTGTTCATCTTCTTTGCGGATTCATTCTTATTAATTTTTGTGTTTACACACCTTGAGTTATCAGCGATATAACTATAACCATCGTCTTCTTCTAACCTCTTTTGCTTTTGTATACATTTTTATACACAGGATTATTCAAATGTATTAGAATACCTAAATATATTCAAACTGTGTCAGATTTAAGCAAGCTATCATTAAAATTTATTTCTAATTTAGATGTTATTTGTGTTACTACGGCAATTGTGTTCAACTTGTTTTTCTCTTTCAAATAGATTCTCTGTATATTGTTATAGTATTGAAATCCTGATGTGAAACTGAAACGTTCTTACGTTACTTACACAAAATGTTTCAGTAACCGCGTTGGCACTAGCATGCAAAACATTTATTTGCAATTTATAAACAATAAAAAACATTATTTTAGTAAGTTGATCGGATTTAAATTCTCCGAATAAAATGTCACCGTCTTTCCGGAGAATTCAAACCCAGCTCCTATCGTTCCGGCACAACGATAGTAAGCTGCCTAGCCACTGCGATAATCGACCCGTTGCTACGCGCTGGTTGGCTCATGTGAATACGTGCACTATCGGGTGGTGGATGCGGAGCGGATATAAATAGTGCGGAGATAGGTGAGGGTGGACATAAGTGAGCGCGGATATAGATGAGGTTCCAGTGTAATAAGTATTATATTCAATAGTAAAACGTAAAGATTCAAGACCGGTTTGTTTTAGTTAGAAAAGATGTACATTCCCAAATTACAATTAAATCATACATATTTATGTATAATTGTAATATGTATAATGTAACTGTACGTTGTAGAACTGGTATAGTGTGTATAATATAATATACAGGGTGAGGCATTAGTGCGTCAAAGCTCAATATATGCATTAATATTAAAGATATCACAAAAGATTGTATACAAAAATCATAGATAGTCTTAAGCTACATATTCTAAAATTATTTTCGTACATACAGAGTGTTTAATATAGCCAGGGTGAACCAAACATACATTTTATTAAATAGGACACACTATATTATTTTAAATATAGATTAAGCATATCTTCCTCATTCCTTCGATATAAGGTTTCATTGAGTTATACCGAGTATTTCAAAAGTTACGGTTAATTTTGTCTGAAAATAATTGCCTGTTCAACGTCCTGTGTATTCCACACGAAACAACTTGAAATTCTTTTTGTACTGGAATGACTTTTTTATATCGTTAGAGTTTCATAGCAAAGTGATATTTTGCCAATATTGCGAAAACAGTGTATTCTTTAACAGCCTTTTGACTGATACGTTGGTGCAAGATTTCTAGTAGAATGTATGTAGAAATGTTTAAAAAAGCAAATCGATTAGTGGAAGAATGGCTACAATGTTGTTTGATCATTTTGGTGGATATTTTGAACGTTTATTGTGAGCTATATCCCGAACATTTCGCTTAAATAATTAAATATTGATTACCAGTATAAGTTAAACATTTTGTAGTTGTGTTGTATTTAATAAGTTTATCTCAATATACGATTTAATGGCATTTTACTGTAATTTTTCATGGCTAATTTGATATCTTACAATTATTTTGAAAAAGCTCGCCGTCCATTAAGAAAATAAATAAATAATTATATGAATATCTCAGAAATTATCGATTTTAGATATAGGTAGTGGTTAATAAAAATGAAAGGGCATACAGTGTCATTCCCTTTCTTAATACAAAATACAGGGCCTTCCATTTAAATAAGATGAGAAAATAATACATTTGCGTTTTGAATCGCCCTGTACACTGTTTTCGCAATATTGGCAAATATCACATTGCTTTGAAACTGTAAGTCATTGCAGCACAAAACGAATTTCAAGTTGTTTCGTGTGGAATACACAGGACGTTGAACACACAAGTATTTTTAGACAAAATTGACCATAACTTCTGAAATACTCGGTATAACTCAATGAAACCTTATATCGAAGGAATGAGGAAGATATGCTTAATCTATATTTGTAATAATATATATACATATATAGTGTGTCCCATTTAAGAAAATGTATGTTTGGTTCACCCTGGAAATATAAAACACTCTGTATATACGAAAATAATTTTAAAATATGTAGCTTAAAACTATCTATGATTTTTGTATAAAATGTTTTGTGATATCTTTAATATTAATGGATATATTGAGTTTTGACGAACTAATGCCTCACCTTGTATGTAATTATATTATACACAGTGTATAATATGATTATATTATATTGTATACACTATACCAGTTCTACAACGTACAGTTACTGTTCCTCAAGACCTTATGTTGTGAGAGAAAGAAGTTGAAACTCAATTGACAGTTCCTTTGTGAAGGCAAGTTAATCACTCTGATTTAAGTTGTGTTTCTAGAATCTTATCAGAGAGTAGTTAGAATGATTGCGTTCGTAACTTTCGTTAAGTCTAATACGACATTATGAGTTTTATTGAGTATTAAGATCATTCGTACGTGAGTATACTTTCAGTTCGGAAAGCAGCAAAGAAAGACGAAACATGGTATGAGGAATGTTGACTAAGTTTGAAAGGAATCCATAGCTTTTTCAGAAATGTAAAATCGGATATAAAAATGAATAAAACCTTAACTTTTATAACTACCTCAGCAAAACCGCAGACTCTATGAAACCGGAAATACAGTACAAAAAGCCTACTAACATCGTTGTTGTACTGTATTAAAATTTCAGCGAGCTTCCATTATAAACTTAATCGGATCCTGCAGTAAATAACAAACTGGGTAAGCTTTCTAGAGATTTATTATACAACTGCAATTTATGTAAGTTAGAGGCATTATCCCACACGTTTCATACATTATGTTCTAAGCTTTTTCGACATCATTTTTACTCCCTTATAGTTTTGTATAGGTTGGAAACGCAATAAATATATGAACGATTAGCTGAAGTTGAAGACCAAGCACAGTGTAATTTAACACTACTAAATACTCACAATTTGACGTAAATATTATTAGTTTATTGCGCTTGGCACAATAGAAACCCGCTGAGAGCGACAGCGACAACTTGTATATATTATGGTATATTATCGATATGCTTTTACTTTATTTTCCTTTCTATTAAAAAGTCAGAGTAGTTGTCAGGTATTAATTTACTAATTTATGTGCAGACGTTTGTTTTCAACAATACATTTATATTGAAATTTATGATTTCCTTCCTAAATGTATTTTCCTTCGCATGCGAAATGAATTAAAAGCTAGTATGCAAATGGTAGAGGTATTTCTCCTGTTATATCAAGATTGATTGTGTCGGTAGCATTTGTTTTTGGCGTAATCTTAATGTTAAAGTATATGCATACTACTAAACGGTGCATTGTAACCTAGATTTAATAATATTCCTTATTATTTAATGATTTAATATATTCCTATAACACAAGTTATAATATACAGTGAAATCTAAAAGTATCCCCCTTAAGGTGTCTACAGGCTATAATATGTACACTCGAACGTTTTAGAATCGACTCACCCGACAAGCGACATAGACCTAAAAGCGCACACAGAAACTTTCAACATTTAACTGGATGTTTGTAGTAATAAAGCAATTTGCTTATGAGCAGGTAAAATAGCTACGTAATGTGAAATGAATGGGAAGATCGCTGCAGAAATATATTCTTTTTCAGATACTTTTAATACCTGCGTTATTACGTAGTATAGCGTTTGCCAACACCCATTACCATTAATGACATATAAACGCAAATAAAATAATAATACAAATCAATTTTAGAACCATAAGAAAAATATTTATCGAAGTAGATAGACAGGAATCTATGTTCATCTTAAGTTTGTTTCGTTAAAAACACTGATTTTATTCGAGAATTTATAACAAAACACACAGTAAACAAATAATAATTTATTTCAAATAATAGAGAAGGTAAACGAAAAGGCAGTCAAACTGAAAACAAATTAATACACAGAAAAAACTTTTGAATTATTGGTTGGTTCTGAAGGACATTTTCTGCACCATCATGCGAACATTCATTCTCTAAAGTATATGTAATAGGGTGAATCGAAAAACACGTTTTTTTCTGCAATACAATTCTAATAGCACGGAAAACTTGCGCATAGGCGTCATTATAAATAAAAATATTAAAATTTTTTTTTTCAAAATTTGAAATCGGGCAGAAGGCCTAAAGTTACCAAAAAAAAGTCAAAATCTCTGTAAATTAAAAAAAATGCAAAAAAAAAATAAATTTTTAAATTTAAATTAGACCCATTCTTGTTTTACTGAATTCGCGCAAAAGACCCAAAGTTGCGAGCAGCATTAGAGAACTTGGCTACAGGAGGATCCTTAAATCCAGAAATGACCCATCGGCTGAAGGTTACGTAAGAGACTTCAAAATACCTTCAATAAATTTTAGTGCAAACGACTATACCGAATGAATAATATTGATTGGTCAATCTGCAAGTTAACACCGCCGCCACTACTTTCCAAGATGTCAACTGAACACATTGCTTCTTTGTTGAAAGACAAAGTGCTATCAGTGTTTAACTACTTCAAATTCCCATGCCTCACCCAGTCAGTTGAGAGGTTTGTAAAACTGGTTACAGAAGCAGCAGAAAAAGTGTGCGGGCATGGAAATCGAGATGGTTATATTAGAGCTACTTTAAAATCAAGACAACTGATGCCCACATTTAATTAAAAGTCAGAACTTAAAGGGGCTTTTATGTAAATAATTTTTTGCCTACAACAACATATGCATTGTTCAAAGTAAATAGTTACTGTAAATATTGTAAATAAAATTCACCCTGGTTGGTTGGTTGCGTAGGGTGGATGTAGAAATCACTTGTTAGAGTCTTACTACAAACCTAATGTGTTAAATAAACACTCATCAGATATGGAAAACGGCGTTTTTACGGGACTATAACTTAACTTATACTATAATTTAGACCTTTTGCACGAATACAGTTAAAGAATAACAGGCCTGAAAGTATTTTTTCTGGATTGGGAAAACTATTTTGAATAGTTTTTACACTATTACAAATTAAAAATAAAACTTTTATGGGTTTTGGCACATATTTAAAAATCGTCGAAAATCATGAAATATCGTTTTTTTGCGATACAACCCGCAACTTTAGACTTTTTGCGCGAATTCAGTAAAACACGTATGGGTCTAATTATTTTTTGTATGCGTTAAGGACACTCTAAAAACACACACAAAAAATGTGTTTTTTCTAATTTTTGCATTTTTTTTTAAATTTACCGGTATTTTGACTTTTTTGGTAACTTTAAGCCTTCTGCGCGATTTCAAATTTTGAAAAATTTTTTAAAATATTTTTTCATTTATAATGACGCCTATGCGCAAGTTTTCCGCGTTATTAGAATTGTATTGCAGAAAAAAAACGCGTTTTTCGATCCACTCTAATAAGTAATAGACTTTTATATCTTGCCCTCATACATATTATTATTCATGTAATTTCTTAATTACATATATACTTATAATTATAGTGAAATTGTATGCGATAGCGATTTAACTATAGATATGTTAAGCTCACATTAAGAAATTATCGGTTTAGGAATTTATAAATGATCCCTTGCATATGAAACTGGATTTAATAGAAAAATATATTATATATACATATAAATATCTAGTAATTTACATACAGTTGACCATACTATTTCTGCTTTGCATTCAGGTACCGCAATAAAGCATACTGTCATCGGGTTTTATGGCAGTTTGAGTCGGTTTTAAAACGTTCGAGTGTACATTTACGTTACACAAGTATGTCACACATGCGTATGCGTTAATGTTTATCAGTGTCTGGTCAAAATGTAAACATATATGTCGCAGTTTGTTGGAATTGTCCTGGAATTCATGAATACATATTGGCAGACAATACCTTAAACGTGCCCACAAACTAGAAATACTTAGTACTTGTTTGCCAATATGCACTGATGAATTCCAGCCAAACCAACTAACTACGATATACGATTTGTTACTACAGTATTATAGTATTCGTACAGGTTTCCATTTCTAGTATACGGGTTGATTTCAGACATAGGATAAATAACGGCGGGAAGGGACAAGGGTATGAAAATTCGCTAAGAAGTGGAGACGCGTACGAGTCTCTCTATCACAGTCTAGTCTCGTCTAGTCTACAGCGTTGTGATAGACTTACGCGACCCCACTTCTTAGCGAATTTTCGTACCCCTTGCCCCTTCTCGCCGTTATTTATCCTATGTCTGAAATCAACCGCTAGATGCGTCCCCTTGAAAATTCTTTGAGACTTCGCAAGCATGTGTGCCTGAGAAATGCATTGTACGACAATGTTATTTCTATATCAATATACTTTTATTCGCTGTATTCGTACTAACCTCTGCTTGTATAATTACTTTTACCACTAGATCCTTGCGCTAGCATTCAGCGTATTATATACTATAAGAATTCAATCCAAGAGAATCAATAATATCTACTATAATATTGTTTATGCTTGCCTACTGTATACTTTCGTTAAATGAATGATTACACCGTTTTACTAATCAACTTTAAAATAACTTTAAATTTTAAAGGTGGCTTTATGACTGTTGTAGTTTTTTTTATCATTTTGATATTCGTTTGAAGTAAACTGGAACTTATCATAGCTTTTAGTTTTTTAAGTAATTTTAATTCATATTCTTAATTAAGTTTTAGTAGTAGTGCTACTGGTTTTGAGGTAACCTCTTTGCCTGGTCAGGAAATGATAATATTCACTGTTGGAGTGACAAGCACACCTTGCATAATCTGAACGTGTAACTCTAACGCAACTAAATTTGTTATGGAAGTAGAATTAAAGTAGCATCAGGCGCAGTGTGTTATATAGCAGGTGTGGGTGCCGCCAAACGTGGGGTAGCACAGTGGGCTGTAGCACCTCTTCTATTTATTGGCGACCCGTCATCGTCTGCTATACGCGCAGTGGACGTGTACGTCCACCATCCGCAATCGCATCCCATATCATAATGTCCTGCTGGCGGCGGATATGGCGTGGTTGAATGCACTGCTCAAGTTGACGCTCATCACGTCTCCGACAAACCAAAATTCGCGCGCCACCGACGCTCAGTTCGAATCTGGAATCGTCGGAAAACAAAATGTACCTCCACTCATTGGAGTCCGCTGCAACGACAGCGCGCTCGCAGTCCACTCTCTAGCAGACGCCCCATATACTCGTAGTTCGCGTAGTGAGTACGTCTTCTCTTCGTCGTGGCCAAATAGTCCAAGTTGCCTTGAGGAGGACATATGCGACGTTATAGTCCTGAACACATTAGGTCGTGCTATGAGCCGCTTTCTATTTGTTTAGAGATAGGTGTGAAGTGCATTGCACGAAACAGTTCGGCAACAGTTCAAATAGAACGCGCTTTTAACGAGACGTACATACGAAATAATCTAATAACCTGAAATATGCAATAACTGTCAGAAGAGTCGAGATATTAATTTAAAATGAATACTTTTGCTGTGGTAAGTTACTTTATTAAACACCTATATATAGGTATTTGAACTTGAACTGGTTGTAGGAAATGTTAACAGAAACTGTTAGTAGTGAGACTTCTTCCAGTTCTGACGAAGACGTGTATATACGAACGAAAAAGACGAGGGAAGAAGTTTTTAAAATTAAATTATATGTAGAAAACATTGTCGCATCATATTCTAATAATGTGTTTAAGCAACATTTTCGCATGAAACGTGAAATTGCATATAAAATAATTGGTAACATTAACACAACGGGTTGATACTAATTAGCTACATGTTTAATTATTTCAGATCGTCTTGAGCATACCAATTATCTTCCGAAATATCGATGTGGTAAAACAAACATTAGTGGTGAAAAAGGATTGTTATTAACACTATGGTATTTAGGCAATACTGAAAGTTTTCGTCAAATATCGGATAGGTTTGACATATCATTAAGTGCTGCTCATCGTACATTATTGAATGTTATTAAGTTTATACTCAGTCTAAGACAAGAATATATTAAGTGGCCGTCGCAAGAAGAATCTTCTATAAGTGCTAATACTTTTAAACAAAAAACTAATATTGATGGTGTCATTGGAGCAATAGATGGGTGTCATATCAAAATAAATTGTCCATATCATGATCAGGATTCATATATAAATCGTAAAGGAGTACATAGTATCATACTGCAAGGGGTTGTAAATCATAGAAAAGTATTTATTGATGTATACTGTGGGGAGCCTGGTTCGCTTCATGATGCCAGAGTTTTACGTAAATCATCACTTTATGTTAAAGCAACAGAAAATCCAAACAAATTCAATAATAAATTTATCACTGGCGATTCTGCTTATCCATCCTTGGATTGGCTAGTTCCTCCTTTTCGTGATAATGGCGCTCTGACGGAAGAGCATAGACTATTTAATTATAGACATTCAACAGGAAGAATTATAGTTGAACATGCATTCGGCTTACTAAAAGGCAGATTTAGGCGAATGCAGTTTTTCCAAAATATAAATATATGTAGTATTGTCCAATGTAGTATGGCATGCTGTGTTTTGCATAATATTTGTTTAAAGGATAATGATGATTCAACAATTGTTATTCCAAACATAAGTGACGATTTACAAAGTGAACACCATAGCATAAATACAACATTTAGCAGCAGGGGACGAAGAGAAGAAATTTTCAGAGAAATGTTTGCAATGAAATAAAAAGATTATTTATAGACATGTATTTTTTTAATAAAACTATATCTATTATTTTCGCACTTTCTAGTAATTTTATTTAGTAGTTCTAAAAACTATAAATACAAAATAAATAAACAAAACAGGATTCTTTAACATAATGTATACTCTTACAAGATGCGATGAATTATGTTGTAAATGAAAACCTGTAATTCTAAATTAAACATCACAGACACAACAAAGAAACTTTAGCTATGTCCTTCACTTATAAGTTTATTTAACAATTCAATTTTTTTCTCTTCAATGATGCATTTTCGGTCAAATCTTTCTTGTCTTTTCTTATATTCTTCTCGTTTCATTTCTATTAATTCTTTTAGATCTGCGGCTTGGGAATTTCTTTTGCGTTTTCGCGATTTTTTCGCTTGGAGATCTTTGCTACTGTTGCCTTCATCAGAAGATACCATCTGTGATAGTTGTTCACTATTAGTAGCAGTAATGGTTGCTTCTTCACTTGATTCTAAAGTGTGCTCACAACTATTGCTTGGCTTATCTCCCACTATAGCATCTATCTGGTCAAAAAAATGAAACCGAGAGGGAGATCTACCAGTTTTTGATTTATTATCTTTACAAGCTTTATAGCTTCTCAACAAACTCTTCCATTTTAAATGAACTTGTTGGGCATTCACAGAATGACCACTACTAATCATGTCATTCGCTATGTTTTCAAACATTGTTTTCCTTTTTCTAGGATGATTTAACTCTTCTATGTGTGTTGAAACAGAGTTAATTAGTGCAATAGTTTCATTATATGACCAACTATTTTTATTAGATCCTGAGTCCACTGGTACTAAGGGTTCTTCTACATTTATTATTTCATTTCCACTAATTTCCTCTTTTTCATTAACTTGCACAGAATTTGAACACTGAGCATGGAAAAGTAGCGAATGCGCAAATTCCATATCTAAAAATTTTACCATCAATTATTGTACATAGTATAATTTTCAATATTAGTATATTCAACACGTACCGTTTTGAGCTCGATCGTAATCATCGTTTGACACTAGTAAGCGATAACTCGTCAAACCATCCTCCAGAATTAAGATTTTAAATTCTGACATTATTATTTATTATACATATCACTTAACCTCACATGTATTTAAAATGCATTATGCACCGGTTAAAAGGTAGGTGTAACAGGGGCGCGGGGAAAGTAGTATTTGCGCGTATCGCACAGATCAAATAGAACGGAGTTTGACTGTTCACCGCACTACGGAACAGTTCGGAGTTACTAAAATGGGCAAATAGAAAGCGGCTATGGTTACGCGAGGCTGTCCTTTTCGCGGTTAAACCCGCTTACGTTCTTGCTCATTTCATTCTCGCTATGTTCGTTGCACTGCTGACAACGACAACGACCGCTCGACGGCGGAAGGTTTCACAGAGGGATAGATCTGCCATGTGCATACTCACAACCATTCCTCGCGCAAACTCGCTCAAGTAACGCAAGCAGTCTTCCACTACGTACAAAGCACCACTACATTGCACCCCTTCGAACCACACAGTAAGGACGGCCGGTTTCTCCTACCCACTTCGGTTTTTCTGAGGACGGAATGTGGCACCTGTCTGAGTAGTTCAGTAAGGCATGCAGATACAAAAATATTCAAATTGTGTTTCATCAAATTATTTAGGGGAAACTTTTACGCGCCGCCAAAATTATGCATATATGTTATCTATAGGCATTCAGATTATACAGAGTGTACTCGGCACTTTTTGCTAACAGTGTATCTAAAGAGTTTTGGCGGTGTTTCGCTTATGAGAGAATTTCATTTCGTTCAAGATGATTGCTGCTTTGATGACCTCCCGAGTAATTAAATTTGCTTTATAGCAAAGCCATTATTGAGTAAATAGAAATTCCGCGCGTAAGCATTCGCATTTATGATGAAAAAGATAGTACATATATTTATTACCTTTTGTTGTGGCGTAAATACATTTGTATTTTTACACTCCTGTATATTATTATATTGTGATATAGTATTTACAAAAGCTAATTCCTCTTCTTTTGCGTAATTTGAATTTATAATTCTTATTTCTCTTTTTCCGAAAGTTTTAATAGCTTTAGTTTATGTTTATAACGTTAAGTACCCTTGCACGAGGAGTATACTACAGCTGATATTTTATGCCAAGCACGTAGTATATACCATAACTTCACTCATATGCACTTTAGTTAAAATATTTGTAACATTGTAAAATGCATTTGTTATAAAAACGCCACTTCATATTTTATTATAGAATGCATCTGCTACTAATAGTAAGTTGAAAACCCAGATACTTATTTACTTGTATTGTAAATTTCGTACAAGTTTGCATATGGAGTGACTAATATCTCATCTATACGAGTACGAATCAAATACGATTCTTATTTGTTTTTACCATTTTCAACTGAGGGGCTAACCAAATCGTTTCGTCCGTTAGTAGCGCTATCTCACTTTACAATTTTTTAGGAAAGTCTCCTCAAGCACACTGGTCAACGAATAGTATAAATATTTTTTATTACCGCGTATTAATCGAAAATGACAGTTATATACGACGGCCCCGAATAAGTATCACTAAATAGCCCGAACATTCATTCTAATCGTGCGCGTGAAAATAACTCGTACGTTACAGGAGCGAAATTTACTGTAAAGGTTGGGATACAATATGATAATGCGTAGTTAATCATTTCAGATGTATTAAGATACATAACCATTTGTATTTCCCTTTCTTCTAACCTAAACATCAGAGTACAAACCGTTTTTCCATATCTATAATAGATTTTTGTAATGGTATCTACGCTATGTTTTCTAACATCTTTGGAATTAATAAATGTTTAGCTAAAACTGTAATCTATCACGAGTATGTGTGCGTTTAAATATTCAAAATTTGGAAAAATTGACGGAAAATATGAGATATCTTGTTATTAAATAATCTGCTGTCCAATCTTTACATTTAATTTTCAATTCCTGAAGTATCTCCACTTGTTGGTCATAAAGGTCATAACATAGATATATTAATTTTACATTTAACGTCAGTTTAGAAACCGTAACCATTTATTACTGATATTCTTTTATAATTCCCTGATACTCTTTCAAGACGAATAAACATGAAGTTTAAGCTTTTGTCCGCAACTTAAATATCTGATCGAATAGAATTACCGAAAGCTTGCTTAATGTATCCGGGAAATGCAAGATTAGTATTTAAAGTCAATAAATACACGGATGTGACAGAAAATGTTGTAGTTAAACTCGTTCTACTATTAAAGTTGTTGGAAATAGATTTTAGATTTAGATTTAACATGAGGGTGATATTGCGCTGCGACCTATTGATCTATTGTGCTGCTTGTGGGAGCTGTAAGCTGCTGGGGTATGTCCGCTCCTAAAGCTCCCCATCCGGTCCAAGAGCGTTAATAAACTGCATTAGCTGTGATGGTTTCAGAGAAGGTATACCTTCTTCGTCTATCACGCCTTTACCGAGATGGTTGGCTCGGGTTTCCGTGATGGCGGTACAGTAAGATGTCTGGATTTTCATCCTCAGCAGAACCTGCAGTCGCTATTCTGTTTTAAACATATCCTTGTCATGTGTTCACCAAGGTGACCGTGCCCTGTAAGGAACCCTGTAAGGATGTGCAGTCTATTCCTGCTAAGTTCCAGCAAAGTTTTTGCTCTATGCTTATTGTAGCTTCCAAGGAAGATCTTGGAGTGCCTCAGACCAGGAAGATTCTCCCAGAAGGATGCTTTGAGCCTCTCTTCTCGATCTTTAAGTTCTTTTTTGTAGGTGCTCGTCGCTATATCACAGAACGGTTCCGGTCCAACAAACAGAGTTGTGGCGGCCTTCCTTGCTAGTGAATTAGCTTCTTCGTTGCCTCTGATTCCTCTCAACTCTATTTTTCGTGCCTAGGTTGTTTAATCTATTAAGACATTCCCAGACTAATTTCGAGCTGATAGTGTTAGAGCTCAGCGCCATTAAGGCTGCTTGACTATCGAAGAAAATTGTAATGTTCTGCTTCCGATAGTTCTTGTCAAGGTTCAGTTGAGCACATCTTCCAATGGCATTGATCTCCGCTTGGAAGACGCTGGGGTCTATTCCCATTGACTCGGAATATTTGGTTCCTGGCCCAAATATCCCTGCACCTGTTCCTTTATCGGTTTTAGAACCGTCCACATACCACTTGATAGTGTTTCCTTTTAGGGGATACGTGGAGTGTTCTCCTACCCGCTCTCTCTTGTTGCTTAGCTTGGCGAGGAAAGTCCTTCCAAAGCTGTATTCCTTGAACATCATCATTCGGTAGGCTTAGAAGTGGGGAGAGCCCTGCTTGAGATGCCCATGCTCTCTGGTACGGAGTCTCGCCCCTTCCAGTCCCCGCCTTGGTCAGTCTGTGCATTGCCGCAAGGGGCGCTCCCTCCACCACTATGTGTAAGGGGGTGATGTCTAAAATTACCTCTAGGGCCGAAGTTGGGCATGTTCTCATGGCTCCGGTGATGCATACACATACTAACCGTTGCAACTTGTCAAGTGTATTCCTGATTGTAACTTTAGTGAGCTTCTGGAACCAGGTTATTGCCCCGTACGTTACCATAGGTTTTACTATACTGATGTACAGCCATCGTAGTATGCTTGGGTTGCAGCCCCACGTTTTACCTGCCACGTTCCGGCATATCATTAGGGCTCTTGTTGCCTTATTCATTGCCAGTTCTATGTGTCTGTTCCACAGAAGTTTTGAGTCTAGGGTTATTCCTAAGTATTAACTTCTGATTTGCGTTCGATCACTGTTCCATCCAAGTGGATGTCTTTCATGTTTGAAATTTTTCTCTTCCTGGTGAAAGATACGATCGTGGTTTATGCGGAATTGATGCTCAGCCCCACTGATCGACACCATTCACTAGTGATTTTAAGGCTTGTTGTACCACGTCACAAAGAATCCCCTCATACTTGCCTTTTGCTATTATTACAATGACATCGGCATATCGTACACAATGTATACCGAAGGCTGTCAGCCTGTTAAGCAGTTCATCTGCTACCAGGCTCCACATTAGAGGAGAACAGACGCCACCTTGAGGTGTTCCACGAGTGGTTCTGATTTTGATAGTCTGTTCACCTACCGTCAGATCAGCTGTCCTCGTGGAGAGCACTTTACTTATCCATCGTGTTACTGTTTTACTGACTCCCTACTGTGATGTGTTATCCAACGCACCTGAAATATCTAGGAAAGCGCACATCGCTGTTTCTTTATCATCCAGGGTTTTCTGAATGATTCCAACTAGCTCATGCAGAGTAGTCTCTGTCGATCTGCCCGCCCTGTATGCATGCTGACTCCTGTGAAGTGGAGCTTTTTCCATTACTTCCATTCTAATATAGTTGTCTACTAGTTTTTCCATCGCTTTCAATAGAAAGGATGTCAGATTAATGGGTCTGAAGGATTTGGGGTTAGTCCCATCTTCTTTCCCAATTTTTGGTATGAAGGTGACTCTGGCCCTTCTCCAGCTTTTGGGTATGTATCCCAACGCCAGAGTGCTTCTCGTTATGTTTACTAAATGCTGTATTACTTTTTCCTGGCCTTCTTGCAGGAGTGCGGGGAGAATCCCGTCCACTGCCGGCGATTTGTATGGCTGGAAGGTGTTTATCGGCCACTCCATGCGCTGTCTTGTACAGATGCGCTTGGCAATTTCCCAGTCCTCCCGCTTGGGCTTCCTGGTATGTGTATTTGCCTCCTTCAAGTCTGTTTCATTGCTACCTCGGAAGTGTGTGTCAAGTAGCAGGCTAGCCCGCTCCTTTTCCCCTTCTGTGTAGCTACCATCTGGTTTTCTCAGGGCCATCACAGGTCTTGTTCCGCCTTTTGCCATGGTCCTATGAAGCCTTGCTTCCACCGGCATGGAAGTGATCTTTTCGCAAAAGTTCATAAAGCTTTGCCTTTTAGCCTTCCTTATCTCCTTGTTGTATTCAGTCAACTTCTCTCTATACCTCTGCCAATCCCCGTCAACCTTCGCTCTATTGAACTCTATTGACGGACTACAGATCTGAGGTTTGCTAGAGTTCTGTTCCAGAGTTCTGTTCCAGAGTTCTGTTGGTAATAACAAATAACAATTGTTTAAAATTATAAAATGACATCAATCATATATGAAAATGATTTAACAGAACAATGAAATTAGGTGTACAAACTGAATTATATCGTTGCGTTTGTGAATTATATCGGGTCTAGAGCTTCCATAAATCCTTACTTAATTCTGTTAGAAATATGTGTCAAGATGTTTTAGATTAGTAGTCCTTTTACAATGGCCTATAAACTATATCGTATTGATAGAATTCAATTCGTGATAGTAATATGTAATACGCGTATATGCATTTTCGAGATTACAATCAGCATTGTGTTATTAAATGAAGGTACGTTAGATAATGTATTATCCAGAGCGCATTATCGTTCGATTTGATTTTTAAAAATCAGTAATTCATCATTACGAACTGCATCTATTTTTGAAAACTTGCAAGTACATGGTTTCTGCAATAAACGCAATCGACCTCTTGAGAAATATGCTTCGCGCACTGCAAAACTCTCAGCGTTTTAACTTTATGTAAGTGTGAACTTGTAGATAAAGTAGTAGATACAAAGTAAAACAAAAAACCGCATTTGGGAATGTATAGCAACTAAAGTACTGTAATGCTTTTTATTTGTTTCAGGTACTGCATTTTCCCTTATGGAGTACTATTGTTTCGAGATATACACGCAAGTAACGATAAATATCTAATATAAATTTGATTTTACGCTGAGATGAATGCAACTACTAGTATTAGATATAAGTGTTAAATATATCAAAGCCAAAGTCACAAATTAAAAGCTGATAGAATAGAAATTTAATGAAAGATAGGGTGCTACTGAACTAAAGCTGTCAGAGTTTAAAGCACATATTTGAATGAAGATAAGCAGTTCTTCGTTCTTAAAAAATGCGACCCGGCACAATAAAACGCACCAAGTAAAAGCATATTGAAAATGATGAAGCTTTCATATGTCATAATTCCATTTTTTAACATATCTATTATTGCAATAAAATCGTTGGCACTTATGTTTTTTAGTTTCTAAGTAATACACTCACCGAAATTTCTGTACTTCCACCTAATTTTGTAGTTTCCTTATTTATAAACATGTTATTTTCTTTTGCATTCGTATTTCTTTGCAGTTCAGCATTAATTTCGATGTATAATTCGCCGAGAATATTAAGAAAACCAAATATTCTGTTCAAAAGTTTATATGGTACTATAGAAATTTCAGTGAAGGGGGCATCGAAAGCTTCGATACTGCACTTGGTTATCGTCCATTTTTATGTCAGCCGAATTTTATATCTTTTACTAAAATTTGTCATTTTTTGCATTGGGTAATGCTCACTTGCTGAGCACGGTATGAAGAACTGTCTGCTACAAAAATAACTATTTTCAATTGAATGACTGATGAAAATTGTTACGATTCCCATTATCCCTTTTGTCAGGATATTATTGGGCAATTTAGATGAAACACTGATTAATAAGGTTCCGCCCAATATTTACTATTAATTTTACTATTACTACTATTAAAGACAAATATAGTCAATATTTATGAACTAAAACACATGAAGGTATGTACGAATGTAGTTATTGAGATTTTCATTTCCTGCGAAGGGAATTGAAAAAGACGTATGACCAAATTAAATTTAAAGGTTAATTTATAACTGCGATTCGGCAACGCTACCATCAACAATTCATTTCCCGAATTAGTCCCTCGATCACGGTTAGGTGTCTCTCGTCTGCGTTGATCGAACCGACAAAACGCAGCGTGCCATAAACGGGAATGTTTGCACACATACGCGTAAACGTACTTAATTTTAGATTTAAATTTTAAATTCACCTTCCGGGAGGGTCCTTTCTGCGCACCGCTTCTACTCCTTGTTCCGGTTAGAGGTACGATTCCATCGAACGTTCACTAACCTGATTACAATTCAATCTGAAACGTCAAATTGTATAAATAACGTAATTATTTTCCATATCGCGCTGAGTAGTGAGCCGAGCGGAGGGGATGAAAAGAAAACGAGCATCGATGACGAAAATATTCGTTCTCAGTGTATACCGTTGTATCGGAACCCCATTTTCAATTTTCTTTTCCAATTTCCCAGCGAAAATTGTTACGGAAAGGTAAGCGTTAAAGCAAAAATTTCGCTTCCAACAATAAGTCTCATTTCATGGCAAAATGAAAAAAGGAATTTTTATGGATTCGAAGTAGATTTGTGAAAGTATAGGTACACTTCTACGAAACTTATAATTTCTCAACTGGAAAAATGCAAATGTAATTTAATAAGTGTTAATTTAACGTGGTCTTGACAAAAGATGTGATGTCATATTGATTTATTGTGACATAGTATACGTTTGTATAAATTTCTTAAATATCTGTTTCTACAATTGATTTATGAATTTTGGAATAATTATTACTTTCCCGGAGATTTACAACCTATATTTATGAACGTTTGCCTTAAAGTGTTTGCATCCGAACCACTCTCAAACCAAATCGCACACTTCCATGGGTACGTTAGAAGAAGAGTCTGTTGGTAGTAAAGCACCGATAAGTTTGTGTAATCGTGTATATGCACTTAACGTTACTATACTAATTTAAATTTATCAAAAAGATAAAAAACTATTAAACTTGAAAACATAGAACATACAAACATCAACTAAAACTCTCTTCCAATATAAAGAGAAGCAAAGGTTAAATTGAAATAAGAAATTGTCAAGTATTTGGGACGAAATCAAGAGAAGATAAATCCTGCCCACAATAAAATCTTCAACAATTTAATTTAGTGATGCAGCATATTTCGTTTGTTAGATTTTCGACCATGAGCTGTAACCATTCATGTATTTTTTTGTTCTAGAACTTAACTTTAATATTCCGTACTTCATTTTTTAGCTTTACTAACTATAATTCTAAACGGCTTCTTGAATATGCTAGAAGTTAGCTTTTCAGTTTTTAAGCATGGAATTCAGGTGTTCTATTGTTGCTCTGTTCTACACTTATCCAAAATTTTATTTGGTAAATATTATCGATGATTATAGAAAATAATCAGCTAAACAAGTCATTGAAATGTTGCAGGTATTATCGTAGTTGGGAGCATAATTTTCTGGAATAATGTTCAGGACACCTAGAACAAACTGAAATCCATTAAAATGTCAAGCTTTAACTTATGGACTACTAAAATTTCTCTTTTTGAGATATTTATCAAGTTATTTTTTGAGATGTATATAGAAGATAGGAACGTACTTTTCTGGAAATATATTCTTTAACTCATCTTCGTTATATAAAAAGCCACGGTTGCTGCTAAGACTTAGACCTTTATCTCGTTATGTAGCATTCTTGGTTCTTAGTTTTAAGATTTTCATTACTGCCATTTTAGATTTTGGTGGTTTCTTGTTTTGGATGCTCTTCAACTCATTTTTGTATGAACTGTAAAAACATTTTCAATGAGGTTATTAGATGAAGTTAATACTAGGGATGACTTGTTGGCATCGTGCTATGTGAAAGAATATTAGACAAAATCTTAATGCATGATTTAGTAGAAGCAAACTTTTGTTGAACTAAGTTGATAGCAGGCGTTTGTTGAGGTATATCCAGCGTATGATTGAATGTGGTAGCAATCATATTTGACGTTGAGAAAGTTATACTGTATGTTGTGGTAGGATTATCTTATGTTAGGTGTCGTATCCGATGCTGGTGTCTTATACTCGATGATGAGGTCGTCGCACTTGTAATTGAGGCAGTTGACCACAATGCGCAGAGATAGCAGAATGCCGTTTCTGCAAGGAAGAGGATGAAACCTAGGATCTTATGGAATACAAGAGGAAGACTTACATAACATCAAGCCATTCCACATACTAAACTTTCTAAAGCAGATAGGTTTAGCAAGTCAGTTATGAAGCCGAGAAATTTTCAGCCACACAGCAGGAAACGGGGGCACAATAGACCTTCTAGGTCGCAGTGCAAATATCATCCTGCAACGGATATATACATACATGATCGCAATGCAGTGGAGTCGAAACCATTGATTTCAGAATCCTTTGTGCACAATGTGAAAGAAAGAATGTAGAAATGTGGGTCCAGAGAGATTTAAAGAAGCTCTATTTGGAGGTTGCAATTTGTGAATCGTGTGCGTTGGTCATAAATATTCCACATTCGCCTTCAAGATAAATAGCTTCTATGTTCTTGCTATGTGTTACATAATCACCAGTGATGAACAGCTCTGGTTTTTTGTTAGTCTTTTTAAAGTCTGAGATATTTAATAACATTCATGAAAGAGATTCTATATAATCCATCTTCTGTCGGAATAAGCATAAACGATGCAATGCTTCTTTAAATCATTTTTCTTTTTTTTTATTTAAAAAATAACATGGAGGACATGTATTTTGCTGCAGTGTTCATGCAGTAAATATAAGAAGTAGTTGTTGATCCTCGCTGGTGACTTTACTGATTTGGTTTTTGGCTTATTTTGCCTATATTTTTGATGGTTTGTGTAGTATGCTTAAGCCTGTCTTGTCAATATTATAAAAGCTGTTTTTCTGTTTTATCGAAGAAGTCCATCACATTGCTTTTATTGAATTGTTTGTACCAAGTCATATATTTGGATTGTGGCGGACGAAAAATTTTTTTTTGATATAATGGATCAGTTCATTTTTCAGCTGGTTGGTTTGTCACTCTTCGGAAACCGTTAAGTGTCAATTTCAAGAATCAAGACTTTATTTCAAGTGCAAGTACTGTCAAATTTTTAGGTCTTCCAATCTGTGTTGTTGTTTATTCTTACAAATTTCCGACACCGTTTATTTAAAACCAAATTTATCCTAAATAGTACAATATACAAGCAACCCTATGGGTATGAGGTAGGCGAACACTGCTGTAAATATTCAAGTTATTCCTATGAAGAAATGATGTCAGCTAGAACAATAGACTTGACAAAAGGTGGAGTATATGAGTATTAACATTCTGCATTTAAGTAAAGATAATACCACTTGCTAATGGATAAAATCAGCTTATGCAATGTGTGAAAAAATTCTGAAAATATCCAAAAAATCTTACTTTTTGAATAAGCGACCGCAAAGAATTTTACTTGTTTCTGTGGGAGATGACTGACTAGAGTTTACGTTTTAGGCCGTTTGCGATGTGTCTATGCTTTAGTGTTAGAGAAACATACCAGGTACGATTTAAGATTAAGTACAAGAAAGTTTACTGTATTACTTTCTCTTTGTTTAAATTACGTAAATTTAGTCTAAATTAAATATTTTACTACGAGTTATATTGAAACTGGTTAGAAACCGCATGATGAACAATTGGTTGGTGTGGATGTCTATTTATTTCCTTTTGTTCGATATACAAGCACGTATGTTTGTATATCGTATTGTCATTTGTCCATATATTATTTCTTGTTAACTACGTGTCGATTATGGAGGCTGGCATTGACTTTTTATATCTTGTAACTGTAAAATTTTAGTGCTTCTCTGTTAAGGTTTTACATTGATTCGCTCTCAGCTAGTTGTATAACTATCTGTAGTATACTATGAACTAAAAATAATAGAACTGCATATTAGCTTGGCAAATTTTATACAAATTTTTAATAATACTCACAAAAGTATCATAAATTATATTCATCCAAGTAAAAAAAAGTTAGATCACAACAAATTAATTGAGGAGGTAGTTGGAGGACGTAGTTGATTGCAATACTTATGTTTATCTTCTGATTAAAATAATGCAAATTGAAGTCCGGTACTGATTGAGAGAAATTTTTGAACTATTATACAATTATACTAATTTCCATGAAATAATGTCTCACATGTTCGGAATATAAATAAGAGGAGTATATTACATATTGCAATCATTCAACAAACAAAAATGTTAAATTCCCCGAAAATATGAATTTATGTTTATTTATTCCGTATTATTCCTTTCTCGGGTATTTTTCTGTCCTTGCAAATTGTAGAATTTCATTTATAATATCCATGCAGTATACCGAAGTAAAACAACACGTTTAAATTTCCTATGTGAATAAGTAACATAGTTCGAGTAGTCTCTTGCGTAATATATCTCAGGCTGGTGCTGTTGTAAGAAATTTTGCAACTAGGACATCAACAATCCGGCGTGATTACCGCTAAGAGGTTGTCATAAAAAAGGTCAGGGGATGATTTAAAAACGTGATGGCTGTGTAAAACGCGCTCATAAAACTTAATTTATGTGCTTCGACACGTGTCGACTAAAAATCACCTCAAACCGCAACGATCATGTTTGTATGGTGGGTACGTAAGCACACAAATAGTACTGGTCGAATTACATTTAAATAAGACAGTCTGCGTTTGTGATTGCGTAGTTATACAGGATGTTGCAGTAATAAAGAAACAACTGTATCGTATGAATGCTTCTGCAACAAAAAACCATTTTTATATTTTTATTTTTATATTTTTAATATTCAAATGATACGTAGTATTACGTAAATTACCTAACACAAGGTAAAAGCTTAGTAATCATCCGAAAATGCTCGACAGAATTAGAATAAATTTTCATTATAATTTATACTTAGTGATCGACTCATGCCATCTGCACAGCGAAGCCATGTTGGTTGAGATGTTTAATTAGACTCGTAGTGGTCGTTCAATAAAGTCCATATGACATACTTCACGCAGCTTCTTTTGTGATATATTACACAATTCTGTATTCACAGCATATTTAAGTGCTGTATATCATATGTACTTGTATATATTCTGTAACATATTGCAATGTAGAGCATTGGAATTTAAAAATGCAAGTTTAAGTTCATATACCAATACAAGTAGTATGTATAGCGGCGGAGATATTGCGATACCGACAACAAATATATGTATAGCTGATCTAAGGCATGATTGTTAATATAATGTTTTCGATGGATATTGATTTAGATAGCTATTTACTCTACTAACAAACATCAGTATTCTCACATAAGTCCCCAGCTACATTTGCTATGAGTTTTTGTTTTAAGATCTGGGTAATTTCTTCTTCTTACTGTTTCATATAAGTTTTCTTGTGCATTTATATTTTTTGTACTTTTCTATTTTTCGATAACATGTATGCGATTGTTAATCACTTTTCGGTCCTGGTATTAAGGCATATGAAACTATTGTTCAAGCTATAGTGATATGACAGCATATACATCAGAAAGATACTATAATAGCATTAATTGGGGAAATATTGGCTACTACTGGTTACTGCGATTTTATCACCTTAGAATAGTAATTTTCTTACTTTAGAAAGTATTACCACTTGAGCAAATTTCATTTTTAATCCGTATTTCCCAACTAACTTTGGTATCGATAAACGTTTGAAATTCTATTTACCTTATTAGCTTTAACGCCTTCTTTCATTTTAAAATTTTGAATGCAATTTGCTGCCATGTAACAGTATTATAGCAGGTATAATACTGGTATTCAAAGAGTAACTTACATATTCGGGAAGATTCTCATTTTCTCATCATTCGTCTACCCACGAAATAGAAATTCATGAAAGAAACAGTGAAACTAACAGTTTTAAAATACGGCTTTTAGTGCATGATACTACAGATAATTAAAACAAATTTTAACTTCAAATATAACTTATAAATAACTGTTATAACTTAAAGTGAAGGGAAGAACTGAACAAAATAGGTACATTATCAAGCTCCATACGACAAATTTCCTTGATTAAGTTTCGCTCTATTAACAATGTCAAAAAATTAAATCATATTTATGATAACCGCTACAAATGTTACTCATATAAATGGTACAAGAAACTTATTACCACGTAGGTATTTTGAAATGTTTTACTATTGAAAACCGTCTTGGTGCTCCGTTCTACTTACACTTTAATGAGTTTTTATCTTGTTTCTTTAGTATCTTCTCATATATCTTTGTGTCAAATTTGCTGTTGACTCACAATCAACAACGAAGCATGCCCGTCATGCATAATTTACTTCTGAGTATACAATAGGTTTTCAGAACAAGTTATGCATGTTAGGTAACAGATCGATGGTCGCAGAAATAAGAGCCATTGGCTGTAAAATTGCTCCGATTAAGCTACGATTCGCTATTTGGACATATGTAAATAACAACGCAGCATTACTTACGGCAAGATACTGCTGTGTTAAAGCTGTGAAAATACATCAACCCTCTAAAATATACAGCACAAGCTACAGCGGTAGTCTGAGAATGCAGCTTAGGAAGCCACTGCAACTGCATCTACCACGGATTTAAAGAGAGTGGCTTTCAGTATGTCGGACAGTACATAACGTATCATTTTCCGTAGGAGATAGCATGATGTATTGCTTTTAATTTTTCCGATATTAATTTTCAGTTCATTAGATCATTCTTTTTTCGATGATGCATATTTGTACATTAACACTGCTGTTTCTACAACAATTTATAAACACTCACCACAAATGATCACTGACTAATACACTGATATCTGGTAGGCTCAGATTGGAAGAGATCACGATACCCATCATATGTATCTTGATTAGAATTCTTAGAGTATTTCATTCAGATTTATTTACATAAGCAAGAGTTTTAACACTAGCTTGTCCGGGGTGCTGTAGTGTTATCATATACAGGCTAACAACTTGAACTACGAAAGCCTATTGATAGGAGAGGGTGGTGGGAGTTAAAATCAAACGTATCTATTTTACTATTGTCAACTTTTGATATGACAGGAATGTCAGTGGTTATGCAATAGTATATATTTTTATACGGAGGAAAAGTGATACTTTTCATGGCGCGCTCGTGTTTAGCAGCCGAACGAAGTGAGCACGGACTATAAATATGACCCTAAACTGGTCTAAACGTCCAAACATCCTACCAAACCCGCTTATCTTCATTAAAAACAGATATTTTTGCATAATATGCTTGAGCACGCAATTTTGACAGATTTGTAATGACGTTTACGTCAAAATCGCGTACTCAAGCATCGACACAACCTCAAGCACGGACTATAAATATGACCCTTAGACCGATGATTAAGTACGAGCTGTTTATATGGTAACTCATCATAAAACTGTGAAGTGAACACTGTCAACATTGAAATTATGTGTTTGTATTGGTTTGTACGTTGCCATAATAACACTTTTCCCTCCGGCGCGGCGGTAAAGTGAAAAGTAAACCTCCGGCGGCGGAAAAGTGACACTTTGCGGCCGACTACTCAGTCGAGAAATGTCAGTTTTATTGACGTTTGAAGAAAAAATACTTTACCGAACCATCAATCCTAATGGATTACATAATTAATGAAAACGTGCAAATTATAAAGTTGTTTTATAATTTTCCATAGTATTTGACATAACCACTGACATTTCTGTCATATAAATAGTTTACAATACTAAAATGGATACATTTAATTTTACCCCCCACTACCTTCTCCTATCAATAGGTTTTCGTAGTTCAAGTTGTTATCCTGTAGAGAGGATTATCGATTACTGATGTTTTAAGAAGATTAGCCAATCAAAACGCGACGACATAGTGATCATGCACTTTTGTTGGTCCATTTCGTCGTGATATAAAGCACAGTTTTTCTGAGTTTATTATTTCATTTCTGTGGAGGGATGGTGACATTTTTTCAGAGTTGAAATCCGGATCGACTTACCATTCGCTGTTGGAAGCAAAAGTGATTATCAGCGTGCCATTATAAAAGGCGATATGATGCTGTCACAAAGTCATTTGAACACAATTTACAGACACAAAACTACACCGCGGGAGTTGCATGATAGTGAGACATGTAATACAGTTTACGCAGTCGCTGCAATTTAACACCCACAACACTTAAAAAAAAATTGCATAATTTGGTCTCAAACTCGAACAGTCGTATTCACAAGTTTCTTTAGGCATAATCCTTTAGATTGGGCGCATTGAATATGAATGTAAATACACAAACAAATGTAGCTGTTTTATAATATTGACATTGTTCTATTTTAAATTGCTTGATAAAATATAATAATTTTCTGTTTAATTTATTCTAAAATGCACACTCTTTCTTTATATAATTGTAACAATAGTTGATTAGTATTTGTTTTTTCCTTTTTGCTCGAATGTGGAACAACTGTTAACGATGTAGGTATATTGCAAGCAAATCAAAAATTAAAGATTAATTAAATTCAGATTCTCTGTCTTTAGACCTTTAGGTATCAGTTATGACACACTTAAATAACAATATTTACGTCAACGTATTTTTTAATTCCGAAATAGTTTTGTCCCGAATACAATAATTTTACTGCGCGTAAGAGCGTAACTAGACTCCGCATAGAGGGGCAATTTGCAATACAGTGCGGTAAGCAACGTAGAGAGGTGGCACGGAAACTCGAGTGTCCGCATAAAAGCACAGTTATTCAGTACTATTCCACCGGTCGTTGTGAATGCTTATCACTACACACATAGATACTTAGCAAATGTCGCAGTTAGGTACCTTTCGAAAACGGCGTATTTCGAAAAAACTAAAAAACATAATAACGGCTATGCCGGATTTAGAATACGAAGGAGATAAAATTAAATGTGTAAGGTGCGACAACTATTTGACGTGTAGCAGCAGGCAGAATTGTGAACGCCATCTAAAAAGTGTAAAACACTGGCAAGCGATATAGCGAACAATTTACGTTTGATATAGGTGTTCGTTTTATTCTATGTAATCTACCGTTCACTTTACTAGACCAAGAAGCATCTGTCTCCTTCTGGAGCAAGTATTCAGGTTATACATTACCAAGTCGGACATCGATAAGAAACGTTGTACCTTCTGAATAGACAAGTTTGTGAAGGTGCGTCGAAGGATCCATTACATTGTCACAAGGACTACTTTAAATTTGCAAGTATAACATCACTCGATGTGGAATGGTTATTTTCAGCATTAAAGAATATGTATTCGGCACGCCGTATACTCAATTGACTTAAACAAGTGTGGAAACATTTAATAAATCAAATATTTAATAAATGCCACCCAGTCTGTGATTTAATAGAAGCCTTTTATAACAGTAAGTGTTTCATCAAGTAATGTAATATATTCTTTGTCATTATTATATGTGTAAATATTTTTGCGTCCGTATCGCTTCTACTCATGAAAGTCACGAACATAAATGATGCTAGTACGTTACTGAACGCTCGCCTTACTACCGCTGCTCGGCCACGTTGTTCTCCGCACTGCGAAACTTGCTCCTCTTTGCCGAGCCTAGTTATAACTACACCCCAAAAGTAACGAAATATTGAATATAAGTTTTTATTAGTAATCAATTAGTCGGAACAAATTGCTAAATGTTTAAGATTATACCATCTCAGAAATGTCTTTAGAATTATATATTTCGTGAAAAACTGTTAACTGTTGAATTTATAAGTTTAACGGCGACGAACGATATTACAACTATCAAAGTTATTCATCTATAATTTTCTTCCTGCTTAACATAAATCCAAAGTAATTTAATTACATTTCGATTCATTACATTTGTCTGCAATAGCACAATTGTGTTTATGTATTAATGAATATAGAGAATAGGAAGAAGGTTCCTATGTTTCAAAGCAATTTCTGTACAGTACTCAAATATATGTACATACTTTACTTCTACGTTTCCTTAACCCTGTTTTAATATAGTGCAATAGATACTCTCTAAGCACAACTTTTCTACAATACGGGTGCACTTACTTCCACTCTTACACTAACATGGTTGTCGTTGGAATACAAAACGATCTAACCGCTTAAAATGAGATTTTAACAGTCAACAGTACAAAAATCGATACTTACTTTATTAGTTGCTACTGAAGTGACATTGTAAAATCGATCATAATTTATTCTGTTCTTTACAGTGAAAATTTGCAAGAAATTTCACGTAAAATATAATTATTGGTTGGTGAATTGCCAAGAAGTAAACAAACAATCGTAGAAGTAACACACGCATCTAAGATTTTTTGGCATCCATTTCGTTTTTCTAAGCGCCAATTTCTATATTCTCCGCTTCGCAATCCACGAATAGACGTAAATAATAACCCGGAACGAAGTCAAAGTACTTCGCGTTTAAATCGAGAAGCAAAGCAACTGTATTTCAGTGGTATTTCAAGTACGGCAGCCTCGTAAAGCGTTGAATTTTTATTAGGTCGTAGTAAATATTGAAGTTCACATCGACGACGACATGCTGTATGCACGCTGCCTTACAGAAACTTCCTCCACTATAGAAAACCGGAACAGAAAACACAATAATAATGAATAGGTAACGTTACCGCTACAATTAATTGTAGTATGATGTATGTATATCGTCGCCGACCTTACGCTAGGTAGCACGAATACATACATATTCCGGTATTATACGTATACGTTATATTCTTCGCATCTCCATAAGTTCGCTGACTGGATAGTTGAAAGAAAAAAGAAAAGTAGTAGAGATTTGAGGATACCCTTAGGGGCTCCTATTGTTAGAAGAGGATCTCTCGGTGTCTCTTCATGAGACGTGTCTTCCAACAGCTGAATACGTATTCATTGTCATCTTTAGACGTGAATAAAGAGGAACAGATCATTTGGAGAAGCTCTTTTAAATCTTCTTTCCTTTGCTTTCTTTTTTTTTTTCTTTGCTCGTAGAAATTTTAGTTGATTAGGCAGGATACGAACAAAAGTGCACGTTTTGAACGAAGAAGTAATGTAATGTAGAAATGGAGTATGTATGTATGTACATATATGAAATAAATTGAAAAGAAGGTGTTCCTTATAATTTTATTTCAAACGCAATCCCTCTTTTACTTTTATTTTAATATTACATTATGGAGGTGAAGTAAATCTTGGAATTTAATTTAAAATTACAGTAGGTATTCGAATGTAAGGGATGAAAGAGTCTTACAGATCTACCTACAAAATATTAAACAATATAAATATCCGCGTATCTTTCGGTATACGACAGTCTTTGAAAAGCTATCTTTTTCATCATGAATTTTATTAATCTAGGCACAAGATCAATCGCGTCTCTCGATTACGTGTTGCAAAAGACGTTCAAACTCGTAACAATTTGCTGACTGAGATAGTAATAAGCAAAGGATCTGTGTTTTCAATGTGGAGTTTGAATAGATACCAACGCGTTGCTTCTGTTCTGTAGGAGTTCTGGAACCAGGTGTTTATCTTTTATGAAATATTCACAAAATACGTTCATAGCAGGAGATTTTAGCAGCAAATTTATCCGTAACTTGGACACACTATGAAAATATTGTGTCAGTACGCACCATTCAATAACTTTTGTGCAAAGTCATATGGAGCAAAAATGATCGTGGAGTATCTGCATCAAATCGTCATTAACTATAGAATAATGACAATAATTGGAACAAAATCAGTAAGAATAGTATGCAAGGTAAATAAGTGTGAATAGAGCATCAATATTGGCTTCCAAGAGAAATAAACATTCGGGAATAATCAATGAAATATTATACAAGTAGTCTTATTCTGCAGCTTTTTTTAGTATTTAATTCATACATTTATTACCACACAAACACCATACTACATACTATACTACACTTATATTATGTAACAAGAAGAACAGCGGCTCCAATATGAATCATTCTGAGACACCAAACTTAATACATTTTTAGAAGCAATTCTAAAATTGATGCACTGTCTATGAAATATATAACATCTAAACTATTCAATAGACTTATGAATTATGTCACATTTGTTAAGCTTATTTAATAACATGCCTGCCTATAAACTCGAAAGTTTTCAAAAACACCACTTAAGCGGTATTATCATAGTGTTTAATGTTTTTTTTTATCCAAAGCGATGTAACTAACTGCAAGATATTTCACATAAATTATTGAATTTCCTAAACCCCTTTGTTTGTTAATTATTATTTGATACGTTTCAGTAGCTGTTTCTCTACATGAAACTTTTATTTTTTGTCCATAGAGGTAATAAAGTTATATTATGTTATGTCACTCATAATTTATTAAATGTATTAAGTTATTTCAACCACACGCCTATACTTTTTGATATTTTTAAGTACTTTGTGCTTATGGAGACCACTTACCCTTGCTGTGTAAATATGTTTTCACGGATTTATTATATTATCTCGCGTAAAAAACATTGTACTGTTAATTGCGTTTTAACAGCTAATTATCATTAGACCGTAGTACCGATTTAGCGGGACTTTGCCATAAGAGCCACTGCCATGAGGCTTACGGACAGCTGCTGTTACCTCTGCGACTATCAAGCTGTTTAGTAACTGTTACGTTGTAAATATAACTTCAAATAATGGGGTTAGATTTTCAAGTAACCTGCGCTACTGCTGTATCCATTTTACTTACAATTTTGGCAGTACTCTTTAGAAGGTACCTAATTGTCGAATATATTTATTAGTTTTTTGATTTCTATAATTTGTTTATCTTTGTATCTAATAATTATTGGCGAAGTATTCTTTGTTTTTATGCATAATTCCATCATTTAATATGTACGTCGTACTTGGAAATAATATTTGACTGATAAGCTAACCTCGAAATATATTCTTTAGCTCTCCACTGGGTTGTTTCCATTTTCGAAATGACTGAGTAATACTACAACAAACTATAATTTAAGCAACATCTACATACACAAAGGAGTTTAACCAGCAATAGTGCTTTGTTTTACTATTTTCGACGGTTGCAATGAAATGTTAAAAAATAATTGCTCTTAAATGAATAGAGCCTTGAGCGCTGATTATCCAGGTTTACAAGTAATTGCAGTTGTAGAAAATTCCTTCGGGCAATACCACATAACATATTGCACAGGATTTGAACGGGACAATAAACTGTAATTTAGTAACCTTATTATTCCAGTTTAATGAGTATGTTCATTAAAGGGTATTCATACTTGAGCAATCTGCATCAAGGAAATCGTGCTATGAAATTTAAATCTCGTAGAAGCTGTACATCGGTAAACAGTTGAGAAAGGACAAATATACGAACATTTGGAATTAGGAATTACTAATGCGAACAGGAAGTAATTATTTGCATATACCTACGACTGCGCGACAGGAAATAACATTTTTTCATACGGAAGGAGTGCTCTACTCGAGATTGTCTTAACAATTTTAACCTACACAGTTACTCTTGCATTAATTCCTCTAACTGTACTGCATTACCCGCTCTCGTATAATTTTCCATCCGGACAGTCGGCGACGAGGAAATTCTCTTAAGCGTAATACCTCTCCGTAGATTACCTATCTTCTCTTAATTAAACATACGTTCTAACTGTTCTAATGGTCGACATGTCAGTAATTTAAGATATAATTATGAGCAGCACTTTTGCTACAAGTAGGCAAAAAGTCCGGGAGACGACAAATATATCACTTCAATTAGTTTTTTATGGATGCAGCCAACTTAGCAGTTTTTGTGCTAGGTACTCTTTTTTAATTACAGTTTCATTGCAGTAATATACTGAAGCTAAGAGATTCGTATGTATCAAAGTTTTTAATTAAAGAACACCTGTTACTAATGCTTAGAAATTCTGAACGGGTGCACGTATAGAAACTATAGCTACACTAAATTTCTTGGGATACTCAGAGCGCAATAAAATACGATAAATTTAATACTGATTGATTTTATTAAGTTTTCCTATCTAAGACATAAAATCGATCCGCCAAGTAATACCCAATACTTGTTATGTTTCTATATGTGACATTGAATACAACTATAGTCAAAGATCGTTTAATGGGAATAGAGTATTTGAAGCTATTGCTTTATAGTTATACGCATAAAGCTTTCAAATAATTGCGTTAGATTATTTCCGTTATATAAAACGTGAGGAAGCAATTTGAGAATCCCTTAGGCTTTACTAGAGAGAGAAGATATATTGCGGACCCAAGTAACTGCTTAATTGAATTGTTCAGGAACCAAAGGATATACGAAATAGTACCTATATAAAATGAATGTAGATTGTTGATAACTCAGTTATATCAAGTGCACGTACAAAATTGTAAAATAAACCATCATAACAGTTTCTTTTTGTTTACTCGATCGTCAAAATAGAACCGGAAGCAATTGTTAACATGTTTTTCCCTAATTATATATATATCATCGAAAATATTAGTTTAGTAGATATTGCTCGTTGCCTTTTTGTAAAAATAGCCTTAATGCAAAATGTATAGATAAGGGGATCTGATAATATTCAGAGTAGCATAATAATTTATTTAATGTAATTTATGAAACTCGTTTGCACTTTTACACACCAGCAGAAGTAAACGGTTAAAGTTATTTCAATATTTCTGAAACGATCAATAGCTTGATGTTGCGCTCGCAATTAGTCACTCTTCTCAATGATTCCTCTACATAAACAGGAAATGGAAGTGTATCTAGTTCCAAGTGTATGTATCCATGATGGATACATATGTACATAGCAAAATATTTTGTCTGTCCTCGAGTAGATAAGGATACCCTAAACCAATATAAGTCGGAGGAACATCTGCACCTGAAGGGTACTTACCTCTAATCATAATTGAACTTTTCCAACATAAGAGTAGAGTCAAAGTATACCTAATATAAATGAACATGGCGTGTAACATTATTAACATAAATGAAAAAGTGTACTGATAGGGAATTAATAACAGAATTCTGTCCTGTGAAATCGATTGAGACGAGAAGAAAAAATTAAAATGAAGATAGTCTACCAAGCCGAAGTATAAACCAATTTTGTGTTTCTTATGAAATTTCACTACAGATGTCGCTAACACTGAAAATGCACAACACTAAATATGCAAATCATATATGATCGAATTAAGTTATGAATTAGAATCTTTTAATGTTGAGGAATTTTTAATCACCCTTGTGTATGCAGGATGTTACAAAAATAGTATAAAATATTTAGAGGTAACTGCATGGACTTAAATAAACAAAAATGTCTTAATAAACATTAGTCCTCAAAAGAACCGTTTTGAAGATATGGAATTTTATGCTTTTTTGCAGTTTCTTACTCACTAAGTAAAAAAGACTGCGGGAATAGACAGCCCCGTGGAACACGTGTTGTCAATCTAAACCTTAATATCAATTGACGCCAATAGAGGACGGTGCGAAGGTAGGGCCGTAGGGCCAATGATGTTAATAATGAAACCAACAAGAAAAACATTTCTGTTGTAATCATATAGTTGTGGTTGTAACTCAGGCGATAGCCACCATAGCCACAAACTTCACTAAATGTGTCAATGTTCAAACAGCTGAGCTTTTTTCTTGACATGAGTTTTGTGGGATAAACATTATCCTATTAAATATTTGACAATTTTTGTCAGTGCACCAATTTTTGTTTACTATGTCCTGTTCTTTTACCAAACCGGTTAACAGGCACTATTTACCTAAACATTCTGCAGAACACAATGTATGATCTTTTAGACATTCGTTTGGACCACAAAGGCAACAACTGTGGTTCTAGTTGGTGCTCCAGCTCATTTTTTTTAATTGTCGCTCGAGGGCATTCACATCAAACTTTTATACGCACATAGACATGAAGGGACGACCCTGCTTAATTCCCTGCAAGATCGCCTGATTTAAATCTTCTTAATACTTTCTTTGTGGATATTTAAAAACATTTGTCTATTTGCCAACTTTAGTAAATGGCATTGAGACGTTGCAACTACTAATTAATGAAAGATGCTAAATAATTCTGGTCAATTATGAGATTTTATAAAGAGTTTGAATATCCTTCAGACTAAGATATCGTGCCTGCTTTAAAATGGAAGGAGAGCACTTCTACATCTTATCTAACTTTGTTTTTTGCTTCCATTTCTTGTTTGCACATAATAAATATATTTTCGAAACGATTACTTTTCTGTTTATTTTAATCCATACTGTTACCTTTTTAAATACTGTAAAATTGCAAATGCGATTTTTTTGTCCAATAAAGTTTTACGTGTTAATAGATAAGAACATTTTGATAACTATACATCTACATTAATAGCATTAAAAGTCTATTAATAATGCTCAGTGTCAGTCGTCCCAATGTCTACTCCCTCTATAAATAAATATATTCGAGTTCATAAATGTATAAGTCAGACTTCTGAGAAACTGATATGTAATAATATATTGTACCAAGAAACAACTATATTACCGCAGTCATTATTCTTATAATAGTCTGCGCATTTGCCAATATTGAATTTACTGTCAAAATTAGTAAAACATCGGTAACCATTCGTTACGTAAATCAACGAGCACGATAGTTTCTCAATCGTTGCATCGTTACATAACGTTATATTATCTTTATACCTTAATTGGGAGGACCAGATTAATCTAATGGCTCCTCCCGTATTGATTTTACACTCCTACAATTGATGTTTGCTTAGCATATAAAAACCTGCAAGGACAGCAATACGTCTAACGCGTCTGTCTACCAAAGTATTTAAAACTTTAATGCAGGTAGCTAATTTCAGGTTTAGTCTAGTAGGTCAGTGATGAATATTGAAACAGCTCCCGATGGTGACATGGACTTCTGTTCCCATGCAGTTATTTCCATATTGTTATGCATGTAGTTTATATTTGTACTCCATACATTTTCTTAATGTATCTTACAACTAATTACCATTGCATCTCTGCTATAAAATAGACACTAATTAGGTACTCGATAAAATTAAATTCTAAACATCCAGTCAAGTTTACTTTACATAGAAATGCACTCTTTAATTTAAAAATTTAACTTAATAATTAATTTAACTTATAAATTATTTGCTTTATAAGTATAAAAATGACACAAAAATATGATGCAATTTTTTATTTACTTTTATTACGCAATAATAAAATATGATAAAATAAAAACATGCGAATCCTAAAATTATGCTGCTAAGTATGTATGACACTTTGAGTTACATAGTAATTTTTGAACTCTTGACCTGAACAAAGACACTGTTTTGTTGCATGACATAAAGATACTTTCACATTTTGAAGGATTTCTCTTAATAAAGGCTAAATTGCAATCTGATATATAATAGTTTTAGTTTCCTCGTCGTAAATCCTCGTCGTACTAAGGACCACTGTCAAAATTAAACTAGGATCAGTGTTTACCCTATCTATTTCTAGCACTTTAATTCTTACAATAATACCTTTATGAGCAATAGTGTCGTGGGCATAAGATATTGCTAGCAATTTTTAGCGTGTATTATCAAACTTTTCCCATTTTGATCAACTCGGTTTCTACATATTCTACACAGCAGCTTCTTACCAAAACCTTCATCTTCAAGTTGTGTCTGACCAAAAATGACATAAAACATATTATATTAAAAATAGGTATGTTCTTGATGCTTTATTATGACAGTGTATTGCATAATAATACATGTCATATTGTCATTTATTGTGAATCATCAAATTTTTCAGGACCTTCTTGTGGATTTTCTAATTTTTGATGGTCTTCTTCGTTGATTATTGTTTGGAGAATGTTGTACGCCACTAATGACGACAAAATACTCACTTTTGTAGGGTAACTGAGCATGGCTTCGTAAAGACTTCTTCTAATTCCGGAATGATAAGACCGGTTCTGCAAAAATTGTACAAAACATATTCCTTTCTTGCACTTTGTATCCATCTATGCGGTGGGCACATTCTCGATACCTTAGTTGGCCTGTTCAACACACTCGTGGCTCGTGACTGTTTAACTGTGACTCATGACTGTTTAAGACAAACCATTTTTAATTTGGACCATATTTCTTTTAAGATGTTTAATATGTGATTGTAAAATTCAAATATTACTAGATACTCACTATGAACGTACCCTAAGGTTACGATCATAGTGATGCGACGAAGCGAGCGACTAGCGATGAGACTAGAGTAGCGACGAAAACAAGAACCTACAGTCAAAGTTTAGCGTTCATAGTGCTAGAGACACGATTCCAACATCTTGTTTAAGTCGTTACTCTAGTCTCGTCGCTTGTCGCTCTCTTCATCGCGTCACTAATATGAACGTACCCTAAGAATTAAGCAACGTGATCACGTCATTTTGCGTGAACCAACTTTTACAAACCAAATTTTTTTCGAAGAAAGCTAAAAGCTCCGCCCCTACAATATGTCAAAAGAAAAGGAACACTAAACCTTCAAATAATCTATTGTGAAATAAGCAAATACTATATCATTACTAGGTTAACTTAAGTGTATGTATATACAACATATATGTGTAATATGTTGTACAAAAGTGATCTTTCTAGAAAGACAAGTCTTGTTAGTGAAAGTTAATTTTATTCATATATCAAATGTTACAAATAATGGATACCTCCTAGTAGTTTTACCTGAAAGGTGTTTCTAACTTTAGTTTTAAAAAAGGCCGTTATTGATCTTAGTATACCATTGGAACTTCCAATGACTTTATGTTACATATTACAGTTACTACTCAATTGTTTTTCTTGGTATATGGCCGTATAATTACGAATTTTAATGCGATATGAGAAGAAAGTTCTGTAGTCCTACCCCCAAAAATCACAAAGTGATAAATGTAGAACTTAGTATTAAATAGTTAGCGTACAATTTTATTGTATGACAGCTTCCGTGTATAGAAAGCATTTGTGAGAACGTTCTACTCGCGAATATTGGTACTATTTTATGTTAGCAAAGTAACGATAATATTGGAATCTTTGGTTCACAATCAATTCTCTACATCAAGGTATCGTGATTTCTATATTTCTGGTACAGAAGTGGTTATATAAATCTGTTATTTAGATGGTGAAAATCGCCCTCAAACTTTTGTGAAGTTTCACTTTATCATCATTTACTCCGTTATTATAAATAATAAAAATGTAGTCGCTGAATTTCCTTTTCATGCGGTCATTAAGTTGCTTTAAATGAACTTGCACCACTGACAAACCACTCATACTTTCACTGAGCGAAATATATCTGAACAATTAAAAACCATTAAAAGTGATTCCAGTCAATAATTTCGATACCCTGTTTATAGTGCGGTCCCCTCTCTTCACTGCTAACACATTGTTTACCACCGAGCCATTTTTCCAGTTTGCAAAGAGAAAATAAACCCGAGGAGGCTAAATTTGGCGTAGAGGGTGCGTCCAATTTTACTCGTTTGAACTTTGGAGTTTGCTTTCTTTTCGTTACATGGGACCAGTTTTTCTTAAGTGCATCACTTAAATCCTGCAATAAGTTCGCTTAATAGTTACCGTTCATAGTTTTTTTCTTTTTGAAGGTAGTCGATGAAAATTTTCCCAAATGCATCACAAAAAATTGGCGCCATGACATCTGCCTTAGCTTTTCTTGAAACTTCTTCCTCTTCAATCCATTGTTTTGAATCATTGTTTGAACGTTCCTTCGACTCTGGTATAAACTTGTAATCCTATAAATTATAATTATGAATTAGACAGAAAAATTCAACGAATTACTAGAGCGAAACATTGGCAAATACTCGATTAGAACCTTCTCTTGACGCTGTTTTTGTTTCATTATGAGCAAACACAGTCTGCATCTTTCGCACATTTTTTTCATCTCTAAATTTTCAGTAAGTATGCTTTCTCAGACCACTGTCATCCAATATTATTTTGAGAATTTTTTACTATTTGTGGTGTGGTAACCCTATTTGGTCGTGTTGGTAGCTCGTAGTGCCTCATTTTATGTTCTACTCAATATTTTAGTGTTGTAAACGATGAAGCAGACGGAACAGCAATACAACCTGGCTCCAGTTTGATATTGGCTGAATAGAGACCTTTTAAACTAAAGTATTGGATCACATAAAAACAACACTCATATTCCTGTTTATAATGAAAGCGGTATAATGAATAAATTCAGTACTATTTTAAAGTATTGGAATTTAATTTAGCATCTGAAATATTGAATTTTGTAGGAACCCTTTATATGGAAGAATATAAAAACATTTATTTGATGAGCCGTGGGGTTCTTGGTGTAAAAGTAGTAAAGTATTATTTTTCAAATACTGTAGTAAAAGTGCTCATGATTAGTGCAGCAAAAGATTTGAGTAACTATGAGAGTAAATGTGGTATGACGGATAAGTTTTTTTAATGTGGTAATACTATCCCATCTCATCAGTTTAAAATGTTTACTTAAACAGCATTAAAGAGACTTTGTAAGCAGAAGTATATATACAAGTAGTATTCTACATGCAATTCTAATGCATCGTACAGTCAGGGAGCCAAGAAAATCTAATATGTTTGAAGGAGATTAAATATCATCATCGTTATACCACTTTACCACTGTTTTGCGAACATGTAGAGTACTTTCGTTATCAATCATGGCTTTGTCGCAACGGAAAATCAAATATTCGACAGAAAGTTTTCTCCCTTTATCTGTCAGGATTGCAATGCTAAAGTGTGTATGTATTTAATAATAAACATATTTTTTGCTTCTTTTTAATATACAGGGTGTTTCCTAACGACGGTACGTAACTTGAGAGTGTGATTCGTTAGGTCGTTTTAAGGAAAAAAGTTCCTATGAACATATGTCCAGAGTTGCTTCGTTTCTGAAATACAGGGCTTTGAAGAGGAAAATAAATAAAAATTTTAGGTGTTTTATGTTGGCGAAAGCAATACCTTCCTGGCTAGGAATGTAAAAATAACATTTTCTACCTTACAGTAAATGAGCAAAATGACCACCTTCCGATAAAATACACGACTGCAATCGATTTGTCATTGATTATCTGGCACGTTCAAAAATACCTGGAGTATTCCTTATGACATTGCAATTATCCGATTCCTCAAGTCAGTCTCATCTATTACAGGAGTTTTATAAACAAGGGCCTTAGAGACCCCATAAATAGAAATCTATGGGATGCATATCAGGACTGCGAGCTGGCCAATTGATAACTCTTGACAACTATTGACATTTTCGGATTTTATTTAAACTTCAACGTGCTCTATCTCAGAAACGAAGCAACTCCAGACATATGTTCACCAACAACCTAACGGATCACCCTCTGAAGTTACGTACCGTCGTTAGGAAACACCCTGTATACAAACTACTTACGAGTGTTTACAGAGATTATCAATTCACCATAATAACGACAAATTATGGAACTTATAGATCTAACTTTATAAGGTAAAATATGTAATATATAATATATAAATATATAATTGTTTACAATTTGTTTGGACATTAGGTATGATTTAACTATATTTAATTAACGGGTCGATAGCCGCAGTGGCTGACTATCGTTGTGGTAGAACGTTAGGAGCCGGGTTTTAATTCTCCAGAGGGACGATAACATTTTTTCGGATACTTGAAATCCGGATCGACTTACCAGCAAAGGGAGCAAAGTGATCAGCGGCGGGGCACGATACTGCCACAAAGCTATTTGAACACAATTATACACACAGAAATTACACAGCGAGAGTTGCAATTATAGCCATACAAGCCATACATCTTACGGAGTCACTGCAACCCATTGTCACCCACCACATATAAAAAAGTATGAGATATATATGTACATACAAAGTAATTGCAGTATAGCACTTTAACAAAACTAGATCATCAAGTAAGCATCTTTAACTGAAAATCATACAGAAATCTATTTTCTAATATTGTTATATCATAAAACGACTGAAAATTCAAGTTTGTGAACATGCAAGTAAAAATTAATAAAATTCCACGAATTAAATAATAGTCAATTGAAACGCAATTCTTTTTTTAAAGAAAAAATCGAAACATAGGTAACAACCCAGCTCACTCATTCATTTTGTCTGTATTGATGGTCGGTAATTCCCATACGGCAAGGTGGAACTCGAATAACGAACTACTACATAGCAATCAAATTGTATATTACTATTTGGCGTTCAACACTGCTATTTCTATTAAAACAACTAATGTTAGAAGTACGAAACAAGTATCCGTCTAGCGACTGGACCGAATACGGCAGCAATTGAAATGGCGTTGGATATTTCGAAAGTACAATAAATTGGAAATTTATAAAACTTGCGAAAATATTTTTAAGATCTGGGCTGAAATCTAAATTTTCATTATAGCACAGGAAAGGAAAAGTACACCAGCTATTTATTGTTATATTGAATGTCTCACTTCAATATAAAAGCCGAATATCACAGACAATATTTTCTGATTCAAAAACTCGAATAAAGAAAGTACTATCATCAATAGTGTATGTTAACAACTATGAATTATTGACATTTTTTACATAAATACTTGGATAGGAACAACAGTAACTTTCGCACTTTATCAGAAGCTTTTAATACCATCTGCTTTGAAACTCTTACAACACAAAAGTTTAAAAGTATGTTTGAAGGGCGGTTGAAACATACATGACATACGTAGAAAATATCTCACGGTATTATATCACCAAATCATTATTTGTTAAGAAAACTCTTGAAAGTTCAAATGTCATACCAGATTAAATAATCTTGCGTGTAAGTATTTTTCGTACCCGTCTAATAGAACAAATGCTTTTCTCGTGTATACGTTGAGACAGGTTCAGTGTATTGCACGTCTAATAATCCTAACATACCTGTCACGATTTAAGCAGTTTGTTGTTTTCTGTGTATGAAACAGAATCTGAGAAGCGATAGATTTTTTTTGTTTACAAGGCGTTGTACACATAAGTACACATTTATTTATACATCGAGAGGAATGTAGGCGTACTCCTGCAAATTGTAGAAAGTGGAAGGCGAAGAAGGTTACACGTGAAACGCGTCGGATATATAATTTAGTAAGGTTAATGAAATTTCCCCGTCATGACGCTCTTAAGAGCTTGATTAAGTGCAGATACTGGGCAAATGTTAAGTCTAGTGTAACCTCGCCCCGTGTGGACTCCGTTTCACTCTTCGAAGTACACGCTTCATTCTGCCGTCACTATCTTTATGTAAAATGAAAGAAGACGTGCTTGTGCATTATTAACCGATCGTGTGCTACACTGAAGAGCTAAGAACTTCTGCTCGTGCTTGTGAGAAATCTATCTTATTATTAATGGCGGAAGTCTGTGTAATTGAATTTGTTATAAGCATTTCTAGGGAACGTTTCCCCGCAATTCTTACAATTTTTCGACGGTTTAATTGTATTGAGTTTTGTTATGCCAACAATCACTTTTTCTATTAAGCAGCGCATTCTTAATATCAACCCTACATACGACTACAAGAATTTGAATCAGTATTTATAGAGATATAACGACGCAATTAGTTTACCATGACTTGATTTAATTGTCTCAAACTGAATTTGCGTAAAGGTTATAACAACATAAAAGCAATAATATATTTTGGTGTTTTTGACTTAAAAGAGAATGCCCTGCAAAATACGAGGTGAAGTATATTCTGTAAATAATTTTACTCGCATATGAAAACGCACTTTTATTTACGATTTTTTGATACTAATGCAAATGTTACTGAGGGCAACTGGCAGGTATTGATGTATTGAACTTGTACATGTTTTGCCGAAAGAGTGCCTGACATATGTCGGTATTTTAAAAATTAAAGAAACAATTTCTTCACTTTCTTTATACTTTCAAAATCAAGGTGAACCCCAGTTGGACATAGATTCTACGGCTTCACAAAAGATTAAATCATAATTTCCAACGCTACGAAGAAAACAAGATAGTTATGCTAATTTGTATATAATACATATGGTAAACGTTTGACTTTGTAAGTGGAAATGTACCAAACACATCTAGTGAATACTAAGAAATATTGCTACATATGTCATCCTACATTAAAGACGAAGGGGTCGATTTGTTTGTAATACTTAAAAGTAAGTAAGTTCAGTGCAAGCAAGTAAGCTGTTGATGTTGATGTTGTTGATTGAACTATCAAGTAATGCTACTAATTAATAAATTGAAAGTTGACACACTTTTTTGGGTTTTGACTTGTGCCACCATCGATGATGGATATCATCTCTCTCAAAATGTAAAGCTCCGACTATCATTGTGAAATATGGTGTATGGCTAGCAACGGTTATCAAGGTCTATAATATGTTAAAACAAAATGCAACAATAAGATTTATATTGAACTTTATTTACCAGTGGTAGTAAAACTAAACTACAATTATAAATCACATTTTGTTAGTTGGTCAACACTATATTATCACTATTATATGTATATTGCTAATGATTTATTCATTTTTTATTGTGATATCGAACGCAATTGTATAATGGGCAAGCTCGAAAGTAGCACATCGTTGGGCACTACACCACGCGTAGGTACTTTAGACGCATGGCGAGTAATAACTAATAAAAGTTTTTACTTGGCAACAATTGGAAACAATTGGACTATCATTCCAAACGAAAACAAGAAAATCTTTAAAGCACATTGACTCTTTGCAGATTCATTCAATATAGTTTTCAATGATGGTACATTCTATTTGAAAGTAATGGTGTTTCCTTATAAAATAGAATTCTTTATTCGAATAACTTTCATCACTCAACTTTAACTTATGGATTATATGTAGTAACATGTATCTTTTTTTAGATGGCTAATTCGTTATGTCCAGCATAACCACCAAACAGTACTAGGCCGTCTATAACCGCCCTTTTAATGTCGCAAATTACAGTTATAGTAACCGTATATATTGAAAGGTATTTGCTTTTAGTGCAAATTATTTCGTCTAAGTTTCACCGCACGACTACACACTAGATTAATTCAAAATTCTATTAATTTAGCTGCGGCATTCCGAACTGCTAAAGCCATCACGGAGGAATCGCGCTCTTCCAGCACCTGCGCAAGAAAACTCGTCTCCCATTAATCTCGCCACATTGATAAACCGGGTTGACATAAATTATTGTCAAAGTAACGAATTGCGCGTTACCTCGATGTCTGCCTATCTGACTACCTACTATCACGTGGCTTTAATTAAAAGTGTTCCAGCTGTTACTACCTTGGGACACCTATTTCAATGACATCGTGCGGTAAAGAGAACACGAATCAGTTACACGTAAACGTATATTATTATCTTTCTCTGTCTGTTTTCTTATCACTTTTGTGTTACTCCTTCGACTTTATGGTATAAAGAGGAACACGCGAAAGTTATTGATTTGACGCACCTTTATCCGTTTAGTAGGTTAAGAATTACCGCAGAGCGTTCGTTGACTCCTCAGTTTGCTTGTTTGATTTAGTATAGTTATGTATAAAATCGCCTGTTTATCATGATATTATACTCGGGAAAACAAATAATAAAAGAATTTTATTATTTTTTGTCAAATATTTATCTACATACTTTAGTAGTTGAAGATTTAATTATACAAAACTTAGATTATTATTAGTGGGTGCATTACGTTACATAAATAGGATAAGTTTTCTAAAAAAATAGGGACTAAAACGCGATTACACATAGATATGTGGCGTTGAGATAATGGCAATAAAATAACATACTTCTAAAGACAGCATTTAAAGATTTTTCCGTTTGAATATTTAGACTTCTGTTATTTACTCACGTGGAGTGATGTACGTTAACAAAGGTTTTGCGACAACTTTTGCAATTATTTTTTATCACTTAGAGAGGATTCGATTTAGTTACCATTGGCGGTAGTTTATTCAAGTACGCTTTGTCAATATAAATAATGACTATTCCCTACAAAAATTATCGCTCACAAAATCGACAACCAGAAAAGCATATCCAATTTAATCGACCGAGTGGGAAAAGCGGATATTGTAAACACGGTTCAAGCACCTAATATCTCCCGCGCAACAATTTACGGCGCAATAAGGGAATCCGAGGAAAGAATACTTTGTGTTAACCTACAAAAAAGCGGAAGGCCTCAGGTGTTGACCGATGTCAGCACCTGAGATACATCATGCACATAGCAGCTAGACTAACAGAAAGTTAGTTAGAAAGAAATTAATAAAAGTAGAATGTTATTTAGAAAAGGACGGAAATTGCCAAAAGATGCAGCTACAGTTTTAATAAAGTCCACGGTGTTGAGCATTGAAGGTTCAACACTTTATGTAGGCGTATTTATACAGGATGGTTCATTTAAAGTGTAACACTGTAATATCTTCGAAACCATTAGTGTTATGAAAAAAGTTGTTAGACAAAAGTTTAATTATATGAAGGGGATCATTCGATGGCGCTACTGCTGTCACTACAAAGAAAGACACAAAGGTCATAGCAAGGTCAACTTTTTTTTTCAAATAGCATATGGTATTTTTTATCAAATTCTAAAAGAGCAATAAATTGGGAATAGAAAAATAGTAAACCACATATGACCTCAAATTAATATTAATCGAGATATTTCGGAAAAATGAGGATACTCAGTGCAGCAATGTTTTTCCTACGTTTGTTAAACTTAAAAGTAGAAAATAAATGTTAATAGTAGCTACAAATTGTTTACATAAAGTAAATAGTGGAAGAACGCAGACGGCTATCAAATTAGATGTTCAGATTGGCGGCCACCAGCCCCAATGCACTATTGTATTCGCGCAAAAGAGTCGCTATATTTATTTTAAGTGTACAATATCGACTTTTTTGGCACCGAAGTATTAAAGTAGTACTAAGATAGTATAATATCGAGTTGTTGTATATGACACGGAACCAACAAAGCAGAAAATAAGACATGCATGTGCAGACATTTCTGAAGACATGTTACTGTGCATAGAGATTTTTCTGCGCGAATACAAAAGTGCATTGTGGCTGTTGGCCGCCAATTTGAACATTTAATTCGATAGCCGGCTGCTTTCTTTAACTGTTTTAATGTTTGTAAACAATTTGTAGCTACTATTAACATTTAGTTTCTACTTCTACATTTAACAAACGAAGGAAAAACATCGCTGCACTGACTTTTATTATGTCCCCATTCTTTCGAAATATCTCGATTAATATTAATTTGAGGTCATATGTGGTTTACTAATTTTCTATTCACAATTTCAGAATTCAGAATTTTAGAATTTGATAAAAAAAACCATATGCTATTTAAAAAAAAAGAGTTGACCTTGCTATGACCGTTGTGTCTTTCTTTATAGTAACAACAGTAGCGCCATCGAATGAGACCCTTCATATAGTTAAACTTTTGTCTAACAGTTTTCTTCATAACACTAACGGTTTCGCAGATATTACAGTGTTACACTTCAAATCGACCAGCCTGTATATACGTATATATACCGGGTGTTCCATTTATCGTGGCCCCCATAAAAATTTGGAAGCAGTCAGTTTTATGAAAAAAAGTTTCAAGTAATAGTTTTACTACAAGAAGTGTCCTATCTGATAGTTATGCAGTCGTACACTACGGAGAACGTTTGAAGATTATACGAAGGTCAATTTGTTTTAATGGAACATGCGATCACTGGATAGGACGCGGTGGACCTACATCTTGGCCTGCTCGTTCTCCAGATTTGACCCCTCTCGATTATTTTCTGTGGGGTTCAATTAAAGAGAAAGTGTGCCGTACTGCCCCAACAACACCGGAAGATATGCAGCAAAGGATAATAAATGCATGCTCAGAAATTACGGAAGACGTGCTAATAAAAGTCAATGATTTATTTAGTAGGAGAGGTTAAAGGTCAACACTTTGAACACTAACTTTAATAAGTCCGAACTTTCCGGAGCAATTGTCGGAATTACATGAAATTCGTTTAGTCCAGGAGTGATCGGATACTTTGTGTCTAGGTATTTACGTTATTCTTTTAATAAATTTTTATCATTTTTTTTTGTGTTGAATGAATTTTAGTACTTTTCTACTCACAATTAGATCCTTTTCCAGAATTTGTAAAAAATCCATGTTCCATTAAAAAAATTGACCTTCCTATGATCTTCAAACGTTCTCCTTAGTGTACGACTGCATAACCATTAGATAGGACACTTCTAGTAGTAAAACTTTTACTTGAAACTTTTTTCATAGAACGGACTGCTTCCAAATTTTTAGGGGAACCACGATAAATGCCTCCCCTATATACCCGGTATATAATATATACAGAGTTATCGTAATGACGGACTCTAAGCCGAGGATTTCAATGCAGCGACGGACAATGTGAAATGTTCATGGAAGCATTGGATGATAAAATACTGATAAGATGCTCCATTTCTGCGGCAGGTGCATCGCAACCATCTGTAGGATATGTTAGAAGTCGTCAGTGCCATTTTTGGGGCACAAGGATGTTTGTCTAAAACGTTACGATTTATAAATGATCGCCTCCTTGCCACTGTGCCGCACAAACTAACGAATGGTTGCAGGCCAATAATGTCCCATTTATACCACGAGAAGATGATCCACATGTTCTCCAAGCATGGCTCGTCGAAGAAGTTTGGGCTTTATTAAGCAGAATAGTTTACAATAATGTACGGTAAACCTAAAACGAAGAGCAGCTAAGAAAAAGAATTATCAAAAGTTTCTGAAAATCGATGTGGTTACCATCTAGTAATTTATGAGATGTTTAAGACCAAAATTGCGAAGGATTAGAGACCATGGACTGCTAGCTACATACATTATAATATATTCTTACTGTTGGTGTGGAGGGAAGGTTGAGGAGAGAGGGTGGACGGGTGAATAATTAATACAAATCTAGAAAACTATATGCTGAGATACGTAGATCAGACATCATAATATCGGCAAAGAAAATGAAAACAATCTTATCTTAGCCAGTAAATCTAACTATAAGAAACATTTATGTAATTGGTCTTTTTAGTTTTTAATGGTAGTGTATCCATTCAGTAATTTTTCATGTTTCCTCAATTCTAGGAACTGTAGATTTGGCAACTGAAAATCCACGTTCTTGGAGTGAGCTTTATGTATTGAACATAAAATATAAATGTGAAATGTGCATTGTATCTGGTAACATTTTTAGTTTTAATGTATTGCAATTTTGCGATAAATTGCTGTAGTAATAGTACTTTATAATTTATTAGTGTTTTAGCAAATTTTAAAATGTTAACTTATTTTGAGTTTTATTATGTTTGGTCCCTATTTACTTTTTCACTATCACTGTACTTGAATTGTACAAACAGCACCTCTGAAGAAGCTATTAAATATAGCGGAAATTTTGAAGAAAAAAGGAAATCACAGTATTTCGTTTTCCAGTGTAGTACCCATTCCTACGAACTCTAACTGGTGAGACTGCTACTTTCACCTAACTTATTTTCTCGTTGCTTAAAAGTTATGTTACCCCTTGATCGTTCAAGTTGAAAATTTGAATTAATAGTAGTATTTTAATTTTTTCTCAAAGCTTTTGTTACATACGTTATCTGTAAAGCATTGTGCACTATTGTGGAACTGCTAAGATATTAACTATATTGATATAGTGTAGCTAAGAGTACCTACATACTTTATGAAATTTAATAGTATCTTTTATAAAATATTAAGTTAAAATAAAATATACGAAAGTATATGAGATGTTTTAATGCACTTGTTAAGTATGATAATATATAGTGCTTTCTTAATGCACCTAAAGTGGTTAGAAATTCAGTCAATAACTGGAAACTAAAATTGTTTTTGGATTTGTGCATTTTTCAAAAAAAATTTTTACATACAGAATGTTTCGTGTAGAACGCATGACAATTAATTTTTTGAATAGCAACCTCAGTCTTTTATTCTACTACGTGAAAGAGTACATTTTGGCACATATGTATGTACATTAAAGTAATCGCAAGTATAGGTCACATAAAAGAAAACGAAGAAAAATGAAATCATTTTGAACTTCCTAAAAACTAAGTATAATAACAATAATATCTTCAAAATAGCACGAAACAAATTTCGATTCCTTCTCTAATTTAACAATTTTTTCATAAATATGATATAGTTACTGATCAATAATATACTACACGAACGCATGTACATAATATATACGATAGAAACTGTAGTTGTGCGTGGAAACCCTTTATTTGCAAAAGTAAATATAAAAAAGAATTGATACTATATTTATCGGAATCTGTCCGTAAATTAAGACAGAATCTTAACGGCAGTATAATATAAAATGTGAAGGTGTGTTATTGCTTAAGTATGAAGATTTCTAACAGAACATATTTATGCTCAGCTGGAATATCTCTTAACATTATTAACGATTTTCATTTAGCTACCGTTGAATATAATTTCGATGTGCTCGTTGCTTTGATCAAACATTGCACGTACATTTTCCATATTTATTTCTGGTTTATACTACACATTTTACTTTAATTTTTGTTACGATACTAGTATGCGATAGCTCTGCAGGACATATTGATTTAAAAAGGTCTTATGGTTTTAATTGTTTTTTTTATCATTTTAACTTTCTGTAAATCATTTGGAAAAATAGGGTGTAATGAGTAGTTAGATACAAAAACCAATGCTAGAACCGTCCACTGAGGAATTTCTTCTATTTGAAATTTAACCCTTATCTGGGCATGGACTTGGCGACAAAAATGCTACCATATGCGATTCATAATTGATTCAATTGATAATTTTTTTTGAGCTTTAGGAGAAAATGATTGGAGTTTAATTTCTACCTCATATTCCTACAACAAAGTTTCTTTACCGGTTATGATCCGTTTGGCGAGGTCTGGATCGTTATTGACTTTTATCAGTAAGTCCCAACCAGTGCCTGTCTGATAGTAGGTTTAGTCAGAACCACACCATTTTTGATTAGATATTGTCACAACCGTTATTATAAAACTATAAAAAAAATTCTTGGCATATCGAAGTGATACGTAAACGTCATCAGCAACAAGTATAAAATCATTAAACACACCAAAACACATATGGCTACCAAAAATCATAGATATGCCAAGTGAACAAAGTTAAAAAATTACAGCTACTTATTTATCAACTACTTTATATTTTGGTACAAACAAGACATATAAATAGGCATTATGAATTGCATATTTTATAGTTTTAATAGAAGAACGGAAATACCAAAATACTATTTGAGCGTTTAAACAATGAAGCAAAAACGAAAATTACAACATATGAACTAATTATCATTCTTTCAGGCAGTTTCACTCTTTACTGAACAGCTCTCCATTTTGTAGTCATGTATTAGTTGGAAATTGATAAATAATAAATATATTAATAAATTATTAATTAAGTTAATAAGTTTAATATGTTACCATCTACAGTAATGTTGTTTGTTCTCAAGAGAAAGATATGTTATTGTACGTTGGTAAACGAATAAAAAGATTCTCGTTCAATAATGCCGACTTTGAATGAGATTAACTACTTCTAACAAATTAAGCCAAGGATTAAAGATAAATCTTCTCGAGAGTCCTTTTTGTCTGTGCGGAATGGAGTGTCTTTTTTCCGTTTATTAGTTAAAAATACACTTACTGTGTGTGAGACAGGTTAGAAAACGATGGAAAAACCAAATGATGGATTGATTAATAATAACTCTGTGTATAATGTAGTAATATTTAGATTGGATTAATGTTTTACATTGGGATAAAGTTAGCTGAAAATAAATTTGTCACGACTTCTGAACGACCTTAGTTTTGCAGGTAATTTATGTTTATTTTAAACATCCATTAGGCCAGTAATAACCGGATGATGGAGCGAAATTTATGATTCGTTCAGCTTTGTGATTTCATGGTTTGTTACAGACACATTTACGTGACCTCTGTACAATTGTCTACTCGTGTGTGTACATGTTTCATGATAATTTATTCATACATAACTAAATGGAAATAGACAGATGCATACAAGTGTGGATAAATGTAATAAAAGAGGATTTAGAATTGGAAACTAGTGCTATTACTGGCGAAAACAGGCGCTTAATTTAAAATAGTTTTATACAGAGGTTGATAATTTTAAATTATGTTATCCACTAGTACTGGACTAGAACATGAATTAGAACTAATACACCTACTTGTTTCATGCACGTGAAGGGTTTTTCAATAACAACAATATGACTTCCAAGGGTCAAGTTTCTGTTATGAGGGCTTCCGGGTTTTGACCGCGTCATAGTAAAGTAAATATAAATAATACAAAAATAAGATTAAAGTATAGACTAAAATACAAAAAATATATACAACTTACTCAAACTCGACGTACCGCCACTAAGGTGAGTGGCTTCTTCAGAAACAAATCTAGGTGAGGGGCGCCGGGATCCTACAGGCGTAAACCTGTCAGGGTGAGGGGCGCCAAAAGGTCACGCTAACTCGACGTGTCAACCGCGCTACAGGCGAAAACCTTAGATATTTTCTTAATGCTGATTTTTTTATAATCTTTCCTTTTGACGAACATGATTGTGGATTTATTTGATATAAGACATTATCAAAATTAAAATGTCTGTGTTTTAGAATTATGGTCAAAATACATTTTACTTTTTTCATTTGCCTTTTTAATTTTATTATTATATTCATCATAGTTTATTGTTTTAGGTCTTAATAGGTCGTCATTGATTGGTATATTATCACATAAATGTCTTGACATTAATAATTCTGCTGGACTATACTCACAGTTGATCACAGGAGTACTTCTATAAATTAAAAGAGCTAACCATATATCCTCTTTTTCATCTATACATTTTTATAGCCTTTTTCATTGTTTGTATTGCTCTCTCCGCGATACCTTTTGACTGTGATAATTAGGCGATGAGATTGTATCTTCAAAATTCTATTCTTGAGAAAAATTTTTAAATTGTGTACTAGTAAACTGTGGTCCATTATCAGAGTTTATAACTTTTGGAATACCATGTCTAGATAGTATCATTTTAAGTTTGTTAATTACATTTTCTGATGATATCTCCCTCTTAAGCGATTCAATTTCAATAAATTTTGAATAATAATCAATTACCAAAAGAAATTGTTCTTGCTTAATCTCAAATAAATCTATTCCAAGGTAATTTTGGAATTTTGTGATTTACCAACGGTTCTTTTGTTTTTGAATTCTGATTATTTGACATATTTTATTTATTCAGTTTGTTCTATATCGTTATTTAGTGAAAAATTTGCTCTATTTATGCATTTATTTATAAAAATTATGAATTTGTTGTAATTTTCCGTAAGGATTTTGGTATTATCACTTTATGTGATTTGTAAATTAATTCATCAATAATATTTAATTCATGTTTTATTTTTAAATCAGCTTTATTTTTCTGGAATGTCTTTTTTGTTTTTAGGCCATCCTTTAATTATATATGATTTTAACATTTGTAATTCTTCATCTTCATCCGTCTGTTTAATTAACTCATTCATTTTTTTGTCTGTAATATCTAAATGTTTTTTTTAAAATACACATGTGCGATTCTAAATCAAGGTTGTAATTGTAAGTTTTTATTACATTGGCGCGAGATAAAGTATCTGCTCTTTACCTGGCTTATAAACTAATTCTATGTCATATTTTTGTATAGATAATAACATCCAACTTTGACAAATTGGTTTTTAACTAGTAGAGGTTTGTGGTTTGTTTCGACTCGGAATCTTTTGCCATATACATATTGTGAGAATCCATTTCTACCAAAACAAATGACTAGGAGTTCTTTTTCAACTTTCTTCTAGATAATTTGTGATTTTTCTACAGTCAGATTTTTCAATCTACTTTTTTATATTTTCCTTGGGATCATAATAACTTGGGGTCAAATCACTGATTAATTCTTGTTTCAATTTTTTGAAAGATTCGTTTTGTTCTCTACCCCAATAGAATACATTATTGTTTTTTATTAATTCACGTAAAGGTTTAGTTTTCTCAGATAAATTATGTATGAATTTTCCTTCATATGTGATCATACCTAAAAAACGTTATACATCAGCTTTATTTTTTGGAGTAGGCATTTCCGTAATTGATTAATTTAGCTTCATCAATTTTGATTGCATTATTTAAATCACTCGGATCAAGACAAATTCTTAACGGTTTGTCAGCTTTCTGGGGGTTATCCAAAACTACCGAACTTTCTTCATAATTTGTGATTTTTCTAGGTCATTCAATGATATCTTGTAAAGCAGAAAGGATATTAAAATTATGATGCCCGGATTCATTATTTTCAAAAAGACAAAATTCTCAACCAAAACGTTGGTCTGAAATGATAATTTTTTGCTCAAAATTATGATGCCCATTCCAAACAGCAAACGCAGCACAGTCTGATACGGATTTAAATTCACGTATTTTTACAAAATATATCCAGTTGTCGTTTTTTAAAAATCAATAACTTTGTAACCTCTCCAATACTAGCTCTTACAGCAGTAATGTTCTGTACATTACTTGCATTTGCATGTCTTGTTGTTTTCACATAGCGAAGAATAAATTATCTTTAAAATTGTTTAACGTTTCAACGAACAGGAGAAAAAGAAGAAGAGGGATTGTGTAAACCACAGTTTTCGCTAAGTGCAGTATTCGGTATTCACAACACAGCATCTATTTCCATCAACATTTTGGATAATAACCACACACGTCCTTGAAATGTGTATCTATCTATGATAAAATGTTGGAGTATAATAGACAACTAGGGACAGGTATACCATTTCTACCATAGTTTCCACATCGTTTCAAAATCATATCATTCTTATTGGCAAACCATTTATATATATGTACATATAGGGTTTTGCACTGATATCCAGTCTGTCGGCCGGGTTTCTGCAGTCCAGTACAGCAGTAGGTATAACGACAATCAAGCAATAATCGAACGAATAAAATATCAGCCGCCCGGCAAACTGAAAGTGGATAGGCGCCTTGAATATACAGTCAGTTAGAAATTAAACGCGAATTTTGAGCTGAAAATTTGACACATTGTCGGCCAAATTAAACTCCTCTTAATGGAACGAGAGAGAGAATTTCTTAATGGAAGAAATTGTATTGGTGAACCACACAAACCACAAAAGAAGCAAAATCTAATAGAAAATTATCATAAAATTTGCGCAGTCTATAAAAATTTATAAAAAGGATCTAACATCGGTGTCCTTCCTCCTTTCATTGGCATTTTTTTCATATATCGGTCACTACTGTTCAATTATCTTCATAATGACAAAACACAAAACAACACTATTTGTAATTATCTAATTGTAAGTTTTACTATGGTATTACGCAGTACGTCGGCTTCTATTTTATGTTTTTTTTTCGTAGTTATTAAGTGAACCGTATTTGTCATTAAATTTCACCATTCAGTGGTTTAGTAATTTCCAAGAAGTTACGCACTTTTGTTCAAACACCGCATATTTATATATCCAGGCACGCGTTGTTCCTAGAAGTAATTCTTCTGTTATTATTTGCAATAACAATAGGTTGTTGGAAACCTACAAAAACGAATTATTTTGATTAAATGTGATGTATTAAGTATTACGTGTATTACATGCGATTATTTCGATTTATCTTCGTTATTGTACGCTTCATCACCATCATTACCGCCGTCAATATGTACCGGACGACAATTACACGGGTCTTATTATCGGCACTTGCGGTTTAAAAAATTCTTGCGTAATGAAATTTTATTTACGTTCCTATTTAATATTTAACGCAAACTGAGTTATTAGATGAAATAAATACATCTTTCCAACCCAACTAACTGAAAATTATTTTAAATTAACGTAACATTACTTGTTAAAATTGCAATCATTGTAAACATTATGTAGATAATGCAGTAATGGATATATACCATAATTATGGGTTGCCAAGTGATAAGCACTTATTTATGAAGCATTTGCTGGGTAATTATTTGGTGTATTATTTATTGATTAAGTATACATATTTTAAGAGGGTTGAATTTTACATTATATGCGAACCCTTCTCAGCTTAAACAAGTTATCTGTCAGCTTCTGGTGTGCTACGATTTTAATGACCTAATTTCATATTTAGGATATAAAAATTTTATACTAATACAATGATAGAAAGAAGTATGGATCCAGTTATATTTCTGTGAATAAATAATAGTTTTAAAATGACATGATACAAGTGAGAATTAGGGATAAGCGGTCATAATTGGAAGTGGATTTAAATTGCACACTATACATCTTGACACTTTGGAAGCTTGCTCTATAACACGAGTTTAATAAATCATACTACTTTCTGTGTAAGCTGATTACATACTGAGTTACATGCACTTCTTATAATACGGCTTCCCAATGACTCAAGTATGTTTTTATCTGATACTGTCCGGGTGTTTTCTTGGTAATCACAATATGTTTATCGAAAGATCATATTTACCCCCTTTTTAACAAAACCTCTGAATGGCCCGCAGTTTGCTTCTAACCATATGAAAATATTATTTATTGAACATATTTCTGCTAGCTTGGCTGGTCTTCTGATGTTCCCTAGCGGTGCAATGCTTAACAAGCCGTAGCAGCTTAAGAGTATTGCGCACATTTGCAGTAGAAGGATATCTTGCCTTCGAAGAGATTAGCGAGCTAAAATTAGAAACCTTAATCGTTTCAATATTACGGTCTAGTAAAATCGTACAAGCAAATTTGGAATCCTACCTTGCTACTATAAATGCTTTTGGCGGTGCCAAAGAATAATACGTAGCAGTTTTACATGTACATACTTTCAAATGATTATTACTGTTTGGAATGTATCGTTCAAATGAAGATGGAAGGATAACGTGAACTTGGGTGGACTCGTCTTACCAAATTCATTCAACATTTTAAGCTCTTGCAGACTCGTGGGATCACATGAAACCAAAGTAGTCTCAAAAAGTGGTGCTCAATTTATGCTAACTTCAAATGCAGAGCTTGGCACTTCTACTCATTTCGTAATCGAAACCTAGCAGGTAACTGATAATATTAATGCGAGATCGGGTCAACAGGTGCAATAGAAATTTTATTAAGTACATTACTTATATATTTATATGACTTTACTAAAATTATGACGAAGTAATAATGCTTGGTATCTATCTGAAAGTTAAGAAATCAAATATAGGCGTATTATATTTTATCCAGTAAATACGTAGTTAAATCAAACATTACTACCTGTAGTTAACATTAGATATCGATTAATGTCAATGGAATACTAATGTTTACAATGGGTTTGCTATCAAGTGTCGTGCCACCACTTGATTAGATGATATGCATTGCTTTCGGCGTAATAAGATTTATTTTAAACTTGAATGGTAAATAAAAATTTTATTAATTGTATTAGGGCTGCAGTATTTTATACACTTATTCAACATAACATAATAATATTTTATAGTATGTAATAAATAATAATATTATATAGTATTTGATTTTGTTGTAAAGGCAAATCTAAAAAGACAAAAGAACTGGACTTGTCGAAAGAAAAATATCAGATTTGAGGTTATAATCATTATATACATATATAATCATAAAAAGAATCATTCTAGATTTAGAAATTATTTTCTAAAATACGCCGCAAGTGTACAAAAAACGTCTGGGGTGAGATTTGTTGATAAATCTTACCCCAGACATTTTTATAAGCTTAATATTTTACTGGGGTAATAAAATATATTAATATACAGTAAACCTCGGATATAACGATCCTCAAGGGACCGTAGAAATCGGTTCGCTAAGGCCGAGGTTCGTTATAGGAAAAAAAACAATAAACACTTGTACAATAACTTTATTAAAAAAATATTACAAAAAGATACAAATGTTCATATTATGGATAAAACAAAAATATAGATATATAATACATATGTGAATAGAGTATGATCTTGACTGACCCAATACTGATATTTGTCATCATAATGTGTAATGCATATTATTTAAGTACAGTATGTGCTATATAATCAGTTATTTTACTTTGTATGCGAGCATCAGCAATGCATATTTTATCTACATATGTTTCTACTTTTGCCAAGCTACACAAAACATCTTCTGGTGCTCCACGAGACTGCAAAAACTGACGAATGTCATTCAGCTTTTGTGTAGCCGCTATTATATTAATTGGCATAGCCTCTTGTATTGCTTCGTCATCGCTGCTAGCACTTTCATAATGTTCTTCCGTTGTGTAACTACTTTTTACACTGGAAATAATTTCACTATCATTTAAAAAGTCTGATGTCACGAGATTATCATCTACAGTCACATAGTCTTCTGTAATTCTAACATTTGGCGGCACTTGTTCCTCGTTTGAAGTTTGCTTAATTAACCAGTCCGTTAATAAAAGTTCGTCTTCCGAATCGAATTCCTCCATACTTGCTTCAGGATAAAATCCTGCATGTCTATAGCAGTTTCTTATTGTTTGAGCGGAGACCCTTTGCCAGGATCGGTGAATTAAGTTTATCCCGTCGAGTAATGTAATTTTAAAATCTATTCCAGCGTCTATATTTTGCACTACCTTCAACAAAAGTGATTGACGGTAACATTTTTTAACAGCATGTATAATGCCCTGATCCAATGGTTGAAGTTTTGAACTGGTGTTCGGTGGCATGAATACTATTTTGATGTATCTTAAATGTTCAATATTGGGATGGGCAGGGCAGTTATCCACCAGCAATATAATTTTACGTTTCGTTTTAGTTAGTTCCTCATCCCATTTACGAATGTATTCGATAAAAATTTCAGATGTCATCCAAGCTTTTGAATTGGCTTTATAATCAACTGGCAGCCTAACCACACTCTTAAAGCAACGAGGATTTTTTGATTTTCCTATAATAAGTAGTTTTCGTTTATGTTTTCCCGACATGTTTGTACATAAAAGAGCGGTTATTCTTTCTTTTGACAACTTGCCTCCTTTGCACTGCTCTCCTTTGAATTTTAAGGTTCTGTCAGGTGTTAATTTATAAAAAAGACCGGTTTCGTCCGCGTTGTAGATGTCATCTTCGCTAAAATTTTTTCTGATTTGCGGCCAAACTGTTGTAAGCCAGTTGCTTACCATGTTGTTATCTACTGATGTCACTTCACCAACAATTTTCCCACTGGATATGTTATGACGTACTTTCCATCTGTCTATCCAGCTTTCACTGCACACAAATTCACCGTGAATTTTGTTTCCAAACTCTTCTGCTTTTGTTTTTAAAATTGCTCCACTGATAGTTACGTTGTTTAGTCGCTGTTGAGTGAACCACTTTAAAAGTGCTTGATCTACGTCATCATAGTGAGATTTCCGCATTTTCTTCACTTTTGCGTTTGTACTTTCGAATGCTTTAAGTAGTTCATTTCTGTTTTTCCATATTGTACCAACAGTAGATTTACTGAGATTTCTGTCACGGCAAACATCTTTCTGTTTTTTTCCACTTTGTATATCATAAATTATTTGACACTTATCTTTAAGTGCAAAAGATTTTCGCTTGTGTACTAAATTATCCATTTTATTTGCAAACATCCATCCGCTGTGAACAACTTCAATAAACTGATTGCAGAAATAATATCGATCGCGGCGCAAACAATGCAAGGGACATAATACGGGTATTCACCAGTTCCCTAACAGATAACGCTTCATTTTGTGGCGCAAAGTTCGCTATAGACGAAGCTATACTCGTTCAAACTCGTTCGTTATATCCGAAAGATCGTAAAATACGGGTTCGTTATAATTGATGTTTTTTTAACATTGTTTAAATGGGAATCCGGACGGTACTTTCGATATGGTTCGTTAATACCGAAGATTCGTTACAACCAGGGACGTTACAACCGACTTCTACTGTATTATATTGAGATTTATTATAATTCTATAAATATGTAACTATTTCATATCAGTCACAAATATATGGCTATACACATGGCAGCACTCATAAAATCTGGAGAAATCTGTAGTTTTAATCATCCCATCTACAAAACGGACAAAGGGCAATTAAGTTTTAACTGACGATTTAAAAATGAATATTTGTACAACTGTTAATAATAATCATTCGGGTCGATAGCCGCAGTGGTTAGGCGGCTGATTATCGTTGTGACGGAACGATAAGAGTCCGAATTCAATTCTCTGGAGGAACGGTGACATTTTTTCAGACAGTTGAAATCCGGATCGGCTTACCATTCGCTGATGGGAGCAAAGTGACAGCGCAGCTTTATAAACGGCGGTATGATGCTGTCACAAAGCAATTGAACACAATTTACACAGAGAAAAACTACAACGCGAGAGTTGCAGTAATAGCCATACAAGCGATACAGCTTACGGAGTCGATGCAACTGAGCATCCACTACAAACAAAAAGAATCATTGTGACACAAATTTGCAGCCTCAAAGAGCTGAGTGAGTGATTATAGGATTTTGATTTTGCAACAGAAGATACATGACGTTCAAAATTGATAAATAATATACAAATATTAGTACTAGACTGCTACAGCAGGATGGAATACTGCGACACACTGATAGAGAAACTATATACCACTGCAATTTAGTTGTTATGTCCATAATCATGAATAAATTGTGCTTTGCAAATAGTTACACACTAAACATTAACCTAGTAGCCTTAAATAATAGGCGATTTTCTCAAATGTATCAAGTAACTTAACGTAACGCGAAAATAATAAAATACGCTTTAATCTACATAAGTCGTGTACATTTACTGAAACACAATTTATGATTTGAGAGAAGATTTCGGATCCTATACACAAATTTGTTTTCAATTTATTACTTACCAATTTTGGTCACACTGTCTCTGATCAATTCAATACTTTGTGATTATATTACTATAATAGGGATAATTACTTAAAGATTATATTATTTAAATCGATATTTAGCCAGCTAACGCGAAGCTGTGGCACGTCTAATTACTTCAGCGTTAAAAATTCGAGAACGGGAATGCGTAATTAATAGACCTTCAAGTAATTGAGATCAAATTACAAAACAACTCAATTCTACGGCAGTTTGAAAGCGTTCGTAAACAGTATCATGTTTTCACAGAATGCAGCCAAATGGATTTGTGATTAGTATCTCATAAAAAGGCAAACATTTTGAAGGTGTGTACGAAAGCCGATCATGCTAATTGCTATTGGCTTTTGAGATTCCTTTCAATTTGATTAAAAAAATCGCATAGTTAATGAGATCGAATTTTTTACCGACAGATGTTCTACACAGATCGTGATCTTTTCAATATAATGTAAAAATATTATATTACAGCTACCAAAATCAACAGTTAATATTACTTAAAATTTCACGATGATAATACTGCTAGGGTGCCAACTGAAAAATGTAGGTACAGAAATTTCTTTGTCGTCGAAAATAACCTCTCACCTTTAGCTGGCTTGTCTCTTTAGAGACAAAGCAACATTTCATACGCAATAATCAAAATAAGTTATTTATAATAATATAATTTTTTGGAGCGATATTTACTTTGAAACCAATAATAACAACGTATGTATGCATACATATCTTTACCATATTATGTATATGTTACATGTACAGTGGCCAGCTTTTAAATCGACACCACCGCAAGCTAACGTCGACCTTATCTACTAATAATAATATCTACTATAAATCCTAACTGAAGGCCACACAATGTAACCCCCTCTACATTGTCATTAAGGTTTAGGAAATTCCGTAACGGTATCGATTATGCTGCTGGCCACTGTACATACATATGTTATATTAAGTAAGTTTTCAAAAACGTATCTTTCAGCCGCCACATTCATTGCGACATCTTTTAGTATGTTACAGTTTATACAGACCTTTAGACTTTTTACTAACTAAGATGTACTACTAGGTGTTTTACTTGCAATCAGTTAGTAAAGGCCGCATTAGTAAAGACCGCAAGAATTGGTTCGGTTCCAGCGGCGGTACATCTGGAGCGTTAACGGCGCGCGTCTATCGTATGAGTATGTATGTAGGGAAATATGTAGTTTGTAGGCAGTCATCGTACGATATTGTTGCATGATCACGCAATCCAAGTACGCATACCTATAATTCTGTTGCAACGTATTTAAAATGTCAAAAGTTCGTGAAAATGTTTCAACGTGTTTGTTTGCTAATAAGGTAAGGTTGTATATTATGTTTGTGTTTTCATTAAGTCTAGTATAAAGTTTCTCTAAATAACGCCCATTTTTATTTCGGTAAAGCCGATACAGTTACGCCCGTGCTACCGAACCACACTTGCGGTCTAGTGCATACACTAGTCACACAGCTCAGATCCTTATTGTTTAATCTTAGTAACACGTATGGTGTTTAAGAGAGCCTAATTTGAGATATCAAATGATCACTGCACCAGTGTTATAACTTCATTATCATAAGATTTATTGCACTAAGGATAGGTTCTAAATCATTAAATGTGACCCTTCTGTTTCCTATATTCTTTGTCAGCAGGTTTGCCGGTTTGTCTCTTTTAATGTATGTAGCTTAGTTTGTAATTTCCGTATATATGTGCATCTTTTGTCTAGATTTCTGACTAAAAAGCTGTCGTTTTATAGTCATAAAATAATGGTGTGACGGAACAATAGGAGCCGGGTTTCAATTCTCTGAAAAGACAGTTACATTTTTCTTGGAGAATTGAATTCCGATTGACCTACCATTCGCTGTTGGGAGCAAAGTGATTAACAGCACGGCATTATAAATGGCGGTATAAAGCTCGCAGGGCTATTTGAACACAATTATATAGAGAAAAACTACACCGCAAGAGTTGCCATAGCTTACGAAGTCGCTTCAACATAAAAAAATATGTATAGGAAACCAAAGAATACATTTATTCATTTGTACGATTTGCGAAACATTAATTTGTCGATCATTATGCAAAAATATTTTTTTGTCTCTTATATAACACCTAACCACGCAATAACAAAAACCATGATGTCAATAAGATTGTTTCATATATCGTGACAGGGAGATATAAAATTGTCGCCGCAATTAATAAGATAAATATACATAAATATTGGAAATAGTAACACACTGTATACAATACTGTATCACAAATGCACATGAAATATTCTAGATACCGAGATAAAACCTCAGTTCAACTGATTATAAACTATCATTGTAAACTTTGTTATCTAGCTATAAATCGTCTAGCTGTCATGTAGGTATTATCTTTTCACCAAATATTTGCCAGATTTCATTAAATCGTATTAAGTCTCACTGGCGATACACCACAACAACTTCATTAAAAGTTGATGTATATACAATATATATTCACCTATAGTTAACTCAGTTCTCGTACTAAAAATATTTACATTCTTACATTGTCGAAAGCAGAAAATAGTTTCTTTATATAGAATAGGTTTATATAATTTTCAACGAAGTTGGTTTGCATAACGATAACACCAATTCTGCTACTTATATTCAGTAGACTAAGGCCCTCGCCTTATTATTATAACTTAGTTTGGCGGTCAACTAAAACTGGGACAATTTCTTTTGGTCAGATTATCTTCAGTAATTTAACGTTTATTTGGTTGTCATACAGGGTTTTAGAAGATTTTATATATTATCAACGCTATCAAGCAAGGCAAGAACCTATAATGTCCATCTACAGGCAGTTCACCTTACAAACTTTCTATTCTTACAATACTAACATTTTTATCATGCTCAGTCGCAGGACAAGTCCCGTTTTGAATTGAGCGTAACTAGGACAAATGCACGAATATGTAATCCTAAAACTAATAAGGCATTACGAATCCAATATAAACCTATTAAAAGTTTTCCATGTATTTTCGGATCGAAGACGCATTAGCTTTTTCGTTTATTGAAGAAAGAAATGTTATGTGTTATTAGATATATAAACATTAAATACTGATTAATAAGCATATTTATATTCTATGTTGCCGAAGGGATCTAACGTTTAAGCTAGGATTAGAATCAGGTAACGGAATTTGTGGCACCAAGAAAGATAAGACTATATTTCCTCAAACACTTTTTATCTCCGCGAAAAGTTTGATTTACAACCTATATCAGATGAATAGCAAATACAGAGACAAATATTACGTAAAGTAGATGTATACAGGTAGGTATTTATATACATTATATACAATTATCAATTTATAATCAGTTTATATAACATGAAATACTCACTGACTTACTGCCGCCCCATTGAAAAGTTTTTAATACTAATAGCCATTGTGTGAAATAAACGTATTATACGAAAAGGTATAAGTTTGTTTGTTAATATTAAAACTCTAAATGACATATCGGTATTCAATAAAGAAAACTTCACTCTTACGAATTCTAAGTAGTAATGCATATCAAATAACACGGACTAGTCGGATCCCATCCTTTAGTTATGGTAAGGTATGTATACTGCTTTCGTGAAAATCTATTTATTTTATTTATTTATTTATTTATTTCCTGACCAGTGGTATCGAAACAGAAACAACAATACAAAATACAATACACATTATAACTGATGTTATCCATCATTAGTCACATATGAAGGCACATATAAAATGTTCCTATACATATAAACATACACACCAACGCCACATTTTCAGCATTATATAATTATATTACATTTAATTTAATTTATTTGGGCCTCAACACCCGAAGCCAGCGAGCAGGTGAAAGAACTCATCCACTGTATAGAGGCATTTGGATTGCAAATATCTTTTCAATTCGGCCCTAAATCGTGTAAGCGAACCCTGTCTCAACGCAGCAGGCAAGGAGTTATAAATTCTGGTACCCACGCAGATATAAGAATTATAGTATTTACCCGAGTTTATAATATTACATCGTACATAATTTGGGTTTCTTGTTGAGTAGCCATGGAAGTCAGCATTGGTATGAAATTTATCAATATTCCTATGTACATAGGATGCTGCCTCCAACACGTACAGATTACATGTCGTCGGAATACTTAGCTCTATGAAAGAATCTCTACAAGTTACTGTGGGGAGTAAATTATGCATTAGGCGAAGAAAGTTTAGATATTTTTAGTCCTGCATTTTGTAAATGTTCGGATGCTTTTCATGAATACATAATGTTAGCAAAAGAGCTACTTTCCAAATAAATAATTTCTCTTTTAAATCTGTACATATTGAATTGTCCGGTAGTCTGGTCAGAATGCTAACATTGCTCTAGTGTGCCTCTCTGTTGACAGTAGAAATATAAATTGATGGAGTATGAGATGAGAAGGAAGAAGGAAAGCAGTTAATTTGCTGTGTATTAAAAGTTGTAACCATAAATTTTAAAAAGATATTGAAAATGACAGTGAAAACTGTGTTAACACTAACAAAACTGACCTTCAAAATTGTTTTTTTTGCATAAAATATTTCTGATAGTTTTATTTATATTTTGGTTATCATGCCATATTTAGCATGGTGTTCGTCCACTTTAAGAATCCGGTAATAACCTGTTAATATGCAAGAACTCTATTTGCACTAGTAGCGGTGTTCCATGTTGGAAATGTGCTGATGTAATTTGTCTCCATATTCATTGCTACAAGCTCTCAGATTATTTATAGGGAAGTAAAGGTGCCAGTATAAAAATATATTTTGACTGGCATATTACAGTTCCATATCTGATAACTTAAGAGAAGTTTTCCCATCAGATCTGTGTGATTTTTTGTTTTGTGCTCACCCCAAAAATTGGTTGGTAACGTTCAAGCAGATTTATTTAATGGACTCAATTATTCTTTGAACATGTTATTTTTTAATTTGATTTCCCTGATTTGAAATCCAACGAAACTTTACACGTTTACACGAATTTTTATATTATAATACCATTGCATTCAAATTGTTACACGGTAAATTAGCTAGAAAATTACTGGTACTGGTTATTTCGGTTGAAAATATTTGATATTATTCATATTTATCAAAACGAAATTACCGATTCTCTGGGACAAGAAATAATGAGTCTTTACGATATCGTACATACTATAGTCTAACATAATATTGTAGCAGTAATATGGTACTTCCTTTAAGTCCCTAATGTTGCCGCTGCTGAGGGTTTGATTGTGTTTATTTAATACTAGGTATATGTATATGCATCTCTGCTCTATCTTTTGCTGGCATATTTTAACACAACTAAAGTTTTGTGACATTAACATATGAGAATACTGATTACTTCGATAACACGGACTATGTTGTTCTGCTTCGCAGTATCACATAGTCATTAATTCAACATAATGCATATACATTTGTATGTATTATGTATAGATCTGTTGTACATAATTCACGGCTTAAATAAGCGACACAGTTTCTCTTGTAACGTCACGCTATCGCTGATATCTTCATTAACGTTCGCATTTCATAAGAAATTCGGTATTCTAAATTTAACTTGGGCCAGGCAGAATTCATCAATCATGAGAAAACAAAATGGCATTCAACATCTGCCAACTGAGCTGCTGGCGAACGTATACTGCTAAATGTCGTTACTACTACTACAAACCGTAATTTTAAATACTACCTAAATACCTAATGCGATGCTGCCTCATCAGAATCAATTTATAGAATTTAGCTTTCGAAATCCCGTAATGTGGTAGCAGTTAAAGACTAAGCCATAATATTATTCAAAAACATTTTAGGTCAGCGTATGTAGATCAATTTAAACAGTAATTTCTGGAAATTGTATTCGCTAATACAGAGTGCTCCAAAATTGTATCAAAATATCAAAACTAAGACAAAGTTATTGACAATCCTTCGTTTTCTTTTACATGTGGCTATAGTATTTCTCTTAACGAGGATATTATTCTATTTCAAGGATCAATGTTAGTCATGGGGGATTTGCAATGATATACCATTGTTGCTGCTCACACATTGATTTTAAAACTAGGAAGGAAGTGTTGTTTCCTAATAATCTGTCCATTGTGAATTCAATATTTGTGATGCAGTTATCTTAGTGCTCATCACTGGAGGCTTCAGTAATGATATACAACATCAGCTCAAATATTCTAGCAGATGTTGGTCGGCCTGTATTCGTTTTTGTCTGTACGGTTTCTGTCTGCCATAGTCGTTTCTCAATATCAAGACGTGCCCTTAAATTGGTTACATATTGCCACGGCAAATTTGCTGCATATCTTCTAGACGGTAATATCAGCACACATAATACTAAACAAATATGTATTTAACATGTGTTCCGAAATCGACCATAATTTCACATGGTAATTCTGAAATACAAGCTGTCAAAATATCAATTCTTTTTCGCATTTTGGACTTTCACTACTTTTATGCTTCTTGCTTAACAGTAGTATCACCTCGCTTTTTAAACTTAAATTGTTCCAAAAGGGTTGAAATTTATCTGATTGAAAGCTACCTTTCACTAAGAAGAACTATGGGCACTCATTTCCGAAAAGCCGGCTGTGAACTGTGAATGATGCTGCATCTTCGTAATTTCGAAAGATGAAACAATATTAATAGAGGATTATACCTACTAACCTTACGTAATGTATTTAGTACTTTTTATGAGTGATGTTTCAGAACAGGAGACTTGTTAGCCATTATACTCTGTTCTTAATAAGAGGGACAAAACGCTTCAGCCCACATCACATTAGGTAAATTAGTAACTGAACATTTTGGCGGTAAATTTAAATGATAGATACAACGAAATGTGAGTATGTATCAACTTACTATTTAAATATATTTTAGTACTTAACTTTATGAACAGATCACATTTATAAAAAAGTAATGGTAGTAGTTTATTTCTTTATGTTATGTTTATTAACATCTAAGTAAAGAAATACAATAATAGTATAGTTTATGGTAGTTTTTCTTTCTTCCTGCTATGGTAGGATGCATTATCCCCACTACAACGACACTATTCTCAGGCAATTTTTGTAAAATATTGAATCGTCTCTCAAAAACATCTGCATCCATTTTATCGTGGTAATGGAAGCTGTTTTTCTTCCCTCAAATACCAACAAGCCATCGTCAACAAAACCATTTGTCGAACCAATATGTAAAATAATTAAGCGTCTACCTTTACCAATAGGATTTCTACCTTTACCAACAGGATTTTTCAGACCCGTTGTTATACCATCTACAACTGCTTGTCTTCGTGTTGTAACATTAACATCTACCCACACTTTTGATTTTGTGCGTCCTTCATTAAGCCAAGTTTCATCTACATAATATAATATATTGGACGTTGTTCAGTTCTATATTTTTTTAATCCAAGATAAATATCTTCATCTTCATAAAACAATGTCTTCACGTTCAAGTAGCATACTTTTACGATTACATCTTAAAAACCTATAAATAAATAGTATATAAAACATTTAAATAATTCAATATCAATACTTACTTAAAGTTAAGCATTCTCATTCATTTATATAAAGTAGTACGACTCATTTGAGGTATATTTTCATCTTCCTGTAATTTCTTTAAAATCCTGTTTAGTGTACGAAGTTCTCCATAATAAAAAAACAATGTACTCGTGTTATCAAGTATTTAACAGTATCGTCCAATGTAGATAACACTGATTTTCTCCCTAATCGTTTCGATGGTGGTGAAATTAGCCCTTTGGTTTTATATTCATGAATTATTTGGTAAACACTTGTTCTTGAAATACCTATTCTTATTATGGAATATAAATACACAGAAGTTTATATACGCTTATTTCAGTATACTATCTAAAGTGTTTGATATTTGCAGTGCTATCTGTGTCCTTTTTCTTCTAGAACAACCACCAATAATTTTCTTATACATGTTTAATATAGCTTGGTTTTCCTGTACCAACAAAAGTGCATGTCCCTAGGTGCTTTTTTGGGAGCAATGTTGATAATTCACTTGTACTAGGCTGTGAATCCATTATCACAAGCAAATAGTAAAAAAAAATTTATTGCTTGAATACCGTAGGAACACAAAAAAGGAAAATATTTTACAAAAATATTTACTGAATCAGATGTGTTTGCAATATGGGGACACTAAAATTGGCAAATTTGAGCAGTGTAAACGTGACTGGCGACTAGCCAATCATAAGCCTACATTTTGGCGGGTGATTTTAAATGTTGTCCCGCTTATTAAAAAACAAGGTAAACAAAGTCCATTGGGTCAATCCGTCAATATACTAAATATTATCGTGATTTAACATAAGAAGTAATTGCTATTGTCTAGGGTCCATATTAGGGAAGTTATGGTAAGACATACCTAAAATTTAACATTAATTCAATTCGAATTCTAGTGACTAGTCACGGATACTAACACGACTATCTAAAAATTATGAAACAAGTAGAGATCAGAACCGTCAATGTGTTTTTAAATAATTTCTTCATTATTAATGTAACTAAAGCATAGATATGTACATACTTTTACAATATTTTAGACACTATTCGTATATAGATATCAGATCAAATGCAAGTCTTACAAATTCCAGTTTTTTTACATACGCTTTAATCTATTTACGTAAGCAAGACACATAGGACTGCAGACTACAAAGACATATTTGATTTTGCAACTAATACATATAACAGAAGTACTGTTTTCACGCTGAATAAGCTGGCTATTTAAGCGAATGATGAAGCTTAACATTTTGAAACGCTTTGAGGCTAATAACTGAATCTCAAATTTTAATCAAGTATAGTAAACCTTTGTTCGTATATGTAAATAGGAGTATTGAAAATCTGATTAAATATTGTTAATGTGCAGATTAAAAGTAATTGAATATGTAGTACAAGCTTGTTACTGTTTAGTTTAATATCAATCTTCTTAGTTTTTCGTTAGCAATATTTACGATAGTACCTATACATGTAATGCTTAATGTTTTACTCAGTCATAATGAAATTATCCAGCTAAGCGTGAATGCAATTACAATTCATGTGCTGTATACTGCTACATTACATGTTAAATATATTTCAATAGTAACAATATTGAAATTTCGAATTATTGCCATGAGTACCTAAGATCTTGTAGTTGCATTTTTTTTTTTTTTTTAGTTTAGTTGGTATCACCGTTACTGGGAAAAGTGACAGTGGAATAGCAGGCTGTTATAATTTTTCGTCAGCCGCTTCTAACGTGTTGTTGCGAAAGTGCATTGAGGCTGGTGGTCACCAATTTGATGCTATGCGCATTCGTACAGAAGAATCGCTATATTTATTTTAAGTGCACAATATCGATTTGTTGTATATGACACGGAACCAACAACACCAGAAAACATGCAGCAGAAAATAAGACATGCATGTGCAGACATTTCTGAAGACTGTTACTGCGTGCGCATAGAGATTTTTCTGCGCGAATGCGAAAGTGCATTGAGGCTGGTGGCCGCCATTTTGAACATTCAATTCGATAGTCGGCTGCCATCTTCAACTGTTTACCTTATGCAAACAATTTGTAGCTACTATTAACATTTATTTTCTACTTTTACATTTAACAGACGAAGGAAAAACATTGCTGCACTGACTTTTATTATGTCCTCACTTTTTTCGAAATATCTCGATTACTGCAACTAAGCACCCTCCACACATTAAAAAAATACATATATACACTGCAACCTCGCTTATCTCCGCACTCACTTATATGCACCCTCATTAATATCCCCACTATAGCGCTCATTTATATCCGCTCGATATCCACCACCCGATAGTGCACATATTCACATGAGCCTATCAGCGCGTAGCGCGGCCTTTCCTCTCCGGTAACGGGATAAGAGTGGAGACCCCTCTTGAGCGAATGTAAGTGAATATTTACGTTTCCTGACCGCGGATATAGACGAGGTTCCAGTGTATATTAGTTTGAGGTTATATTTTCTTTACTACTTTTCTATTCACAACTTATTGCTTTTTTAGAATTCGATAAAAAAATACCATATCCTATTTGAAAAGAAAGAGTTGATCTTTGTGTCTTTCTTTATAGTGACAACAGTAGCGCCATCGAATGAGTCCCTTCATATAGTTAAACTTCTGTCTAACACATTTCTTCATAACACTAATGGTTTCGAAGATATTACAGTTTAAACTTTAAATGGACCACCCTGTATAACTACATACGTATACAGTGTGAGGAGCTATAACCTAAAAAAATTTTCAACTATACAGGGTGTCAAATAAAGACAGAGTAAACTAAACTTACTTAATTTTAAATGGAACACTCTGTATATTTTTGCTGTTTACGATTCTTCTAGGTCTTACCTTTACTATAATGTAGGGTTTTGCTATGTTATTCAGTTTACTTTAGAAGATATGAGAAGTTTTGCATTAATTTAATAACAAAATTGGCGTCTCCTATCCTACTACGGCTTCCACATAAAATAATTCATTTGCGCTAGAAACATTTCTAATATGATCTCCTTTCATTAGAAATTATTTATTTATCGGCGTATTCAATATTTATATACAGGGCGAGTCATAACTCTGCATGTTTATTTTGTCACCTATTTCAAATGAAACACCCTGTATTTTAGTATTGGAGTAAACTCCTCTATTCACGAACTTTATTATTTACTAAACATTCCCTATAGCTAAATGCGATAGTTTTGGAGTTATTTGCGTTTCTATAAGTCGAAAACATGATTTTGTATAGTTGAAAATATTTTTAGATTATAGCCCCCATGCTCTTCATCTTTTATCTTAATAACATTTTCTCATTTCTCTTATAATACAAGAGTGCCTAATTGGACTTCCTCGCACTAATGCCCCACCCTGTATGTATATGCATTTGTATATTGCAATGTTATTGTAAGAGCGACAAACTATTGAACAATTGAACTTTTGCCTCGAGAAAATCTGTATAAAAATAGAAGAATACTGAATGAATGGGTGTAAAACACGCTGAGCATACTATTGGTTCCAACAGTTTGAATATTATGTATTGATGATACTTCGTTAACGTTTGTTGTGTTTGATGGGTGATCAATACTTTTACCTTATTTCCGACTCTTTAAATTGCTGTAAATATTTTTTTTTGTCATAGAAAGTATATTCAGCAAGCACTAATTCAGTAGATGTTACTTGGCTACGCTTGAATTAATTTTTGAACATAATGGTACTATGTACTATATACTATGTGTACTATGTACGTGAATAGTCTAGTGAAATTCGTATCTCTACCATAAATATCAGTGTACTACTAATACAAGAACGCAGTTCAATATCACAGTATAAGCAGAATGGGACATATATGTATGTTGTACATGTGCTGCTGGCACCATGCTCAAACGTTCGCTGTGTCGAGTCTGCGAAGATAATAATACAAATCTGCTTCATTATAGTAATATCCACGCGAATTGGAAATAATGTCATTAATGAACTGTCGTTTAGAGCTTTTAGCAGCAAGTTGCGTAACCTAATTACCGTTTGTTTGAATGTTCGGAGCGTTAAACGTGAGGCACTGATTATATTTTTGTTGTCAATTATTTGCTGCAAATCCGACGGCGAGTAATTAGAACTGAATGTGATACAGCATGCGAAATAATCTCCGTGAAACAAATACATACGTACTAGAAAAATTAAGTGGTGTAACGACGTTAATAAGTTATCTGTAATGTGTTTTGTTAACGTAAAATTGTGCAATATATAAACATTGAATAGATTCACTCTACTGGGAGTTACATAATAGCGATTTTCATCTATTGATCCTAGTAATTATAAGAAATGTTCGATACAGTCAAAGACTTTGAAAATTGCCTTCATTGATAATTACAATATTGACACCTTAGTGAACACTATTTTTTATATCTTTATCATCAAAGAATTTATATTTTTTTATTTTAAAAAATTTCCGTAATAATAATAATAATTTTGTTGTGGCGGTGGACAACGGAATCTAGTGTGACACGTCGTTGAGGTGAGTAAATAAAGTATGGCAGAAGTGATATATCCATGGGCCATTTTGTATAGTTGAAGAACTTCATGATAATAAATCGATTTATTCCATTTGAAATAATGGCATTACTTTTTAAGAAACAAATAAGGATAAGACTGTAAGGTATTGTAATATCTGTACATCATTATTGTTCAGCGTGTATCCTTCATGTTTACTTAACATATTGAAGTACCAAGCGGTAATGGCTGCTTCCTTTTACTAATATAATAATAAAACGCACTTCTGACAAAAATACCTATACTAGGGTGTTATTGTACTTCTACTTTAAGTTAGTACTTCAGACGTGATTATTAAGTGCTACACTCAAAGTAAACATTAACAAAAATTGAAGGAAAAGGATATCTGTTGGTTGCCAATTTCAATATAGAGAATTAATATATCTATGTTGTGACCTTTATGTACTTATCTTTCAATGCCTGACATATTTCCACTTGTAGATCAGCAAAACAACAATTAATTAAATACCAATTTACTTCAGAATATGTGTATAATATTATGTTTTCGTTAATAAGACTTCTCCAGTGGAAGAAATTGACATTTAATATGTGTCAAAATACTAATAATATAAATGGGCATACCTATCAACAAAAATATATAAAAAAAACAAAGAAATCATTGATGTATCGAATTTTAATTACATTCTCAAATAATAGTGAAGGATATATTGGTTTAATACAACTATGAAAATACCTCCGCGAATTTACGGCATGTCTAAAATTCATAAAACTGATGTTCCTTTAAGGCCAATTGTAAATTGTATACAATCACCAACATACGATTTATCAAAAGTTTTATCCAAAACTTTCAGTAATATCGTAGTAAATACCGGAGTACAATGTAAAAAAATGGGAATTTGTTAATTTCATTAAAAAAATCCGTACCGTGTAATCATGAAATTATTGGTTAGACGTTTATTCACAAATGTGCCTACAGATTTGGCACTAACCAGTATAAACAAAAAATGGAATTTAATTCAAAATTATACAAATTTACCAAAAAATGAATTCATGTTGGCTGCAAAACTTTGTTTAAATTCAACATATTTTCAGTATACATAATGACACAATATATAAACAAATATTCGGTACAGCAAATTTAGTAAAGGAGGTCTTGCAGGAGGTCTCACTTAACAAATTAAATTGTCATGTACAATTTTATGAACGGTATGTAGATGATTGTATATGCTGCATACCAAATGATAAAATTGAACATGTTCTGTGCACATTTAACACATACCATGATAGGTTAAAATTTACTTTCGAAAAAGAAAATCAAAATTCTATAAATTTTTTAAGATAATTAAAGATTATACATGATAACACGCACATAAAAACAAAGTGAAGTGGCACATTAAAGACACTAGTAGTAATTAACAGTTTAGTAGATCAGGCTATTAAATTAGCTCAACCTGATTTTAGAAAAGAAAATTTAAGCAAAGTTAAAACAATACTAAAAAAAAATAGTTATCCTAAAGAGAACCAAATAATTTAACGCTCGATGTATATGGCGTTTTCTTCTCCTAGTTTATCCTAAAGAGTTTCATAATAAATTAATCTCAAAAAGAATAAATAAAATATATAACACAGATACAAAATCAAATCATAACATTTACCACACTATACCATACATAAAAAATTTAAACGACACAATAAAACACGAATTAAAAAAATCAGACCTTCACATATCTTTCATACCTACCAACAATAGACACTCATTCACAAATTTCAAAACACCCATTAAACAAGATAATCAAAGTAATGTCGTTTATAAATTAGATTGCAGAGATTGTAACAAATGTTATATCGGACAAACCACACAATATTTAAAGAAATGATTTATAATCACCAATACACTGTTGCACATAACGTCACCGCTGAAACTGCTTTATCTAAGCACTCTAAAGATAGACAACATAATTTTGATTTTGAAAATACTAAAATTTTATAAAAGGAAAATAACTACATATAAAAAAGATTAACTTACGAAATGATATACATTAGCAAAGATGAAAACACGGTAAATTTTAGAACTGATTAATTAATAATATAATTCACGCCTGAATTTTATTAATTTTAAGCTCTTGACTAGGTTTCTTGCTATGTTTTTGCCTAATCCTTGAACAGAATTGTTAAAGCTTGACAAAAAATAAATTGATATACGAATAATGCAAATCATTTTAATTCTTATAGTTGTATTAAACCAATATATCCTTCATTATTATTTGAGAATGTAATTAAAATTCGATATATCAATGATTTCTTTGGTTTTTAGATATTTTTGTTGATAGGCATGGCCATTTATATTATTAGTATTTTGACACATATTAAATGTCAATTTCTTCCACTGAAGAAGTCTTATTAACGAAAACATAATATGATATGTTCTGGAATAAATTAGTATTTAATTAATTGTTGTTTCACTGACCTACAAGTGGAAATATTTCAGGAATTGAAAGATAAATATAGAGAATAAAAACAGGTAATTAGTGAAATCATCAGGTATATCTGCAGTACTTATGGTAAATCATTATTATAGCTACATCAAGCGTAGTAGCTCCATGAAGTGTATTTAATCTATCATAGTTTTTCATTTATCTATGTATGTGCGAGAACTTTTTTATATGTAATACGTTAAATTCTATTATTCGTCGTTTATATGTATATTACAAAGCAGAAAAACTATGGTTGCCTTTCATTTGAATTATCGAAATTATGCACAATTAATTCATGAGTAGAAAGGCCAATTTGGCTTTGCACCTTTGCGGTTTTGTTGTTGTTCAAATAAAATAATATATATGCATATACGTATATAGTATGTGCACAAATATATGTATATGTTCAGCCCTTGGTCCAATATGACACCTAGGTACTTCAGTTGTCTGCCAGGCCAAATCTTGTTTTCACTCACTTCAAACCAGGTGTTATCCTTTATGCGAAGTCCCTTCAGCATTGCCGCCTCTGTTTTTTTGAGAGGCTAGGTGTAGTTCGTTTGTCTCCATCCAGATAGCTATCTTTTTCAGTGCCTCATTAGTCAGATCTCTTAAGTTTTCGCTTTCCACAAGAACCATCAAGTCGTCCGCATAGGACCGTTACCTTGTCTGGCCAATCCAGGAGTACCTCGTCATACAAGAAATTCCACAGTATAGATCCTAAAACCGAACACTGCGGTACTCCGGCTTCTACATACAATTTCGTTTTTCTATTCAGGACAGTTTTTCTACCATTGAAGTAGTCTGCGATGGTATTCCTCAGATATGGCGAGATGTTCGTCCTCTTTAGTCCCGCCATAAGTTTACTCCAAGAAGTGTTAAAAGCATTCTTTATATCTAGCGCCACCGCTGTTACCTACTTTTCTTGTGTGCTCTTCACTATATCAACCACCAGCCCTATTGCATGGGCCGTAGATTTCCCCTTTTGCAAAGCCAAATTCTCTTGGCGAAAATCCCCCGGTTCTCACAATTTTATCCTCCAATCTATTCTTGAATAGTCTCTCGAATAGCTTCCCTGGGATGCTCAACAAGCTGATAGGCCTAAAGTCAGATGCGGCTCCTGTCGATTTACCGTTGGACAACAACACCACTCTCGCTTTTTTTCCACTTCTCAGGGAAACGCTGTTGTGACAGCAGCTCGTTGAAGACATCTAATATTATTCCCGGAATCACTTGAACCATTGTCTTCGGTGCCTCTGCTGTAAGTTGGTCTGGTCCTGGAGCTTTTCCCAGTTTCAATCTAGACACAGCCTTGGAAAAATCTTCGCTGGAAAAATATACCACCTCTTCCATCGGCGCTTGTTCGACTTACGAATGTTGCTCGTTTATTTTGAAGTTGAAGAGCTCTCTAACTATTTCTGTCTTCCGTTCGATAGTCGGATTGTAGAGGGACGGCAGGCTATTATATAAGTGATATTAAAAGTTTATAAATACTTAAGATACAAACACGTTTTGGTCATGCAATGTCGTACCACGCTATCTTATCCCACGCCGCCTTGCTATGTGTGTTGCAATCGTGAAAACATTTGAACAACGAAAAGACAAGATGAATGATACTTCATATTTCATATTTGATAAATTCGTAAATTCTGCGTAATTCTTCTAGGAAACGACTGGATAGTGGAACAATGCTATAACATAAAAATCCATAAAGCCATATCTATGGAATATCTAGTATTTGATCTACTATACATATAGTGCGTTGTCCGATTATTTTTTGTAAAGGAATACTAAATACATCTAGTGATAGTTCCACTTCATCTGTTAAGCATCAAGAGAAAAGTTGTAATATAAAACATTTTCTTTTAAGTAGTTATTTTCCTGAACCTAACAACCTGTTTTGCTTGATCCAATTAAGAATTCAATTAAAAGATACTTTATAATACGTATATACTTGATGGAAAAAATGTTTAATATAGCATACCTGTAGTCTAATATAAGAATATTTGCACATCCATTGCATACCAGGCCATGAAAACCCTTAATTGCTGCAAGTAATCAAACTGGAAAGTTGTTTTGGTTATGTAAACTTTAGCAATGTGTACTAGAATTTCAGGTGAGTGAGGATACGCGATACGTCGCCTATTATCAGTCGATCTAAATGTTTCAGCGAATAATGGGTAAATCAATCATGCCGACTAGAATCATCCATTAGCAAAAATAACTTAAAGGTAATCTTTTTAATAATCCGCCCAACGAAATTTAATACACGTCTTGCGGTTAGGGGTAGAATTTCTCCAATAATTAATCTTTCGTTTTAACCTTTATACACTTTAATGCCATGCTTTTTATTGCTTATTCTACAACGGCTAAAATCATTAACAATTCTGATTACGTTATAAATTAATGAGGAAAGGTTTCGTCCAAGATTTGATTTAATGTCAGATTTTCCACTGGGTCCTCTGAAATTTGCACAATTATGTGCTTGGCTGGCTTACCTTTAGTGATAGTCAGTATAATGCAATTTAAAAAATTATCCCAAATACAGTATACAATATAATTGAATCTTCGTTACCTATAATATTTCTATTGCGTTTAAGAAATATAACTATTTAGTTAGTTATTAGCAAACTAGTGTTGTCAATAGAATTAAAGTTTATTATGCTATTTCACACGTATTTGTATTATTATTGAATATTTATAAAAATAATCGAATATATCAAGATCTATTGCCTAACTTTATAAAAAGTAAGAAATATATTATGTGCTGTTGTTAACTAGTACAACCTACTTTTTCCCCATATCGATTACCCAAATTATATATTCCATTCACGGATATATAACATAAAAAGTAACCATATATCTTTTTAATACGGGTGCTGCGAACGCTTTATTATATCTTATTACATTCAATAGCCTCACGACTTTTAGCCAACGGTTTATGAACAGATGTTTACGATAGGCAATAAAAAATGATATATACTGATCGTTAAACGCTAATTATTCCCACATTAGGAGACCCCAAAGTAATTTCTGGACTCACTAATACCAACAAATACGTCCTCAATAGTTACCGATGTAATTTGTTTAAATACTTTCTTATTTCGAAAACGAAACGCTATGTATTAAACTCTACTAGTACTTCAGGAAATTACTATATAATAAATTCCTTGTATTTAATAGTACATACATATGTATATAAAAGTGGGCAATACTCGTAATAGTACTAGTTTTATAAATAATGTCGTACAAATATAAAATCACAATTTTCGTACAACCTGTTTAGCCACTTCTTCTTGACAGCCCTAGATTAAAATGATCTAATTATATTAGAACTATGGGAGTAAAAACATTATCTATCTTTCTACATAGTTGTACAGGACTACACTGAAATCAATGGATTAGGTTTTGTCTACAGTTTTGTATTACGAATTCCTTTTATTTCGATAATAAGAAACAGATAGTTGGGAATATTAGCTATATATGGACTATAATGTTGGTGATCCATTTCGCCGTACAGTAAAGAATATTGTGAACAATTTTGTTATGTAAATCCGAATACTATTATATAATTGCGGGTCAACGTTAAACGTAGGTGTAACAGTTTAGAAGTGGTGGAGCTTAGAGATTTTCTTTTATTGGCTTTCAAGTTTTAGATGTCTACTGTTTTCACTTCTCTTGTAGATATTGAAAGCATATTACACATTCTTCCACCAACTTCACTTCCCCGCCACAATCTTCTCCATCTTCAACCTATACATTACTTTACATTAAAATCACACATTTTTAGAAGACAAGCTCAAACGTTTATATACTTTAAGCTGAAAAGGAAAGGTGCACAGTTCGTAGAAGTAAAGCTAAAATCGAAAAAACCAGTAACAGGACTCTGTCATTAGGGATGTTTCTAGTGGCGCCACCTATGTGTCTTAACGTTTTCTCAGTCGAAGCTCAAGAAAACTACGCCTTAAAATAAAAGCCTTTAATGAAAAATTATATTATTATTATTGAACTCTCTAATCAGTCTCACATCTGCCACTCTTTTTTTTTAATTACTTTTATGTTATGCAACGACTATCAGCCTTCCGAAAGTATCAAAAAACTATAACATATGTGGCTAGAGGTGTTCGAATGGCATAACCCTTGCCGACTTCTAGAAAAATTTCATAACACTTGGTTCACAGGAAGCGGAGTTATAGCGTCTCAAATGTCAGTATCTTTTGTCATCGATACAAAAATGAGCATCGAACAAAGAGATAGTAAGTTTCGTTTCAAACTCGGGAAAACGTTTACTGAAACGTTTCAATTGATGCAAGAATTTTATGGTGATGACAGTTTAGCCCGTGGCAAAGTTGATGAGTGGTAACGCGCTTCAAAAACGGTCGTGAAAACATCAATGACCCCATGTCGGCCAGCCGAAATTTGTGATTACGCCAGAGAACATCGAAAAAGTCCGTGATTTTCTCAAAATTCAGCCAAAATTATTGTTGCGTTTTATGGAAATGGATTTGGGAATGTCCAAAGATTCGATTTGTCGCATTTTGACCGACCATTTGAGCTATAGGAAGGTGTGTGCTCCCTTTGTTCCGCACAAGTTGACTGACGACAAAAGATTGTTCAGAAAACAATATTGCAACATCGTTAAAGAGGCTTTCTTTACAAAATTGTTACTGATGACCAAACATGGTGTTTCCAATACGATCCGGAAACAAAGCGTCAAAGTTCCGAATGGAGGCCAAAAAAAACGAGCCGGCAACCGAAAAGTCTCGGTTTGAGAAGTCAAAAGTGAAGATAATGCTAATTAGTTTTTACGATGCAAAGAGTACTGTACATGAGTTTGTTTCACTGGGCACTAAGGTTAACGCACCATTTTATATTGGTGTCTTGAGGCGGTTGTTGCACCGTATTCGTCGCATTCGGCCAGAATATCATGAAGAAGGTAGTTGGCGTTTGTTGCACGATAATGCTGTTAAGTCGTGCAAATCAGTGTATCTCCGCTTCCATACACTGAAAGGAAACTATTTTAAACAAAATAAACCAATTTTGCCAAACAAACAAGTTTTTTGTTTTTATTAAAAAAAAGGCCTGTTTACTTTGAGGCAGATTGTATATGAAGATACACAAACTTGAGGTTCCAATGAAGCATATTATCAGATGTATAAATCCCAATAAGACATAAGTAATGTCTTATTTAAATTTCTTTCTAGCATTTTTTCCCAAACTTTGTTAGATAATACTGACTATAATATTATGGGCATTCCATTTTTGTCTACAATATTGATAAGTTTACATTACGCAACAATTACTTAATTTTATTCGATGTTGTATCGTTATTTAGTAGTATACTACTTGGCAGAGTCCAATCTATTAGTGGAGAAAGATTGAGTTTATCGTTTGCAGAAGGAGTGTTTCCATCTTTATTAAAACATTCGAAAGTAATTCCAATCCACAAGAAAGGTAATAAAGAAACTATAGAGAATTATCGCCCCATATCTTTAATATCTAGTTTTTCCAAACTTCTTGAAAGCATTGTCGCGGAACGATTGTCCAGTTTTTTCGAGAAGAATAATGTGCTGCATATTTTTCAACATGGGTTTCGGGAGTCGAGGAGCATCGATACTGCTCTCGACGTTTTTATTAACCATATCACGTCATCACTTGATAGAAATCTTGTTTCAGTCGGCATGTTCATCGACTTTACGAAGGCATTTGACTGTGTAAACCACGAGATTTTATTGGATAAACTGCATAAATATGGCGTTCGGGGATCTCTTACTTGGTTTCGGTCATATCTCAGTAACAGAACACAATTTGTTGAAGTGAATGGTTTGTGCAGCGGCTGGGGTGGGGATTGATGTTGGTATTCCGCAAGGTTCTGTTTTGGGACCGTTGCTATTTTTGATATATATCAATGAACTCGCGGAGTGCTTAAAAGGTGACGGGGTACTGGTAGTCAATTACGCGGATGACACTAACATTTTAATTACGGCAGAAGACAACACACTATTGACTGAAAAAGTTAACACGGTACTTGTAAAGTTGTTTCGGTGGACGCATGAGAACGAACTACACGTCAACATGGACAAGACATCTGCGGTGTTGTTTTCTAATCGAAAGAGTCTTAACACAGACAACATTGACATTTCTATACCGTTCTCGGACACAGTAAGAATGCTTGGGCTGATAGTAGATAGAGGTCTGACCTGGAAGCAGCACCTTGAAGGCCTTTCTAAGCGTTTGTCCCGCGCTATTTATGCTCTAAGGCAGCTCTCTGCATATTGTGACTTGACCATTTTAAGATCCTTTTACTTTGCGTCATTCCAATCACTGTTGAAATTTGGCATAGTTCACTGGGGACGTTCTTCCGATACACACCGCGTATTTCTGCTGCAAAAACAAGCAATTGGAGTCCTTGCGCGATTGCGCTCTCGTGATTCTTGTAGGAATGCGTTTGGGGATCTGGGAATAATGACAGTGCATAGCCTTTATATATACGAATTGCTCTGTTACGCGTACAAAAACCGCTCAAACTTCAACACACTACAGCATTCATATGAGACGCGGCATAAGTTATTTACAATTCTGCCAGATTCACATCGGTCATCAAAATTCCAAAGACAGATGATGTATAACGCGTCCAAATTCTTTAATCACCTTCCACTGGCGGTACAGAGTATTTCAAATCTTGCTAGATTTAAATCTACAATTAAGGAGCAATTAACAACTGCTGTGCTCTACAATTGTGAGGACTTTTTCCGTGTTATGTCGCTGGAGAACTCGTGAGGTGTAGCCTGAATTGCGGCGATGTGTACTACGTGTGTGTGGGATTTGTTGGGTGGCACCCTGTATACTATGAAGGTTCTCACTCAGTTGCAATTATTTATTTACTCGATTGTTGACATGTTTTCTAGTTCTATTTTTACATAACCCCTTTTAGTGAGTGTAATGTGCTAACTGACGTTGTTTCAAAAACATGCTATGTAAATGTATGTTTTTAGAAATAAATCTATATTATTATTATTATTATTATTTGATTTGCTGACCCAGCGCACTATCTCAACCTTCCAACGAAGGTCGGATACTATTGACCGAGCTGGGGCAACTTGCCAACAGCTTCGCTCATTCTCTGCATTTAATTTTATTTTAGTGAATATTACAATGTTTATATGTTTATGATCTTACAAATAATTGTGTATAATAATAATAATTATTATTATTATTATTATTATTATTATTATTATTATTATTATTATTGTTACGTTCTAAACTGCACCGAACTTTTGTTATGATTCCTTACTACGACCATTACAAATAATTCATTTTATTTACAAACTTTCGCTAGTCCTATGGGTTCACCCACGTTGCCACTCATCTAAAAGTATGTTGATGATATTGTTTACGCTAAAGATAGTCATAATACCACGTACTGAATGCTTTCAATTCCTTCAAAAAACTTTCCTTGATACCAGACTAATTGGAACCAATACCAATCAAATCATTTTGGATTGGCATCAAAAGCCCCAGTATCTGGCAGATATATCAATTTCATCTTGAAGCATCCTCCTAGTCAAAAATTTCACGGGAAATAAAAGGAACGCTTCTTAACATTAGTAAAAAAAAAACTTATCTCTTTATCGCGATATCTTTCCTAACGATGGATATCCCAAACCGCTACTCAGACAACCTGTCTACATTTCTAACTTCTATAATAGCGCAACTGAAAACAATGTGGAATAAGATATTTACAAAAGCTGTCAAATATTCTTCCTATTTTCAACAATGTTCCAGTTAAATATATCCTTACTTTTCTGAAACAAGCAAGTATACTGAGCATAGGGTTTTGAAGCTTTTGAATATCGCAAAACAAGAATCTCTAGAAGAGGTATCATTTCTATTTACATCATGTAATGTATACATTACATACATTTTGTTAGAACAATTCAGCAAACTCCAGAAGATAATGACGTATCGCAATCAGCTCTATACGTAAGAAGCGAACAACAACCCTAAATTGCAAATTCCAATGTATGCCGAGTATAATTTGCTTAAAAGCACAGAATAGTGGCCAGTACAATCCCAGCAATTTGACATTTTTCCTTCTAAGAATACATTTTCCATCATACTTCAACTGCTTTCAATAATAAAGTTTACTGTGAACTGCATAAGAGCAGTCTTTTTGATGTTAAGAATAAGTTCGTTGCATCACACCATTTAATGGCAGTTATTTGCCACGAGCGGTCTGCAACAGAATTATTATATACTACAACTAGTGTCGTTTACATATTGCGCTAATAAGCACTTCCATAACAATACCCGGAGATTAATCACAGACATATTAAAAGGCGCAGGTCCAAAGATGGAGCCCTGGGCCACACCGTATGTAATACTTGTTGCGTAGATATGGAATTCACGCTCTACATTATCTTTTGCGCTCTTGAGGGTTATAATTAATTTACGATTGGCCAAATACGATTTACAGAAATCATTCATGACGATTATGAAGAATTATTTTCCGTGGCTGGCACAATATATGCACTTGCGTGCCATCCTCATCAATGAGAAGTTTTCATGTAGTTGTAATTAAGCGGCTTGGTTTAAAGAGAATTTCGATTCTTGAAGAACGAATAGATACTGAATTTCTTCAGAGTAATTCAAATTGCTTTAAATCAAAGCTTTATTTGCTAGCTCACACACATTATGCTCTCTTGCCACAACTTGTTTTCTGGTCAATATTAATTATTAATTAAGAATAATGAATAATAAAGTCAATTATGTTAAACTTGATGCTATTCTCATTACAATCTCCAAAATGTTTCTTGGGATCGTAAGTATCAACTTTTTTTAACTCGTAACGCGTATAAACTTGTTCTTCAGCGAAACAATGCGCATCTTAGCCGAAGCAGAAAACTCATTCAGGCTTCATAATTTAACGATCCAGTTGTCACATTTGTGTCCATTGTTTTATGTTTTAGTCGATTCGACGACGGTGTATTTTACAACTTCTTCCAACTGCTATTTTTTGTGATACTGGTTTGATTAAGGCATTATACGTACACTAAAAGGACGTGCACGTGATAATCTACAAACATGACTGTAGTGCGTAACGGATGATTTTTCAACAAATAAGTTTGCGTTATTAACTATTCTTGGTATACTAAGGAAAAAATATAGAATGGTAATAAAATTTATATTTTCCGTACAGCTTTGCTTATTTCTTTTTTATTAGCCGCAATAATTCACTACTTGATCGTTTACGGTAATTATTCTTACAGACGCTAAGTAGCTCGATTAGCTACATGGAACGAGGTAATTGGTCTTAATTACATAATGACGCCAAAGTATTAAATAATTCAACTACAGTGTTACTGATTCGATATGTTTAATTTAGAACACACGAATGTACTCAATGTACTAAATCTGTCGGCTTTGTTCAGAAACTATACACTAGTAAGAGAAAGAAAACGCATAAATAACTTAAAACGACACTCGTATGATGTTAAACTCAAATAAAGAAATCAAGAAGAAATGTACTTGTGTATGCAAAATAATTGGTTTAAGGGTCTTCATGGCTCAATGTATCTACTACAAGCAACATTACAGTACAAGTTTGTCTTAACCGAACACATCAGGTAACCAATATAAAATAACAATTCAAGAAAATTACAACAATCACCAGGCAACAATCAAAGATCAATTAAGGCCACATATACGAATTTTCAAATAATTTGCACAGAACCTGGATATATGTATTTCTATTCCGACTTCGGCCAAAAGAGCCCCCATGCCGTTGTAGTCCCCTCACCTAGGTTCCCCCGGAGAAAGTAGCTTGCAACCTGGTCAAGAGTTACTTAAGCTTACTCCGGGATCATCTAATCGATCGACTATATGAATAGTCGTTCGCTTGCACTTTCTGTTAACTTGTCATCTATTTCATTGCCTCTGATTCCAAAGTGGCTTGGCACCTATCTCAGCGTAGTGCTGTAATGTTTCGCCAGATTTTCATCGAGCTTCCTATGGCAGTCAAGTACCACCTCGGAATCAAAACTGACCGCCTGTTGTGTCCGAAGGGCAGTCTGGCTGTTAGATAAAATTTCTACGGATCCGTTTACCTGCAGGCAGTTTAAAATGCCCTCTGCGCAGACCGGGATGGTACTTGACCTAGTTAATTTAGTACATATCATATATCTTTTAAATGATACACACAAAAAGAAATCCATCTGCTTGTATCCCTGCTCCATGTAAAGAAATTAATGAAGTAGATACAACTGTGAGTGTTCTAAATTTTATATCGTTAACTTCTAGGTTAAATTATATTGATGAGCCTACTAGTGTGGTGATAACTATACAGAAACGAAATCTAAATAATCAATTAAGTACATTTGTACGATAGTAAAATCGAAATAACCAGTCTAGATACAGTGTACAGTATATGTGTAACGTGTACCTCTACATACAACTAAAATGTTTTAATAGGAGCCCCAAGAATTGTGCAAATCAGAATATCATTCGCCCTAATTCCATGCTCAAGCGTCCCTAAAACAGGCAGCTCGACTGCTAGACGTGACGAGAATATGAGCAGGTTTCACATAGCGATGTATTTGTTACCGTACTTCCGCTACTGCTTACTACTACGTACGTCATTTTCCAGGAACGTGAGGTTAGTACCCGCAGAAATATATCACTAAGCCCCAACTGTTTGGCTGTTTGTCATGTTAGAGGAATCTACAGAAAAAGATATAGAAAGACGCTATGTGCGGTATTTTGTATTAGTATAAAATGACATAGATAGCATTTCTATTGAACTAATCATGTGTCTGTTCGAGTTATACGTTTTATTCTTGTTTAAGTACCAAGTTATTACAGAACATAAATTATTATGGTTTGCTTTACAATACTTCATCACAGGAAGATATTGACATTTAATATGTGTCAAATACTAGCGAAATATATAGCTATACCTACTTGTTCGAATTTGATTTAGAACCATTACGGGAAATAATATTTATATTAATTTAATTTTCCATATAAAACTCCTATGTCACAGATCTCTACACGCTGTATCCTTAGATCAAGATCAAAAACAAAAATTGAAAACCAGTACAATAGTAATAGAGAGCAAGCCATGAAAAGTAACTCGTCCTCCACATAAAATATGCTATTTTTTCTTCAAACGTCGGCAAATTTATGCAAAAATATCTGTTTGGTACGATGTTTGGAAGTTTAGACCGATGATTAAAAGCTCGTAGAGACACGTTTAGTAATTTAGTCGAGTAGCGAGTAACTACCATTAAAACATTTACTGGATGGCAACTGTTCACATTTCACTCAAAACATTTTAGTGGTACGCAAGATGTACAGACGACGTCATCTTGCGGAATTCAACAAAATTATAAAAAATATAACAGAAGAAATTGAAGAAGAATTCTCTGAAAAACCTAAGCGTAGGTATATAGGTTAGAAAGTGGATAGACAGAAGAATTTCATTATGAGCATCAAATGGTCTTCTGAAGGAGTTAGAATTAGAAGACTCCGCAGAATATTTTAATGCACTCATGATGTCAAAAAGTGCTTTTGATTATTTGTTAAATAAAATTTTATAGATGGAACATAAACAGTATCGGCACCAGATCCAGATTTCGTAGAATTTTCTCCAAAAGCTGGAATGTTTGTAACCTTTTCCAAATCTTCATATGCTTTTTGTTTTGCAAATCTGTTTTTATAGATAGCACTTTCAATGTTCCATAAAGTGTGTTTTAACAGTGATTAAAAAAAATGTACATGTCTGAATAATATTTTAATATAAAAATAAAAAAATTACAATAATTGTTGAAAATGAGCTCCGGCTTGTTCAATGCACAAGTTTACGCGCCTGTTCATGCTATCAAATGCATTTTGCAGCATTTGTGGTGTTATGTTTGCACATTCCTCGATAACTCTCTGTTGTAGTTCTTGCAAATTAAGTAGGTACAGGCCTTCTAAAAATCCTATTTTTCAAATAAGGGAATACAAAATAATCCATAATAGTCAAATCGGGTGACCTCGGAGGAAATTTAACTTCCGTATGCAAACTTATAAGTCGATTGTCAAAAAACTCACGGAGAAAGGCTATTGTTTCTCTTGTTGTATGGGCTGTTGCGCCATCCTGCTGAAAATAACCATTTTGAAATTCATCTTCGTGTAGTTGTTGAAAAGATCATCCAATATGTTATTTCTGCACCTCTCTGCATTAATGGTCGTTATTCATTAAATTATTGATGAACCACTGACAGTACGCAAGACGTCTGGTGTGGTTTGCTGGCAAAAGGGCTTGTTTGCATTTTCTATGGATGCATGTTCAAGCTCTTCTTTAAAACGGTTAGGCATGTTTCATAAGAAACTCCATTTCCTGGGAAAGATGTCTCAAAGATTTTGTGGGGTCCTGTTCCATACGATTACGAACATCAATTATTAATTCTTCTGTACGAATACTTGGCCTACCAGCACCTTTTTTATGAGTTACAGATCCAGTTTCGCAAAATACACCAACACTATGTGCAAGCCACATGTAAAAATCCTGTTCTAATACTGCTAAGTCTGGGAACTGCTCACGAAAATTGTCCAAACATACACGCTGACGGTATTGCCAAATTCCATTAACTTGCACACCGGTTCTAAAATATGCTTCAATCATGTAAGTTTTGTGAGCTGTTGTGAAAACCATAACTGAAAAGCTACTTAAGACTATATTGATGAATATTAGTGTCAGTGTGACACTTAACCTGACAATTTAATCATATTGAATTTTAAAAAAATGTAATAAGATACGACATACATATTCGACTCCATGGCAAACTCTTATCAATATAATATTTAGTCTCGCAGTATAATGAAACTCCACTGACCAAATCTGACAGCTCATGAATACGTTTAGACACAACTCGACGCAACTTTTAAATTACGTCAAATTAATTTGTCACAATTTGTACAAAAGATGAATTCGTGTATTAATAAAGGAAATTAAGTAATACCGACGCATTAACACATGGAATAAATATCTCCAATTGCACAAACTGTACATTTAATATTAATTATCCAAAGAATATATAATTTTCATTGTAATAAAAACCATTTGATATGTACGGAATTTTCTCGTGTCATTTTTGACAAACTGTCATTTACTTTTAACAGAGTTAAAAGTGGCCTTTTTAAAATGCTATGCTATAAAATCGCATTTTTAAGTGGTTAGCCGTGTCAAAGTGTTACCCGTGTTACCTTTTAACGGTGTTTGTAGAAAAATATGCTCTTCGGTTGTAATTTATTTGTAGATTTGCATTACACTTTGCTGGAGTTTATATTGATAAGAGTTTGCCATGGAGTCGAATATGTGTGTCGTATCTTATTACATTTTTTTTTTTAATCAATATGATTAAATTGTCAGGTAGTGGCATATAAACACTTACATTTCTGTCAACCTAACATAGAGTTGGAATTTCTTAGCAACAGCCAATGACATTCATTTTCTAGTGAAAAACTCACGTGTGAATTTTAATAAGTGATAAAATCACTTGTGGTTTTATCAATACAAATGGAGTACTGTCAAAACGGCTCATTTTCACTCACAATGCTCGCAATTACTACACATTATTTTTTTTTGTTTCCTCTTCTGAGTTACCAGCCAAATACATGGCAAAATGAACACAACCTAAGAGAGTAAATTACGAAAATACCCTATAACTGCGGAACTTACTAATAGCAAACTACATTGCAACAAATTTTGTTCGTGATATAGTCTTTTTAAATACAACGCGTGACCAAGATTTTTCTGTGATAAAACTGAATTAAATAAAATTGATCTGAAATAATTTATTATCTCAACAAGCACTTACAAATTATCCAAATCAATTTTATCGGAAAATCTTGGTCACTTGTTATATTACTTATGATATGTTCTTTACTGATTGATTTGTATATACCGAAATATTATTATACCGCTGTAACGTGTGTATCGGTGTACCCGTGCTAAATTTCTACCTCCTTGTTACTCGATGGTTTTTGTTTTCATTTATAACCTTCACATTCTATTAGTTATTTATGAACCAAGTGCGTGAAATCATATTTCGCGAATGAGTGACCAGTTTAAAGCGCGAGCCGGAGGCGAATTCGCGAAGTGTTTCACGCACGAAGTTTGTACAATATTTTTTGTACGAGAACTATAATAATAATACATATTGTTAAATACGTTATCGATTATGACCATATATTATTCAGGTTAGGGATTTATGATTTTAAAATGTCACTGAATTAATCAAGTTCCAGTAAGTACCAACTTTACTTTTACGCACTCGTGCTTAAAGTGACTTTTTACGCACGCAAATCGAATCGTGAAATGACAGGTTTTGATAGGCGAGTACAAAAGGTATTTAAATTTCCGTTTAAATGTTTGAAGAAATTTAATTTATTTTTCACTCGAATACTTAGAAAACTATAGAAAACCAATTGAACACAATGAAAAAGAAAAGCTTTATTGAAACGAAAAACTATTCGCTGCAATTTCTAATTTTTCCAATCTGCCTTATCTGATAATAATTCCATCCATGCTGACTCGTACTAGTGCCCGCTTATCGGCTTCATCTCTTCTTTTTCCTCATACTTTAGTTTCAATCTATGAATTTCAACTTAAATGATTGCTGCATTTTGTGATTGCAGAAAGATGCAGTCCAGTACTCTTTTTCATGGTTACTGAAGCATATTGCAGATTAAAACTAATGGAAAAAGGATTTAATCGTTTCTTCCTTTTTCCTGACATTACATGCTGTTATACTAAATAACGTAACGTTGTTATTAGGCGAGAAAGTCTACAATTGTAAGTGTTATTGTTCCTGTTATTACATAAATTGTTGATTCAATAAAGAAAGAAATAGAACTATATATATTAAAACGAGAATGTATATACTACATAGCTAATCCTTTTAAATAAAATTAAATTGTCAGTTAAGCCTGTTCTGTGTCATGAATAATTTTAACCAACAAGATGGCCATTATGTAGCACACTGCATACATTAGTGTTATGAGAAACGTTATCTAATTCTAATAGATGTAGTTTTATTTATATTTAGAATTATATTAGTCAACAGGACAAGATCTTGTTTAGAGCTTTTTGAATGTTAATAACCGATTAGCAGCTGATCCCTATAAATATAAATAAAATATTCTTTTCCCTCTTTTCCTTAAAGCTTATGATCTACCAGTAGTCGTTTTTGACGTTGTATTACATCTTGGTCGACACTTGGTATTGTATTACATCTTGGTCGACATAGTTTTGTAAGATGCGGTAATAATGTAGCACGTTGCTTAGCAACAATTACCTCCTGGACTTATTCCACACCTACGCTTAAAAAATTATAACATAAATTTGACCAATCCCATCACTTATATAATACATAATTTACTATGGTAAGTTTTCCAGGTATACATAATCTAAAGAAAATATACAAGTCGGCTCTTCCGTTATAATATTTCAGTATTAACAGTTCTATTAAGATACAATTACCTAGTAACATCCCTCTAATTACTGGGTTAGTAACCTGTAATATAATTTAAACGTAAGCTCTAAACAAGAGGAACCTATACACAGAATGTGGCTTCCTTTGTATAGGAGCTGTATTGAAGCGGCTTTGTTTGATAGTTGCGTTATATTTCGGTGCTTTTGCTTCACTTGTATTTCTTAGATAGCTATTTTGCTAATCGATCGAGTGAATTTGAACACGATTAATTAAATTTTGGTCGTACAAAATTCGATTAATATGATATTCATACCAATAAGCTCTGTCAAGTATAAATGCTAGTTGTACACTAATTTAATTTTGATTGTATTGATTGTATAGTTGACTAAGTTTATTATTTTTACAATTCTTTTTTCGCCGTTTTTATCAAGCTTCTTGAGAATCAGTGTTGAAACAAGTATCATACTAATTTGAACCAAATGCATACCTACATATACCGGAACCGGCAGGCTTCTATAGTCACCCGATTTCCGATATTGCACGAGCTCGTGACGTTACTGAGTGACTGTCGCGATATACTGTGAGCAGTCTGCAGTAGCTATTCACCATTGAATGGGTATGTTTCACTTGATCGCTCTGTTGTAACATTTCGTTAGTTAATTGAGGAATAACTTACATGCATAGTTGTTACTAGTTTAAAATTTGATTAAGGTACCGTTTTTGTTTGAGTTTTCAATTTTTACATTATTTACATAGTTTCGTATTGTTTCCATTTTTTTTAGTTGTTCTTGTTTTGGTTGTGATTACTTTTAGGCTATTGTTTGTTGTTAGTAGGTACTGTTGCAATGGATGTCTTTACCATTCAACATAAAAAGCAAATCATAAGATGGTATCATCGTGACAATTCAATTAGAGAAATAAGACGTTTATTTTATGAACAGTTACACGCTACAATTTCATATGAGACGGTGCGGCATATAATAAAAAACTATACTACTAAATTACGGTTGCTTGTATCCAAAAATGCATAAAAAAGCTGTAGTTGAAGGAAACTATGAACGAGATATTTTGATATGTGCTGCTGCAGAAGAGCAACCGACTCAGTCCGCTATGCAAATCGCAAACAATTTAAATATTTCCGATAGAACCGTACATAGAATTCTAAAAAAGAATAAATATCGATCTTACAAAATACAGAAAGCTAATGAAATATTTCCTAACGATAACTGGCAAAGACTTCAATTCTGCGAACGTGTAATGGAAAAATGCAATAATGACGAACATTTTGTCAAAAATATATTATTCACGGACGAATCGTCTTTTCCATTGCACGGACGTCATAATCCATCTGCTGCTCGGTATTGGTCGAAAAGGAATAAAAATTTTACATACGATGCTCGCACTCAATACCCTCAAAAGATCAATGTTTATTGAGGGTAATTTGAATGCGCAAGGTTACTTAGGGCTTTTGCAAAATAACGTGATACCTGCAGTTGAAGCATTGGAGGATATTGAGCTTGAACAAGTTTGGTTCCAGCAAGACGGTTGTCCAGCGCACAATGCTATAATTGTAAAAGAGTATTTGCAGAGAATTTTTGAAGATCGTTTACTAACCGGATGAGTGCAATTCGTTGGCCTCCTAGGTCACCAGATTTGGCCCCAAACGATTTTTTTCTCTGGGGAAGCGTTAAGCAAACGCTTTATCAACTTGGAGAAGACAGAGCGACCTATATTCAACAATTAAGAGAAAATATCGTTAACACTATGCGAGCTATTACGCCAGAAACATTGTCTAATGTTCATCGAAGTTTTTATGACAGATTAAGTTTCTGTTCATATGCTGAAGGTGGTCGGTTTGAGCACTTACATAACTAATGTCATATTGTCAATCTTTTATTTTTAAAATAGGTTTTAGAAAGTTTTAATGTTAGTTTATACTCTAATAAGAGGAGTACATTTATTCTGCGTTACAAACACCATTAAATCTTTACTTTTTAAATAAATTGCGAAGACAGATCGCTTACGTACTTGTTTTTGAGAAAACGCTACTTACCACTGCAGTAAGTTATTTTAATTATCTTTGAAGAACACTGATTTTTTTATTACTTCTCCAGATATCTGCCTACTAAAATTTATAATATGTAAAACCATAACACATTATTTATCATACTTGCAAACCTTAAATATCCGTCCAAGATGCATATGACAATGAATTGGCTGATAAAGGAACACCCGCTTACATCGTACGCGCCTATCTCCCAATTACTTTCCGCGCTTGTCTCGTGCAATTTCGGGTGACAATAGGAGTGCGCCGGTACCTGTATAGTACAAACTAATAAAATAAAATAAAATGTGTATATTCCTTGAATGAGCAATTCAATTAATTAGAACAACAAAATGATTTTGACAACAGCGACAACTAACTTTAGATTTCGATATCCGTGTATAAAAGTATGTTTTTTTTATATTTTCTTTTTATTTATTACCATCCCACACATTTACGTACACATACTTATTATGAGAATTATTGCATTTTAGCAGAAGCGGGTGTTCCACATATGACCTTACTGAAGAATTCGACATAAGGTCTGTTCTAAGAAAGTATCGAAAGTTACAAGTCTCAGAAGCAAATCCTCAAATAAACAGCGATTGTACTAAATTGTATTAATATTATTGTTGTTGTGTTTTGAGTTAAATGTATCTGCACATCAAAATTATACTCTATGTTGCTCTATTACTGTGTATTTTGTTACTAGCTACTGGTGCTGTATGAAATAAATACATGTGTATGTGAATTGCTGCTGATTTTAAAATTAAGTTTAGATTACAGCATCGTGTAATACGCAATGAACAATTAAAAGTTAACTTGCAAAATAATGTTAATTACGAATGAGTTGCGTGATATAGGAATCTGTTGATGTGATTACATTCGTCATGTGGCCCTGTCATTTCTACTTTAGTTAGCTATCATTGCCTTATTCAAATTCGCACCATTTATTATTTCTCATACCTAGGTTGAGCGATGCTAGCAGGGTAATCTGAAAGTTATAATGTACTCCTACGGTACAGGTATGCAAACTTGGAAGGATCGAGGCAGAATAATATTTATTAGGTTAACTGTTATGGATTCGTTAACTGTTCATGTAAATACACAAGTATACGGGAGTTGTATAACAATTATGTAGTACGCATCGCGAGCTGGTTTCACAGCTGATATACCTTGAAGGATAATTAGACACATTAGAGACGTATGGGACCTTGTAATTCCCAGCTCCACGTAATTATGAGTTACACAACTACCGCGCAGCATCATATATGTATGTACACGAAAGTATATCTACCATCATGCAAACTTGTACATCGAGCGTAATCCGCTTGGTGTATATATCGGATATATACATTTAATGCTAGTATACATGTAGTATGTATGTATATACTTAAGCAAGATGGCTCTCAATTTATGTTCGTGTTTCATTTTCTCACAATTACTGTCATTATTATCACTATATACACTCCATTGCTATGCACTTAGATGGAAAGTCCCCGGTTGTTTTCAACTAAACAATAAGTACGGAACGTTGCCGCAAACTCGATACGAAAGTTACGAATGACGGCCGTTACAGGAACTTCATTCATTAATACTCCATTAATTGAACGTCTTCGGTCTCTGACATCACCAGCCTAGTCTTAGCAATTGATTTTGCTTCCGAAGCCCTAAGTAAGTTTAAGTAAGGCATTCTTTTGAAGGCTTCTTAGAAGGAAAACTTTTATTTATCTTACAAATAAAAGTTTCTTTTATTAAATACGGTTGCCACAATTCTCGAGTTGCGGATAAAGTTTCTATCTTGTGCGTTAATGTTTACGTCGAGTACATTTAAAGCATGTGAGCACAAAAGATAGAAAAGTACGGCTAACTTAAATAGAAATAAAAACAGTCGAATATGTTTTATTCACATAATCATGGAAACTACATTTTCAATAAATCAGTTTGTATTTGAAGTATTCGTACTAATTCATGCAAGATAACTCAAAGAATTTTGTAGTTTTTCCTTTAATTTTCTTCAATTAACATGAGTTTTTTTTATTAACTTTAGTTAGAAGTTAAAACTGCACTCCTTGAAAATTTGTATCATTTAGATATCGCCCATTTCGTTACCGCCACTCTTCTAAGGGATGTCCTAGATTTTCCAATCTCTTCCTTGCATTGAAACAAATCTCTTATAGCTTGTAACGCGGTATTTGATGTATGGTTAGTAGGCCTATCTTGGTCGAACCACCACAGGCCATTAAAATCAAGAAATTCGGGGAAAATAGGACCTAAAATTCACGGACCATGTCAGAATTTACAGCAACCGTGTTCATTATTTGAAACAACATGAGTCTATTATTCTCGTAGAGAATATTACTGGCCAATTAGGGAACCATGTACTGGTGTTTGATATTGCTTCTGTGCATTTTGCAGTGAATTACGGCCATATGCGTCATCAGAGAAGACAATTCTATGAAAGTCATCAGATCTTAGGTTGGCAAACGGCCAAGATAATTAGTTTCCTTTCATTCTTGTACAAAGTTTGAAAAGGGTTTAGTTTCAGGTCTTTTTTAATATTCTAGAAACAGTATGCCTATGTAACTGCAAAACTGAAGCTTGTTTGCGCATTGATAGACATGGACTACAGTGACATGAACACGTTCAATGTTTTAATTAGTGTGCACACTTAGGAGTTAACGAGAAAAGTGAACCAGTTTAGTTACATTTCTGTATCTAGGACTCGACTATTTTGATACTTGATATTTCACTGATACCGTGAATGGCATAACGAATATGCACAGACAGAATGACTGCGTTGGCGATATTCAAACCGTTCCAGTATGACATATGTCAAGAATATTAAGAACTAAGAACACACTTTAAAGCTATAGATGAAACAAAAGTACAAAACTTTGTGACACCTTATATAGAGTTAAAGGCACAGAAAAATCCTTCAGGCGTCGTTCGACACCCCCCTTTTCGAGTTTAGTCCTTCCGTAAGGTCCCAGGAGGGAGCCCCGTTTACCTCTACAATCACCAATTATTATAAGTAAATATATGTATTTTTTGACCTTTATGTACTTATCTTTTAATTCCTGATTTATTTCCACTTAGAGGTCAATAAAACAATAAATAATTAAATACCAATTTATTCCATAACATATAATAATATGTTTTCGTTAAATAACTTCTTCAGTGGAATAAATTGACCTCTAAGTGGAAATAAATCAGGAATTAAAAGATACTTATATAGAGTGAATTATTCCGATTACTTCATAAATCATGAATGAACATGAATCCTTGAATTTAAAAAATATCTTATATTATACCTATATTGTAGTAGTATGTTCCGTAAAATTTGATATCTTTATCGTGTTTTGTATTAAATAGATTATTATAGTGAGCTATTTTATTTTACTGAAAAATGTTAAGGCTGACATTTATCGTATATCATACATATACATTCATATAGACATGAACCTATTTAAAGTTATGAGTTCTTTAGTATGTATTCCATAAGAGAAATCTTCAAATTTACTCATCATCAAATTTTAGTCAGCAGTTTCCATTGTACTAAGATTTTAACGCTCTAATGTATTTTATTAACTATAATCTGGTGATGTTCATTACTACAACTTATGGCAACGATTACCACAATTGCGTAGTAGTTTTGGATTTACTACACAAATAGTGTACCGAGTACTCTCTACTTGGAAAAACTACAGTATTGTATTTTCAACTAAACGCTGTGGTTGTCGCTATAAAAGCCATCGTTGTTGTTATACATTTTACTACATATTTGTCTCGGTGTGTTTGTAACTATATATACATATGTTCAATGTGTTTGTCATTAATTCGTTGTAATTGTTGGAATAAACTGAAAAGGTTACAATAGTCTCTACAAAATTGTTTTTGTACTCGCCAATCAAAACCTGTCATTTCACGATTCGATTTGCGTGCGTAAAAAGTCACTTTAAGCACGAGTGCATAAAAGTAAAGTTGGTACTGCCTGGAACTTGATTAATTTAGTGACATTCTAAAATCATAAATTCCTAACCTTAATACTATGCTACCCAGTTCGTTGTTTTCCTATGAAAATAAAAGGAAATGAAATAGAAATTGATATATTTAGAAGGTATGTAATTCAATGTCAGAACAGCAACAAATATTATATAAATTACCATTTTGAATTTGATAATTTTAAATTAAATGTCATTTCAAATAATCAATACTGCCAACTCAAATTTTTTTAATTAATATCAAGAGATTAGTAGTGTGTCATACGATTACGTATTTAACAATATATATTATTATTATAGGTAGTTCTCGTACAAAAAATATTGTACAAACTTCGTGCGTGAAACATTTCGCGAATTCGTGTCCATAAAGCGCTCGCCTTACGGCTCGCGCTTTAAACTGGTCACTCATTCGCGAAATATGATTTCACGCACTTGGTTCGTAAATAACTATTATAAGTTTCCTCTAAATCGAACATAATATATATTTACGAATTGGTTGCAAATAACTTCTCATAAAATCTTGAATTAATTGTGAATTTTCTGTTTTAGGTATTTGAATATGATATTGTTTTTCCGTCTTTTATAGTAAATTTCACGGGTTGTAGATTAATGTGAACGGTTTTTACATGGATTTGTTGTTATTTGTTATTGATTGCTTCTTCCTGAATTGGTATGCTGCTCGCCGGTCCTTCTTCCATATTAGAGTTGACTGTATCTAGTAGATCGTTTTCGTTTTCTAAGTCGTTTATGATGTTTTCGATTTCTTCAGCGGAAAATTCTCATCGGTGTGTAGTAATTCATCTATTTCTTCGTTGTCGATATTAACTATCATAGATTCGGTTTCTAGTGGATTCAATTCGATTCTAGATAGGGCGTTTGCATTCGTGTTTTGAATTCCTTTTTTGTAGATGATTTCATAGTCAAATTCTTGTAGTTTGAGTCTATATGAGGGTCTTTTAGTGAAAATAACCATACTAGAGGACGGTGGTCGGTACAGATGATGAATTTTCTTCTATATAGATACGGGCGGAAATGCTTCGTTACCCATACGATAGCCAATAATTCCTTGTCGATAGTGGAATATTTTAATTCATGTTCCTTGCAATGAGTAAATCTTTACTTATCGGGCCTTGTGATAAAATAGCTCCTAACGCGTAGTTGCTAGCGTCGGTTATTAGAACAAATGGCTTTTCAAAGTCGGGATACTGTAGTATTGGGTGGTTTACTAATATTTGTTTGTACAAATTAAAACATTTCATGAATTCATTATCTTGCATGATTTTGGCATTTTTCTTCAAGCATTTTGTTAACGGTTTAGTAATTTTTGCAAAATCTTTAATAAATCGTCTATAATAACCTAAAAGTCCGAGAAATGATTTTATATCTCCAGTTGTTTTAGGAAATGGGAAGTTTTGAATGGCTCTAATTTTTTCTGGGTTCGGCTTAACTCCTGATGGGATTCCAAGGTGACCTAAGTATGCGACTTCAGTTGTTAAAAATTCGCTTTTATAATACTGATTTTAACCGATCTATATGTTCTTATAAAGAGCATGAAAAGACTATTATATCGTCGAGATATACCAGACATGTTTCGTTTTGGATTCCGCGTAGAATATTATCCATTACGCGTTGAAATGTGGATGGGGCATTTCTCAAACCAAATGGCATTCGTAGATATTCGTAATGTCCATTTTCAGTAGAAAAGGCTCTCTTTTCGATGTCATCTTCCGCGACTTGTACTTGGTGAAACCGGATGCTAAATATAACGTTGTAAAATATTTAGATTTACCTAGTTTGTCCAAGACGTCTGTTATGTTGGGCAATGAGTATTTATCATTTACGGTATGTTCATTTAACTTTCGATAATCGATTACCATGCGCCATTTCTGTCTTCGGGAAGCATCAAGTTTCTTCGGTACAAGTCAGACAGGGCTGCTCCAAGGAAATGTACTTGGTTGAATGATATTTTGTTCTAACATGGATGAAATCTGTTTTCGAACCTCTACTTTGTGTAAATGTGGATGTCGGTATGATTTTGTATGTATTCGTGATGTACCTTCTTTTACTTTAATTTGATGTTTTATGGCGTTGTTAAATGTTAAAGGCATATTTTTATTATAAAATATATCATTATATTTGAAACATAAATCTTTAATTGCTTTTTTTCTTCTTTGTTTAAATGATTTAATCTCAATTGTTCAATATTTTCATTCAAATATTGATTAATTTGAGATTCGTTTAAATTTGGTGATTGTAGTTCGTCGCTAGGGATTTCAAAATCGTCAACTTCCATTGGTCTTTCGATGTTGAAGTTTCGTTCGTTGTCAGAAGAAGTTATAATTGTTGTGTAACATTCAGAATTTTCTATTTTTACAATTGATGCGGGAGTTTCGAGGTTTGATTTAAATCTCTGATAGAGTAGATATTTCTCTCCTCGATCTGTATTAACAGCAATTCTGATGTTTTTTTCACATCTAGGTGGAATAGTAATTTTTTTTGTCTGATTGATTTTGAATTTGATTTTCAGATGAATGAATAGGAATTACTGCATTTCGAGTTACTAACCTATTGTTTTTCAAGTTTATTGTAGTATTTAGTTCTTTCAGTAAATCTAGACCAATAAGACCATCATAATTTGGATTAAAATCGAAGATGTGAAATTTGTGTTGTAGATTTTCATTGAAAATTCTAGAAAGCGGTTTTATAACACTGTAGTTATGGTGACTAACATTGTGTGCGGATTGAATTATGAAATTATCTTCATTGATTAAATGTGGGTAGCAATTGGATGCTAAATTAGAAGAAATTAGAGATTTTGTCGAGCCGGTATCTAGCATAAATTTGGAATTTGTTTCGGGTAACACAATACATGGAAGTTTAGAAGCAGTAGTTACGTTTATTTCTATTACTTCTCTGTTGTTGTTTCCGAGGCTGTTAAATGAAAATTTGCCTGTTCTTCTACAGGTTCTGAAGATGGGTTGTTTCCTTCTATGCGTGCAGATTCGTACGTGTAGGTAATCCTCTAGGTGATAGTAGTTATAATCTAGTGCGGCGGCTTCGTCTTGATAAGGATCTTCGTGATAAAATAACTCTTCTACTCTGTATTGAGGTTGGTTATTGATCGGAACTGGATGTCGATTGGGCTATATGGTATTCCTTGATAATCCCGAATATGATGACCAATCCATGGGTGTCTGTCTAGGTAAATTTGGTTTATTTCCGATTTGAGTATTTCTTGTCATTTGCGTGGGTGGTTTAAAAAGTTTTTTCGGAAATTGTGGTCGTTGGTTAAAGGTGCGGTCGGTATTAGAAATTATTCAATGGAGGTTGTGGGCGATTAAAATGAGAGAAATTTTGTTGTGGAGCTGGTGGCATAATGATTCTTGGAACGGTAGGTGGTTTTTGTGGAGGATGTACGGGTTTTGGCGGATTTGGTTTAAACATATAATTTTGTCGTTGTTTCTGCATCTGGAGATTTTCTTGCTCTTGTGCGAAATTTAGAGCTTCTTCTAAGGTTGCTGGTCTTTTGCATTGCATTATTACACGCATTCATTCTCGCAATCCGTTTATAAAGGTTTGTAGTGCTAAACCACGATATAATTCGATTTTATTTTGTTTTAGTGCTTGTTTTTGTTCGGTTATGTTGATTCGCGCTGTTAAAAGACTACATTGATTTAAGCAACGCTCTCCGAAATCGATCGCTGATTCGTTAGAATATTGCTGGAGACGTAGTTCTGATATTAAAGTCAATTCATTCCTACGGTCGCTAAAGGTGTTGTGTTAAGAGGATCCTTAAGGTATCCCAGTCGGTGGTATTCCCTACGGAAGCTATTTGTGCGGCTTTACCTTTTAGTTTGCTTTTTATTGCACGGAATAGGAAACTATTAAATACGGCATCGTTCGGGTGTCCATCAAAGTGAGGAATTGTTTCGCAATAATCGTGCATAGAAAGATTGATTTGTGCCATATCATCGAATATAGCTATGTTCGCAAATCTCGTTAAAATGTCGTCAAGATCGTCAACAATAGACATACGCCAATGAAAAATATAATATACTAAATATGAACAATATCACTTACATTAAAATTGTTAATTTCATTCCTTCGTTGCTGTTTTATTTCTTGTTTCTTCTTGCTTCTTTCATGTTTCTTCTTATTCTACGGTGATCTTGATGATCGGTTGGTTGGTCTTCCCAGCGATGTTTGTCCTGGTCGTCCTCGGATGAATCTCGATGATTCTGGTTCTTTGGATTCTTGTAAGACAAGGTGTAGAAGCACGCGATTTTTATTTTCACTTAAAATCTTCTTACAATCCTACTGACTGCGCCATTTACGAACTCTAACAAGTTCTAACAAGTCTTTTTAAAAATAAAAATAATTTTATATTACGCGAGCCGGAGTTATTACATCAAAGATTAATGTAGAACTAACTCTTTAAAATGCAATATATAAACTGCATCACATTAAAGTGCGCCGTTGTTATCTTATATTCTAACAACAATGATAATATTGTAATGATAATTTTATATACCTAACATATAGCAGCTGCAGCGTAACACGTGTATAAATGTGTCATGATTTTTTCTAATTTATCAGACGCTCTCGTCATTACCCGTCAATTCCAGTTTTGGTCGAGCAAATTTTATCAAACAGCAATCTAGAATCCTACACAGTTCAATATGTAGTTACTAAAATTTGCAACTAAAAGAGAAAAAAGAAACTCGTCAACCACACACTGGCGTGCAATATTTTAAAAAGATGATTACAATTTTTTTTTATATACCTATACCTACAGCTATAACTTGGGAATTATATTGGAAAATGAAAACATTAAGTATGTATAAAAAACTAGATAAATATATTTAATATAAATAATATATTGGAATAACTGACATATATATTTTGGTAACCATTTTTTCACGTTGGTATATACAGGGTGTCCCAGCTGACGCGATTTCTTTGATAATTTGTTTATTTTACAGTATAAAGAAAAAAGTTTCAAATAAAAATTGTCCCTGTTTATACGATGCATAGCTAGAAAATATTTTCAAATATACAGGGTGTCCCAATTATAGAAAAAAGCGTATGTAACTTTATTATTTTAAATGGATCAGCCTATATATTATATTTTTTAACATGATATTTTAAGTAACTTTTATTAAGATCTTCCTAGACGTATGTGCTTTTGTTTTGCTTTGGTTTTTTTGGTGGTACTACTACTTTAGTTTAATAAATGCCAGTTGACAACTGTCCAAATTGATCCAATGATATTAAAACATGGTGAAAGCTACCATTAGGTCAGTGCTTTTAAAATATACTAAATCGTAGATAATATGAAAACAGTTGACTTTATTGATAGGGAACTTTTACCTTAGAAGTGATGTATGGAAACTAAAACTTAAAATAAGAAATTATATGTATATCCGATGTGATTCATTTCTAAAAATATTTTATGAGGATTAATCTAATGCTACTAGAAGTTGACACAAAATTTCAGAAGTTAATTTATTAATACTGGAACCTATAATACCTCCAACAGGTTATCCGCAATATCTGTATATTAGTAACTACTTAGCCGAGCTTGCCAGAAATAAATAACTGTACTTAGGATTACTCAAAAACGTCCGCACACTATAAAACGACTACTAATTTTGTTTCTTTATATGGTGTATAATCGATCTTTGGGCGTTCTAAGATATACCGTGTATCCAAGCTTGGGTGCCGGTTGTTGGTATGTAAATGTGTTAGTTACAAGCACATAAACAATAATAGCTACTAGAACACTGATAACTGCCTGAGGATGCATGTCATGCCGCTTTACAAGATGTGGACATAATATAGGTGTTCTGTTAACAGTTTGACTTTTACGAACCCCAAGGGTACATCAATTGTACACTCTAATCGGAAGATTCTGTATTCGATCATATTTCCTTAGGCGATCCATTTGTCACAGTATTATCGTTACATGCTATTGTTACATTGCTGTTGGACAATGCTAAATACAAGTTTAACTAAAGATATCAAATTAATTTTTGAAGTGTTATAGCTAGCTAGCAAGATATGCGACAGGGAAATACGACAGAGTCCAAAATACTAACGTTATAATTTCAGGTTAAGCGTTCCCGCTTGATAAAAAGTTGGAAATTATGAATAATAAGTCTATGTCAAAAATAATTTTTGTATTGTTATAAATAATGGTCACTAAAATTGGGATATGTGGTATGTGAAGAATTAGAAAATGAAAACCTTTCATGTTTCAATTTTGTGCTATATATGCAACATGCACAAATTTTCTGGATCAAACAAACTATGGTTTCATAATCCTCCATCTTATGTAATATTAATTCAATCGTAAGTTGACCTTGTTCATTCCATACATTAAGCGATATTACACCTTACGTATTGCTGCTCTAGTAGGAAGTACAACTGAGGCTATGAATTATTTAGATACTCGCTAGACATCAAACAGGTCGAAGGTTTGCCTTTTTAAATTCAATCAATGATTCAGTGCGTGAATATTATATAAACCTATCGTATATAAGCGCCTACACTATGAACCGACTAAAATCGATATCACCTGGTGGATATTTTCCATCACGCTATCTTTAAACTTATATAACCACCCTGATCCCCTACCGTACACCAGCAGTTCGATATGATCTGCCCTATTACTTAGGTAAACATCATCAACTTAGCAAGACACTTTTTTTGTTAGCGTTACGATGGAATTGTGTACCTTCTACTGTTAACATTTTTTCGCTGTGTAATGTGTTTGAAAAAGTAGCTTTTATGAAATATTTTTGCGATGTTGCAGCTTTTTATTTGTAATGAATTTAAAAATATTGTACCATTCGCAATCTAACAGTTTTAATAAGGAGATTATACTAATTCACTCGCAATTTTCAGAAGGATTTTATAATAATAATATAATTTTATATAGGAGTCTTTAAAAATATAAAATGTCGTAAGGTATTAACGCTACATATTCAGACATTTACCTGGAACTCATTAGAAGGTCTATACGGAAAGTCATTCTTAGTAACGTAGTTCATTGTTGCATACAATTGCTTGGGAAAGTGGGTATAATAATTGGAAACGTATTCAGTATTAAATGTTTTGTGAATATGTAAATCAAAGAAAACAAATGCGTATTTTCGTCAACTGGATAAATATTATAGCATTCATTCAATACTTCTAATATGCGAGGAGTGGCTGTAAAATGAGGAGAATTTTGTTTGGGTATGGTTTACAAAAACTTGTACAATAGAAATATTGCTGTGTTGAATGTATTCTTATTTCCACCACTATACAATTTAATGTAAATCTTTCACCATATGTGGTGTCGCATTGTGCTGGTTATGGATCGATAAGTTGTTTTCTGTATTTCAAGCTGTTTTCTTTACAATTATTTGTAAAATGCCAAAAAAACTCGATAAACCTCGATAGCCATGTCGGTTTATTCAATTCCCATTGAATAATTTACGAATATTACAAAGGAAAGTACACATTTTATTGCTAAGCATATTTTAAGGAATTCAGTAATATTTTATTATCAGTTCCTTTAAATTTCAGCTATTATGTATATAAACTTACGAGAGCATGAAAATATGCTAAACCATAAAAAATACTCCAAAATCTAATTATGTTTTTGAAGTAATATGCCCAACGCACATCTAGAAATGATATCTAAATCGTTGATAATTATATTTTCAATGATTTCACAGTTTATGGTGTGATATGTATGCACATATGTATATATGTATGTGCATATATACATAAATAGCTCCGAACAGATCGTAGCCTGTGTTAAATTAGAATTGTTTATTGGTGTATTTGTTTGCAAATCGTAAAAACACAGATTTATTTTATACTACCGAGTTTTGAGTAGAAAACACTCCAGGCGAAGAAACTGATAATTTTACTTACGCGTGTGTCGGTGTTATGCACAAGATGGAAGAAGTTTCTTCACATATGTCTAATGTCTAACGTTTTCTTCAGCCCTACTCCTGAATTGCACATGTATTTAGAAATACTGAAAACTAAAAATTCAGATTTATTTGGCAAATGCATAGATATAACACTATTTATATGAAAAAATATAGGAAACAAGTGTTAGAATTGTCATGGCTACAACTGTCAGTGTAAGCGGTATTGGAACTATGAGTGGTAGAAAATATATTCACTTACTACTTTTCTGATCCGTTATACACACAAAGAGATAGAGGAAAATAAGCTTTTCAGCGTTAATATACCAGAAGAAAATAAAATATTTCAAAATCGGAATTAAACAACATCTATTTATTTAAAGCAAATACAGTAGCTCTTTAGATTTTAAATAACTGCTTGACTAGATCTACATTGATAGGCAAGAAAACGAGAATAGCTATATCTGAATTAATCAATGGCATTAGACTCGTAATCGAGTACAAGTTTATCAGCAACCAAATTGGAATAAATAGAAAGACGGTAAATGACCTGCAAAAAACAGCAAAACAAGTAACCAGTCGAAAACACTGATTTATTTTAGTTGGAATTGGAGTTACATTAAATCCCCATTGCCTTGAGAGTAGCAATATATTACGGATTTATTATTGGAGGTATATCACGTGGTTTAGTAGGGAGTAGGAGAATCAGTGAGTTTGTATGACACTAAGGGGAGTAATGACTAAAACTGTTCAGGCTTTGCAGAAAAGCGAATAGATTATAGCTCTTTTGAAAGCATACCTACGTGTTCATACGTATTTCATGATAAAGACAGAAGCAGTATTATATTTTCTTTTAGCATTTAGTAGATAAGCTAAGAGAGAGCTGGCCCACTTTCTTATGGGATTTAGCATAGTGGTTTCAAAACGCCGTTCAAGGCCATTTCTCAATCTAGGTCAATGTAATTCAAGGCCAGTGCACCCTGCACAACAGCTAAAAACCGACTAAAACCGTGTCAAAACCAACTAAACCAGGTCAAAACCAACTAAAACCAGCTCAAAACCAACTAAAAGCAGCTTACCTGATTTTGAGCTGGTTTTAGTTGGTTTTGACTTAGTTTTAGTTGGTTTTGAGCTGGTGTGTAGGGTTCATTGACCTTGAATTACATTGACCTAGATTAACAATTATCCTTGTGTCTTTAGAGTTCTCTCTTAGCTTATCTACTGGATTTTGTCTATGTCTCGCATACTGCAGATAAAAGTACAACTTGGAACACCCGATATAAATAAACATTCAAAATGTGATGAGATTCCAATGTTTGGTTGATTGCACCATTAGGTACACTACACAATTTTGTCCTAAACAAATCCACCCGCACGGTAATACGGCTAGGGGGTAATACGTATTTCTATTAAATAGATTTGCATATAAGAAAATATTTGCTGTGTATATCCGCAGTTGAATATCATTTTGCAACAATATTATTTTAATTATATTTTCCTGGAATAAATGCTACTTTTTGTGTTAAAACCACTACACTTTTAAATAAAGCTAATATAGCTACTTGATTTTAGAAAATTATTTGGAAAAATAGCTAAATAACTAAAACTTAATGCAGAAACCAAAATATTTTAGATTAAAAGAATACATCGTTTATAGTAAACAGCATGTAAACTAACATGACAGCAACTCATCATCGAGGCAAGTACTCCATTATTTTCGAATGAGGAGTATGGCGATCTACAGAATTAAAATTGAATCCTCGATAGATGTACCAACCGATCTATAATATATATACCTACTTATATTGTTGATAACATTTTGCAGCACCATCATAAATACATAATCGAACGATAGCAGTCGGTAAAATACTTTTGGATTTAATTGATATAGATTCCTATGTTATAAAATATTGCCTATTGGATAATATATATATATATATTCCTCTTCCATTTCATTTCAACAAAAATATAAAACCAAGAGATGCGTATATACATATGTCTTTTAGAATACGTCAATTTTATCTTGCTTATGTAAAATGTCCATTTTTGTGGCACCTCGGTTAAAATTGCGTAACTGTAAATGAAAACAACCCTAAATTAGTGTGATATTATAAATTTAGTACCTAGTGACGATTCTAATTGGCAATGGAGATAATTATCTGAAAACTAACCGACGGATATTGTTTCGCTATACACACATGTGATTGATACTAACAATAAGTTAAATTTCATTAATTCCGTACTGTAGTAACTTCAATTCGACCTGTAAAAGATTACAGGAAACCATTTTTACTTTATTAATTTGTAAATTATTACTAGAGGTTGACAGTAAAAAGATTCACAATGGTGCAGTTTGATAGTTCGATCAAGCTCTGTTTTATAAAATGTTAATAGACCATACATGGAGAACCTGACACCCTAACAAAACCCTTAATACCAACATTTTTATGTTTTCGTAAATAAATTTAATTCAAGGCATAGTACTGTAACATAAGCTTCTATTGTATTTTTCAATTGAAAACGGTAGGGCGGTATGTCCTAACAGTGTAACATGTGACTATTTTCCGTATTTTTTACGTTAATTATACAAAACATTCCTATTTAGTAACAACATGTAGCGGTATGATTCAATTTTACTCCTACTTGCCTGAAATACGTATGTCAGTCATTAATTAGAACAGCGACTACTAAAACAGAAACAACACAAAACTTTTTTATGTATGGTTGTATCTGGTTTCCGTGCCAGGATACGGCGTTAGTTATTGTTGTTGACGTTGTTTGCGTTCAGTAGTACTCTTTCGTCCAAAATGAAACAAGGAGAAAACTACAGCTTTCGTGCGCGTGCACCACGCAATCATAAAGTTATTCCTTTTAGGCAGCTATATTCGGTAATTATGCTTATACAGCAAATCGATTCTTTCTCCTAAAATGTGTATAATTATTGGCTACGTACCCAGGGCGCGTAGTTTACAAAAATTCTAATGGTTATTTAATTGCAATTAATCGCAATGTCTTGATCAACGATATAAAACATTCAGCTACGGTACAAATGCAAGAGTCGTAGAAATGGGGACAATTTAACGAAACAAATTGAAGTCCAAGAGTCATTACATACGTTGGATGTCGTAATAGCTACAATCACAACTCAGTACTAGATTCTACCTTGGTAATTTTATTCCATTGTTATACGTAAGTATGTATGTGAAAAGGTAAACGTACAAGGGCAAAGTTTTTAGTATTTGTTTCACAAAGTAATTTGTAAGTAACCATTCCAACCTATTTTTGTAATGCTTGTTAACTATTAATATAACACAACTAAGGTGAGGTAATTGCATTAAATTGTTGGAATATGAAAAATAAGTTTATAACAGAATTCTGTAAGCGAAGAGTCCGTAACAGCTATCTATATATAACTCCTAAATATTCCAGTGATAAAGTATAACATCTGCAATTGTACGAACTAAATAATCGAAGCAAGATTCTACTAATAAGTCCACCCTTAAGGTTGCTGAAGATTTTGTTCTGTGAACGTTGCTTATTTGTGGTATTTTAGCTACATTTCTAAGCAAGAATCGTGACATTTTTATTATTTTGCCTGAAAAGTAAAAAAAATGATGTTATATATAAAACTAAGACAAACCGTCGTCTAACACGATTGGTGTACAGAGCAATACATATAAACGCTTTTTGTTTGTTACTATATCATTAGCATTATATTGAGGAATTTAAGATTACCAAATAGACTCCTAACAATATTGGAAAAAAAGTCCCTATAACGTATAGTCGAAGGGGTCTTTATAGAACCTACTAAAGTACTTTTGCCATAGCATCAGTTTCAGAACGTCTGCCACTAATAATATTGGTTTACCGTGAACCTGGGGTTCAAATAGAAGAATGTGCACACATGTTTGCTCATTTGTAAACCACATAAAAGTTTTTACATAAACAGTTTAATAACAAAGTATTACCAAGAAATGCGCATATCTGTACACGTATTCGTAGCCCTTGTATTCATAAATGTCTATTATTGTATTACTAAATGTCTGCCCCAAGTACAGCATCTTCAAGCAACCAGTTTTAACAAATATTATACACACAAATTTACCTGAAGCTAGACAAAATCCTTTTGCCCCTATTAACGCCAATTAGATATAATGAAGCAATTTGTAAAAGTTCCGGTTTGTCTGACGCAAAAATAAAAAGTGTGTCGTCATTGGCCCCCAAATTAGAAAATTGGTTTTAGCCAGGTACTTTAAAGCTATTGTAAATGCTGCTCAAAATATGACGCAGAAACTTCACGATTTAGGTTGCAATATTAGCATCAAATTACATTTTTTGCGTGTGTACCTTTATTGTTAAAAATTATAATATGTCAAATAAGATGCCGACACAGCTGGATAGCCGCAGATGCAAGAGTGGGTAGGGGTGAAGGTATGGTTCCCAGTACAAATCTTGTTGGCGACGCTTGTGGCAACCTCTCGCTAGATTTTTACTCCAACTAAGCCGCATCCGCTGATGGGACATACTTACATTTACACAGCAAGAGCTCGAGTGGATCGTCTTGATAAGCAATACAATTTGCAAGTGAATCGGTCGTAACCTTGTAACTTTTGCTATGTAGTTTGTGTCTGTATAAATGTGTTCAAACAGCCTTGTTATGCTACTGAAAATGTCACCTTTCTTTTAGAGAATTGAACACCGGATTCCAGCGATTCGCCATCACTGGATAGCCGCCTAACCATTGTTGTTATCGACCAGTTTTTAGTTGAGTTTGTAGACAGGCTTTGCAAAGTTAATGGAAATATAAGTACAAATAATGTGTGGGATTTACTTAGGGTGCAAATGACTGACTATAGGTACAGCCGAATAAGAATACACTACTGGAAAGGTGAATTGAATAAAGTGATTTTTACGAGATAGGTCTATCTATATTTTCGTTTTCTGTGCAAATTTACAGCATTAATAAGTCGTAACACTAGTGCATCTTGAGTGTATTTCTATCCTTTCTAATTTGTTAATGATTCTAGGAAGAAATAAAGATACACTCAGTGCGTATCAGCTGACTGAAAAGCGCTATCAGTGCGAGTATTTTGGATTGGTGTGTTATGAATTAATTATGTTTTTCTATTCTATCTTTAGTAATGACTTTTATATGCAATTTAAATTAATCGCATCCTATACGTAGCTCGTGGTAGATAGCGTAGTGTTGATGTTTACGATTCAGACATAACAGACAACGTTCCCAGATTAACAAACAGCAAATTTTTTAGGAGGTCTTTGTGTCGTGGTCTGAAACGAAGTTGTTGTTAGCCATGGAATATGTTGACGTCAGATAACTCAATCGTTCGATTCGTACATGGAATTGATAGACAGAAAATCGATTCACATTATTGAAGCAGTTGATGGCATTGAGGAGACGATCGATGAGAAACAGCCGACTGCGTTAGGCAGAGCGTTTCAGTTTTTTATCAGGTATGAGTCGAGCAACTGTGTTGTGTGACGTAAACATATTCTGTAGCTGAATATACATGTTTTTATTAAGTACAAGTATATCTGCTTTATTGCAATACCTGTAATAATTTTATAGAATATATAAAAATTCTAGTCAGGTGTCAGTATACTGGTCTCAAAAATATAAAAGACGAGAAGTTTTTCTATTGATGTAACTAACAACACTGCGATAAACTAGTTGAAACTACAGAGTCTGTTCTTGCTGATACATTCATTCTGGGTTCAGTATTATTCCTAATAACTGGGCACTGGAGAGTCAAGGAAAGCACCCCTTGTTGCTGATGATATTTGCTGATGATAAGGCATGCTTATGAAAAAAACTGCTCACTTCCGATGAACGGCACCGACTGCAAAAGCCTGCAAAGTTTCTACACTCCTACCTATTTGATAGGATACATTTGCTTCGCGGACCTCCGTCGAAGGAGTCCTCATTTCGGCGCATAAAGCAAGCGCCTTTAGATCTGTTTCAGGTGAATTACATCGATGTTAACTGTGAATAAAACTATGATTTAATCAATCGATGATATTGAATATAAAGCTTTGTTTGTACTAAACAGAATTATAAAAACTATTTCCATTGTAAATATTTAACGTTTTATTTTTATAGACGATGATTGAGAGTTTGAGTTTGACTCAATGCTATTCTTTACTTTTCCATTGCTTTAGTATAATAAGTCGGAAGCAAACGTTTATGTATGCTATGGCAGAGAAATGTTAACGGGATTCATATTTTATAGAATTCTACAAATTATAGCTTGATAATACTGAATTATAATTCAAAGTATATAGTAACCTGTCATCTTATGTATTAAATAGTGTAGGAAATCGGAGAGGTTCTATGTTTCATCAGATATTGATTTAAAATCTCCGTTAACTAAGAGAATGTTATTGGTCAAACTAAAAAATAAAGTCCTTTCCGTACAAGGGCAAGCATACATAAGTGTACCATAGGACTCCTCTGCTTTCATTTTTTCCAGCCAATAATAAAAGATATATGTACATATCGTCTCGCTTTGCTACCGCTCGGTGTCCTGATCTAATATTTTCTATGCAATGTACAACGTATGCACATGTGCGTAACAATATATTACTGATTTTCGAAGAAAACTAAACTGGAAACTAGAAAATATGAAACGGTTTTTGAAATCAATAAAGAATATCTATTGTAGTTGCGATTTTATGGCTTCGTTTTCTAGAAATCATTTTCTATTTATTTTAAATTACTACAGAAAAATTCATTTACTCAATACTTGTTTATTGAATAATTCATGCTCATATACAACTTACAACAATTAAGATATATTTCATACCTGCTTACTGAACAATACGCCAGTCTGCATTTCTATAGTCGGTAATATCTTATTAGTATTACGGCGAATCCAATCCAGGGATTATTATTATTGTTATTGCTGGGGGTATTTCATTTCGCTGTGATTAAAATTTCATTTCTCGGAGTGTATTTCCGTTTCATTTCGAATGGTGTATACGAATGTGCAGAGGTTTATCGTGAGCAGCAGCGGAATGGGTTGAGAGTCGCTTGCCTCACGGCAATTTGGAAAATTATTACGGAAGAAAACGCGGCTAAAGTCATAAATATTGGAACTTGATTGTAATGGTGATTAATAAACGTGTAACATTATAAACTCCCGGTATTTAATGCACCATTTATGTAATTTACGGAGGACGGAAGGTGAAGTCGCAATAAATTAATATTTGATGTGAAGCTGTTAATGGTCACAGAACCTGTAATAAATATATTTCGTTTTTTTAAGATGTAACTTTGTAACATTAATATATCCTTTAATTTATGTGGTGGTGAATATACGCTTAAATGATGCTTTGCTAGTACCTACTTGGGGATATCTTTATTCTATCAGTTATATAATTAAACTTGATTCTTTGCAAAAGAAATTGTGTAATTTTATTGACAGGAGTCAGGTTTTAGATAAATTTTGCCTTCTTAGTCTTGGTAAGCAGTTTTTTCAATTTTGCAATTTTTTCAAAATACTTGCTACAGTTACTTTAAATATTTCACTAAGTTTATTTCTGACTAAACTGAAGAGCATTTTGATTAAACGAGGTTCAAAATAATAAATAATCCCAAATATAACAAAACTATGAATGGAAATATTATGTTCTTCGTTTAGAATATTGAAACTGAAAGCTGAATGTTACAGGTTACTTTTTAATTTTTCAATTTCTCCTTAAACATTATAGATATAAAATAAAATACTCGCATATTGTAAAAACAGGTTTGTCGACAAGTTGTAATTTTATGGTTACCAAAACTTGGTCTACTTTACAATTTATCATGTTCCGAAGGTGTTCTTTTAGCTGACTTTTAAAAATTCTGGGAAACGTTGAGGAATATGCTTCACCATCATAAAATTGTCTACTTTTTAACGGAAATTGATTGAAGTGTCCACTGTAGTGATTAATAATTAATTTAGAAAGGTCGAGCAGCATTGAATGCGATACCAATTCATATATGCAGCTCGTTGGCTGCATTAATCGTTTCAAATCTTCTTTTGTGTTGATTGTTTTCTTCGCTCATCAAAGGTTTATTCATAATAACTATTTGACGTACCATGTATAAACATAATATGGAAAAATATCACATGATTGTAAAGGTCGAATAATTGTGCGGTTTCACCCAATTCGTTTTAGTAATATCGATTTGTAAACTATAATGGTGTGACACAATGAATTATTGGTTCATTTTATTGAGCCACCTATTAAGGGGAAGGAGGTATTATTGAGGTCCCATATGAAGTGAGTAGTATCATCGGAATTATTATGAAACTTGTTTCGTAAACATTTAAGTATTTTTTTATTAGTCAATGCTTTGCAATGTATCAGTAAAATAAATGATCGAGCAAAATATACATATAACAATTTCAATTGAAGCAAATAGATTATAAATTTTAAAATCCAATAGTTCTTGTTGGGACTACAATATTGCATAATTTCGTAGAAATTTTACATGTTGCCAGCAGCTTCTAGTGCGTGTCACTATTGATGGCACAAAGTTTATGCGGAATATCTATGCAAGATTTATACACGTAGGTTCAGCTCACAATGCACCATAGGAAGTTACAATATAAGTATGGAACCCAGTGCGATGTGGCAATGCGCTAGTTGTGCGCCACAAGTTCGATCGTCGATTCGCACAAAACGCACGATTGCATCCTCGCTCGGTTTAAATTCAACTGAATTGTGGATGCGTGTGCTTCGCTAGACACAAGGTATAACCACAGAATATCAAACTACCAGAATTTGCACTCCCCTTATCGGGAAAAGTACGCGCATTTTTAGTGCGCAGCGTCATCCGCCTTCTTCTCTGGAAGAAAAATACTTCACGATAGTTGTTAGTATTCGAGATTCGAGCGTTGTTCATTGTTTACTAACTATCAGGTGTTATGGACGTTTATGTCGAGATTAACTTTTGTTTTGTAAATATTTATTCGTAGTGTAGGACTTGTATTTAATACATACATATTTCATATTTTATATCTACTTATACTTATTTTAACGACTTCTAGTTTTCAGTCAATACTCCCCTGTCAACGTATACAGTTTTTCTCAATCCGACCCTGCGTTTCTTCCACACAAAATGGCGTGAATAGCCCGAAGGTCACTGAATCTGTCTTAAAAAAATCAAAAGCGCCGACAAGGAGTGTAAATTCTGGTAGTTTGATATTCTGTGGTATAACGCGAAGAGAGGGATACGCTGTTGCAATTCATACTGCCTATGGTGCGTTGTGAGCTGAACCTACGGGTATAGGTAGCCGAAGTGTGTATTCGTGCTTCAATTTGTATTCGTAAAATTCATCACCCTCCCGCCACTGCTTTTCGTTCTGTTTCTTTCATAACGCAGACAACTCATATTTACTTTCTTCATTGAAGGTAAGTTGCTATTTGCACCTAATAATTTTTTGTGGGAGTGTTTGGTAGGCGTTTTTCTAGAGTACTTTTTTATTATTTTGTGATTGGGTGTCAAGTGCTTAAAAATATATGTTATATCGGCTTTTTGAAAAATATATTGTTATAAAGCATCGTAAAATATTTTTGAAGAAATTACTCTATGATTTTTAAAATTCGATGAAAATATCGACATCATTTTAAGTATGATCGTAAAATATTATAAAATGGCAAGTAGATTAATAGGAATTATTACTGTTTGTAATGCTTGTCTATGATTTGTTAAAATTGACTATCCCAGAACAATATCGACATCATTACATCATCAACGTAAATTACCGATAAGAGTAACTATCTCCATACATTTAAATGAAAGAAACAGCTCTCTGCTGTTGCGCAATATACTACATATTGCCGTTGTATACTAATTTAAAATTTACTAATCTCTATGCAGGTAAATGTCAACAGTGTTTGCCAAATGGTTATTTATTATTATTTCGATCCATCAGTAATAGAAAAAATCGTATAGGCCGTCAATGCTTTTGCAGTATTGCATGTATTGTTTCATCTGCACTAAATATAGTGACATAAAATTAATGATATGTTCATATGCATTCAGTCTTTTCCGAGTTTTGAATTTCTGCAGTTATATTCACTTGAGGTAGTACAAAACAGTAATACGAACCGTAAACGGTATCATGAATACATAAATGTGTCAGTCTAACTAGAGATATGTTAACTTAGTCTTCGTTGCTTGCTTTAGATTAAAAGCACGAAAATAGATTATATCTTTTAGACACAGCATTACAAAGAACCCTACTCATGCTAATTTTATTTCTAACCGTGCCTAATTATTTTTACTGACCTACTGAGAAGATTATGATTTTCTAAAGCTTATCATTCACACTGGGCTCAGTTTTAGTGGTATTTTGTATATGTTCGTGCATTCCAAAACAAGAATATATCAAGTAAAATAACGTTATACTATCACAGAATTAAAATAATATGTTTTATTATTATTATGTAATCCCTTATAATAGATAAATTAACTGAAGTGATTAATTTTCATCGTGTGTTTCTTACTGATTTGCATGGTTGATTCCTTCATAACAATTTATAGGTATTAGTGTATATTTATTACTTATATCAGATGTTATTCAGAGGAATTGACATTACTGGCGTTGGAATTATGTATGTGTACATAATTTGCTCCTAAATTTTGCCTTAAACGCAGCGACAGGGAAGACGATAAATTTGTTGTAAAACGGTTACGGTAATGCCAACGCAACTGTTGTTCGTGGAACAAACCCATACACGTAACCTGAACCAACTTTCTGCAGTTGCATACTGCAGTAAATTTTGCTACTACGCGATGTGACAACGAAAGATAAACTGTAGTAAAAGGTACTAAATGTTTGTAGTTACTTACTTACTTTGTTTGTAGTTACATATTTGAGGAAGTTTTTGTTTGAAGTTTATAGTTACATATTTGAGAAAGTGTGCAGCATACAATATTGTACAATGAACGATATGTTGTAGTAAACATAACAAAATATTCTAAAACTTGTAATGATTTTGTTATGGTCATACATATAAATAATAAAATGTTGACAAATATAAGTAAATCTTGCCTGCCATTTGTCTGTCAATTGATTTGCATAGGAATATGTCGAATTTCAAGTTTTTTATATATAATTTATTGAACAATTATTACTTGGTACCTCCATTGAAAATAGAAGACACTCACTTTTGTTGCAACTTGTTGTTGTTTTTCATTATCGTATCAGTTTCAAAATTAAGGTACCACTTAGATGTTTTATTCCATCCAAGCTAAAGATATTAGATTGGAGAGTCAAATTGTGTTAGCGAATTTCATACTCTGTAGGATCTCTTTTAGCCGATTGCGTTTTGATGGTGATTCATATTATATTGATTACCTACTATTGTAAACTTTTTCACTTATGGTAAAATGCTGTGGATAGAAAATTTATATCGACATGGACATATTTACAGTAATGTGTACCATACTAGAGCGCACATTTCATAAGATAAATATGAAAATTTACCCATGGTTAGGTATTTTAGTCTAGTGCAGTTTTAATGGCACTCAAATTTAGCGGGAGTTAATTTTTTTTTTAATTTTTTCTCTGATAGAATATGCACTTTTGTGTCATCAGTTCAACCACAATTGTGTGGTATTCATTATTACATTTTATTTGTAATACTATAATATTGTACGGTATACGGCGAAACAAAGGTAACTGAAATTAGAAACGTATTCAGAAAATCAATATGTAATTATAACATGTAATAATTAACAATGACAACACATCTAAATGCATTGGTACAACATGTGTTCAAAATGTGTACTCTTACGTCTTACACATTGTCTATAACAGTAATTTAGATTGTTGAACATCTTGATAAAGGCTGTTGCAAGGACATAAAAAATGACTGTATCTTCTCCCGTCGTTCGGGAACATTTTTAGGTGGGTCACCTGATCGGAAAGCGTATGCAGGGAATGAGAATTCCACTTCACAGCAAATTATGTGATCTCCAAGGTGTTGCAGAAGAGTAAGTGAGTCCCTCGCCGCGTGGACTATAGATCTATCATGCTGTATCCAGTGTTTCTTGCGCTGCAAAAAGTGTGTGAATTCCGCACAAAAGGGGCAATAATAATGACTCTATAACGTTCCTGGTTAGCCGGTTCTATGTATCATCTTCAACGAAATAAGGACCCAACATTCCATGTCCGGATACGGCCCACCAAATCATAACTCGTACACGATGCAGTGGTTTCTGTATGACAATATCAGGCCGTTTAAATCTTAAAAAACGAATTGTTTAGCGGTCGATGTAGCCATTAAGGTGAATATGGCTTTCATCTGAAAACCATAAGTTATTTAAGAAATCTGGATTCGCATAAGTCATGGACAACACTCGCCAGCAATATTGCAATCGGGCCCGTTCATCCATAGATGATGAGAAACTTGAATACAGTGTACGATTCCACGTAACTCTTTAAACATTCGCCGTAATGTTCTTTACGATGACGTAGGCTTGGCCCATTCTGACGCCCAACTCTGCATGAACGAAAATAGTCCTCGACGATAAAAACCTTCTTATCTGTTATGAGAATCATAACACAAACCCCAACACTAAATACGCAATATGTCAAACTATTATATAGATTAAATAAACATTTGGTTACTATGGAAACCTAAATGACAAACGGCCGTTAATTTCAGTTATACCTTTGTTTTGCCGCATACTGTACTTTGAACTAAACGCGATGGTTATCACTGTAGTAATCATTGGTTCTGATACGGTGTACTACAATTATATTATTTATTATTTATTTATTCATTTCATTCGCCTACAATTCGCCATACACATAACCAGCCAAAGAAAATAACACAGTATAATACAATAATATAAGTCAGTGATAATGATCTAATAAAAAGTGAATGAAAATCATAAGGATATGTTTACTAGATATTTTTATCAGTGTGTCTTTTGAATACAAAGATAGAAATTGCATGTATTGCTTCTACATAACTCCTCATGATTGCCAATTTACTACCAAAAATTAACGTAAATGATTATCGCAACATTCTCCAGGTTCACCCTTTACAGACAACCATTTGACCTACTAATAATAAACCATAGGCTTACACAGTGGGGTTCTTTCGACTCAACTATTATACAATGTCTGTTCACACTATCTTTCTTCTCTTCCTTCGTTGACTTCGCTTTCTCTATTGGTTGTTGTTGGTTTCGTTTGACCTGACCTATATTTATTCTTAGCAACTTATGTGTCGTTCATTGCTTGTTTGAAAACATTCTATTATTAAAAAATGTGAATTTTAAATGCCATAACAAATTTTCCGAGAACAGCAATCATAAATTGCATTATTAATTACTCCCATTATTAAACTAACGACCGCTAAGCACTACAACTTTCATTACTGCTTACAGTAATCTATATGAATTACATTTTGCACATTAGGGAGATCTTGGGAAGTACGTACAAAGCGTGTTAAATTTATATTTCTGACGGAATTCATTTTCACGAAAAATATAATTTGCTTAAATGTAAGCAAAAAAAAGAAACATTAGAGAAGAGTAGACGTTGGTGGAGGAAATAGAAGGAGAAATGCGAGGAATGAGTCTCTGTCATCGTTTAGTTACGTGATTTGCGATTATTAAATTTGATAAAGCACTGCCAGCCGCCTCTGATGCGAATGAGTGTCAAGCATTGGAGCATTTATTTATCGTTGCGAATGTATTCAACACCTGCACACTTTTCATAAAGTTATTTGGGAGCCGTACGCGAGAAACACCGCTGAGCGAGGAAGATAGAACGTTGGAACTTTCAGTTATCTTCATTCAACAGAATGAGATGGAGTGATAAAAAGCGGTGTGTTGGAGGCATCCACTAGACTGGGATTTTGATGGATGATGTTAGCGCCACATCAAATTCACCGCAACGGTCTTAAAATAAACAGGGAGTTCTGGTTTCGAGAGGTGGCTTCTTTTCTTAATGCTAGTGAACTAGAATAGATGCGCCCGTCAAACCGGCATTTTTTATTGAGAATAATGACGGTGATTTACTCGTAAGAATTATGTAAGTAATAAAGGTACTTTGTGTAGGTATCGTGAGTTAATGCGAGAAACACGTTTTATGTTGAACGATAGAATCGATAAAAAGTTAGTAAGCTACATCACGATTAGTGGCAGAGCTGTATTAATACTTGGAGCATAATAAAAATGGTTAGGAAAACATAGGGTTCCGAGATGAACTTTTGTTAATTTCTAAGTTGTATACAATAGATTCCGTGGTTTATATAATTCATACTTTTCTATTTTTATTGGATCCTATATTCAAAATGAAAACCAAAGACTTATGCTCTCAATGGAAAAAATATTGTAGTAAAAACTAAACTATGTAAAGCTGGTTAACTTTATACCGTGTACTTTAGATGCTGTAACAATTGCCGATAAGATGAACGAAACAACCTCCGATTTTTGTGCAGATAGTTGCTACCTTGAATTGTTTGTAAATTCTTAACTACAACCAAATAACAGAAGTAAATATACATATACTTAAAATGATAAAAATACGCGCAATTAAATCAATTTATTGAATAAAACTATATTTTTATGTTGAAGTTCGTGTGGTTGAACAAAAGGATTACCGGCAATGGGCAGATTTTTAAGTGAACTTAAAAACTAGGTAGAGGGACGTAAGAACAGCTACGGTAACTACCCGATGACCGTAAAGGGAAGCTTAACGAAAAGAAAAATTAAAGTAAAGCTAAAAAAACAGATTTTCCGTGCTTTTCGTTAAATTTTTATGCTCTCCGCATGTTCGCTTCGTTTACTTCATGGATAAGGGTTGCCTTTAACAAATGGCGAGTTTACAGAATTAGGCAATTAGAAGCGAATTACTCGCTTTTATTAGCAGTCGTTTCTCGGTAAACGGTAAAAGAAAATATATTTCTAGAAATTGATACAGTTACGATTTAATGTACTTAGTGCTGTGATTGGCTTCGTTGTAATTGTTAAACCAGTTCCGTTTACCACGTTTCCACCCTGCAAGTCCAATTATTACGTTTAATAGGGATCGTTACCCTTGTAATAGTCCCTAGTTTTTTTTTCATTTGATTCCAATCTGTCGACATTAAAATAAATTGATGCTACAGCAGAAAGTCAATTTAAATTTTAGGTTACTAGTAATACAATTTTATCATAAACTACTAAATACTTTATTGTTTAAATATCGTTTTAAATATATTTCATTGTGCTAAGTTGAATTATATGAGACATAATATGTATACTATATAATTGCGTTTCTGTTTTCTAGAACTTCATTAAAAATGTGACAATTATTTTGATATCTTGCATTGTTAAAGAAAGTTTTGTTTTTACTGTTTTGTGTACCTAGCTTCAACAAGCGAAGATAGATAAAAATTTGTAAGACCTTTTTTGTAGAGCATGAAATCGTCTACAAATAGTTTGGGGCAGCATTAGTATGTAGTATTGTAGTACTAGTGCTGTCCATTACTATGAATTTGTGCAGATTTCGAGTTCTATTAATTAGACACGTGTTAATAACAAGTACAAAATTAACATATCAGTGATGGTATGTATAACTTGCGCCTACCTGTTAATATTTCCAGAAAATATTCTAGCCAAAATAATGTAAAGGCATATTGACTAGAAAAAGCATTAAAATTAACCTTATGTGTCGAATACTGTATTCCTGAAGTAATGCGCTGGTTAGCCAGAGAAAGTAAAGTCTGATATTTTGGTGCAAATTGCCCTTTGTCGACGAAGGCTTCTGAAAGAATTAAATTGAGTTAACTATACATTGTAGTATATGAAACACATGCTCCCAAATGTAGCAGAAAATTGAGTACTAAGACTATGTTGGGAAATACGTTTTGTTTTATTTTATATGGTCTTTGGTAAATGTTTACATACAATTCGTAAACAACTAGAGATGTATGTGCAAATTTTTCATAAGTTCTGTGAATTTGTTTGCGCTACATTTTATCAAACATCTTGCAAATTTACATATACAGTCTTGGCCAATTGTGTTAGACACCCTTTACTTTCATAAGTTCGAAAGGCGTTTTCGGCCGCTTTTTGGTCGATTTGTTGACGATCCACTATTCATATCGTTGCAGGGTGGTACGAACTGCACATCGCAAATACTTCATTATTCTCGCTATAGCGATTAAAGTCTTACTTTGTGTCTTCAGTAGGAGTGTTTGCACACGTTCTACTTTGGTTAATTCACAAACTTTTAGCATTGTTTCACTAAATTAAGTTTAATCCATAGAAATGAAAGTATCCGATACAAAACTTCCTAACACATACCTCTCTCCAATCGCGTCGACAATACACTAATATTTAAAATCGAAACATTGCTGCCTGCTTACCTATTGTCCCAAAGTAAGCACTAAATAAGTAAATTAAGTATAAATTCCATGCTCATTTTCTTGGAAGTGTAATAATACTTATAATAATGGGGTTTTATGAGGGTGTCTAACACATTTGGCCAAGGTTGTATATGTGGTTGGCAATTTTCGACGCTGTGTACCCCAAATAACATGTCTAGTATACATCTCACAAGTAACTACTTAAGTTCTGCGTAATTTTAGACTTTTATTCAGAATATTCCCATATATTTCCATGAACAGTTAAGATAAGTGGATTCTTGTATATATTTCTCAACATTGTTCGATGTGATTTTTGTGTCATCTTACTTAAATTTTTTAGCACTGCACATAAATAATTATTTCAAATTAACACAAAACTACTTTGCAATCACATACGCTAATTAATCTAACTATTAGCGCTTTCTCTTTCAACGGTTACAGCAAAATATGTGCTTATGCAATCAGTGTCCTCATACGTAAATTATATTCGCAATTAAATAAGAACCCGGCGAAAATCGTAATTTTCTTTGTCGTCATCAGCGGTTATTTCCAGCCGTAAAAATTAAACGACCGACCGCTTATTAAATAAATTAATTCTAATTAGCTTAAACGATCAAGTTTGCGTTGCGGGATACATTAACGATTAATTAAGGGCGGTGCTGATTTGGGAAGCTGAGTACCGTAGCGAAGTACAGTTTGTCGTCATCGTCGTCGCCGAAAATCAACAGTACACTTCAGAAAAAGAACCGTTTACCAACACGGCGCCATCATCAATTTTATTCGTTGCAATTAGGAACGGGAGTTTTCTCATACTGAATCCGCATGTTATTTCTTGCTTGTTTTGACGACTTTTGATAGTTTAATGTATATCTTCTGTAATTGGTATTCTTCCTTGCGAGCGCTAAAGTAAAGTAAAAGGAGTAATTCGTATTTAATTCTTAAGTTATTTGCATGCGTTTACTTTTTCTTTATTCAAAATTTGTAAATTTTCTGTACTTACTGAATTGGTAGATAATATGCAAGAGCGTACTATACACGCTTGAAAATGTCTATTTTAATCGAACATAGTTGTAAATAAGTGAATGCGCATATATACAGTCACCGACAAAATTGAATGGTGACTAAGCGATTTTGAATTAAACTATAAATTTTACTCATATTTATTTAATGATATACAAAATCATATAATATTCTAGCAGATCAATTGGTTAAACATAAATAATATCCAAAAACATACTAATATTACAAAACAAATACACTAATAACAAAATGTAATAAATAAAATAAGAATAGAATTTAACGGAAAATTAAAACAGAAGCAATTTAATATTTCGTATGGCCACCTTTTGCTGTTATTACAGCTTGTAACTGTCGTGGAATGCTTTCACCCAAATTTCTTAGTCCAGGAACGATTTCTTGCCAGGCGTTTTCTAATGCTGTAAAAAATTGTTCCTTGCTTCCTCTCTTCATCACTTGAACATTGTTATCTAAAACTGACCACAAATTCTCAATCGGATTTAAATCTGCCGATTGAGGTGGCCATTCCAATAATTCGATGTTGTTTTCCAGAAAAAAATTCTTACTTGTGTTGGCGGTATGTTTGGGGTCGTTGTCCTCTTGGAACAAGAACCCATTTTCCAAGCCAATTTTCACCGCTGTATTCATAATTCCTTCTACCCGAGCCAAATTTCTTACTCCATACCATGAGAAACAGTCCTATACCATTATGGATCCACCTCCGAATTTCATTGTATTAATGATACTTTTATCTTCATAAGCGGTGGACGGTTTTCTTCATACTTTCTTCTTTAATTTTTTGCCAAAAAGTTCAAATTTACTTTCGTCACTCCATTTTTTTTTCAAAATAAAAGTTTTTTTGCAAAGTTTAATATTTTAGTTTTATTTACGCTGCTAATATACGGTTTTCTATGGGGTGTACAGGCCTTGTATTGAGATTGTAAATTTTAATCTACGCGCAATTGTTGTTCGGAAATATTTAATTGAAGCAATTCATTAATTTCTCGACAAGAAACTGTTGGACCATACTTTACTTACCGTACAATGAACACGTCTTCTCTTTGAGTAGTAGCCTTTTTTTTACTCTGCCTGTTAAATTTTCTACTGTACCTTTTTGTATAAATTTCTGTCATATTTTGTGAACTGCGCTTTTTGAAACTTTATATTTTACAGCAATTTCACGTACAATCAGGCCATTTCTTCTGTCCTCAATAATTAGTTTGCGCAACTGAGTACAAATTTGTTTTCTTGCAGACATCATGTTTAATGTTGTATCTCTACAAGATAACTAAACCGTATAAAGTAGTCGGATGCATCAAAACAATATGTGTTTTAATGCAAAAAAAAAATTACGACTGTTATTTCCGACGCTAAAGCTCTCTAATACCTCTTTCTAAGAAGTGTCCACTTACTTTTTTCTATGTAAATAATAGCAGTGAAAAAATATTCTGTTTTATTTATGACTTATTCATAAATATTCCAGTAAATAATGCAAAGAGTTATTAAATAATACTACCAAGAATATGTATGTGAAGTTTCTGTACATAAATGTTTGAATATCTAGATTATAATGTGATAATTGCTTTTTTCCCATACTTGACCTCACTCAGTTTTGTCGGTCACTGTATGTATATATACAGGGACACTGTAAAAGTTGTAGAAGAGCATTACAAACATAGTTCCACATTTATTTCTGTATAACTACTACATCCCTATATACTATATATTTTTTTTATCTGTAGTAGGAGCTAGTTGTAGCGGCTTCGTAAGCTGTATTGGTTGTCTGACTACCGCCGCAATTCTTGCTGTGTTGTTTGTGCATGTATAAATGTGTTCAATTGCCTTGTTAGATTCATAATGCTGCGCTATCAATCACTTGCTTCCAACAGCGAGTGCTAGGTCGGTCGGTATACAATTCTCCTAGAAAAATGTCGCCGTCCCATCAGAGAAATGAATCTCGAGCCTCAGAGATCTCTCGCAACACCGAGTAATCGCCTGACACCTACTGTGATTATTGACCAGTATATTAAGATATACATACATATGTATATGTATATTATTCCGTAAAGTTTTCTTTTCCGTTTCGGAACCATCAGGCTTTTTGTTAGGTAGAATCTCAATTTCCTTAACACCTTGATGAAATCAGTATAAAACCTGTATATTTCAAAAATGATTAGTAAATGTTTTGGTAAAGCTGGCATTCCTGAAAAAAACGTAAAGGTCACATATGTAACAGCAGTAGAACTGGAATATTAGTCATCTGCAGTCGTATACTTTCACTTACCAAAGGCCCTTGACCCTACAACATCATTGTAGTTGAAATTATCCTCTGCACATTATGTTTGTAATAAAATCAATACCATAAAATTATCACGGTAATCATTACCATACGACTTGTAGTAAACTCATATTGTGATAATCGTTATTTCAACCAAATTGTGGTAGTTGTTACCACAATTTCTAATAATACCACAATATACAGTGCGTAAATAATTTAAATTAAATGCAAAGTTGCATACGTACGCCGCTGGCATGTTTGTCGTATTGGCTATCTCTAATTATAGGAAGTACTATAAAACTACAGCAAAGAAAAATACCACGAAATTATGCTTTAGCCCCTATTACTCAATGGACTACAATATCATATAGTAGACAAAAATTTTAGTCATCCTAAGTATACAACTACAGAAGAGCTAAGAATTTACTTATTGCATTCCTTTGATGTAAAAGACTATTAAATTTAACGGAATTTCCCTGAGGGCTTCCGTTTTGTCTAAGTCTGTAGTATTTGTCTTTTAGCCTTCTAAGCGAGGCTTTGGATGCCGTCTAGAAACGAATTCTAATTACAAGTGGACGGCCAAGTCGCAACTGCCAGTTAATTTCTCATCTCCAAAATTCTATGAGACAGAACATGGCGACTTGTCGGGATCACGGTCTCCTAAGCGCCGGGTTCTCCGACTTGGAGGCCTCTTGAAGGATTCCTCTGATCAGTACCATTGTGTACTTGCACAGAGGCGGCATGTTTAAGTCACGGTGTATTTGTGCATTACTCACGTACCAGGACGCTGCGACTATAATGCGCAGCATCCGGTTCTGGAGGACATTAAGCCTCTTGACTTGTGACGTGCCGGCACTGGACCCGATTAGGAGGCCAAAAGTTAGTATAGGTCGGAGAAACACCTTATATTTTATATATCAATAGCTGGATACACAAGCTGACCGAGCTTTTCCGGCACGAGAGAGGGGCGAGGGGCGCACGCTCACACAAGAACTTCGCGAAAATGACAGTAAAGTGCTGCCTAAATGTCAAGCTCGTATCTATAGTCAGATCGAGGTACTTGACATGGGTTTTCCACGGTAGCCTCTGACTCCCGATTACGACGTTAGTTGGAGGAGTATTACGTTTTCTAGAAAACCTAATTGCAACGCATTTATCCACGTTGATCGCTTCTTCGACGCCCATTTACAAAGCTCAGCAACCTTTGAAGTCTGCGACACACCAAAGCATTATTTCGCAATTGCCTATAGTTAAAAGATCCTGTCAGACAAACAAGGAAAAACAACAACTATTATATTCGTGTTGATATCAAAACTGGCTATTTTAAATAGCCTATCGTGCCACACTTCAAACGTGTGATTGGCAATTATATACTAAATATTGCCGATAACATATTACGCGCCATCTAGTTGCACATAGTCGAACTACCACAATGATAGGATCCGATTCATGTAGGTTCCTGCATAAAACACTATTACTATTCAGAAACATGGCCGTTATAGGGTAATTAATTGTCGTAACACTTAGAATATTAAGAAGGGAAAATATAGTTTCTGGATCAAAACTGAAAGGAAAAAAATAGTATTCTATATACAAATAGCAATTACGGGTACTCGCGCAGAATATACAAATCCGCATTCCATAATTCCGATTACATTAAAAGTGCGTACCCTTATTTCAAATAGAACGTGTATATAAGAAACAACAAAATAGCTCGAATCGAGTTTGTATTACATATAAACAATTAATTGACTTTACAGTTATCTCTATTGTTTAACTATTTAACAGATTTTATGTAATTTATACATGTGTACTAACATACTTTATTAGATGCAAGAACGTTGAACTAAACGATATTTTCTTTTCAGGTGAGATCTTATTGGTGGATACTCCTAAAAGAATTTTGGTAGCATGGACATGAAAATCCCACGAAAATTAATGCTGTATGGCGATAATGGCTACATTTGGTAAATCTTATACGTAAAATGCCTTACTTGTGATATTAGTTTATAATATATTAATCCTTCATCAGATTATGCAATTATATAATTCATTGAAGTTACGTTTCACATTAATGTGAAAAAATTCGTTTTAGTTGTCTTGCAAATTTTAAAGATTATCAACGCAATAATTGCAGAATTTGGGACAATACAACTTAAACAAATATTAAGTTCACACTAGAAGCATCTTATTTCTTGTTTTATTTTGATGCACTTCATCAAAGAACCGTATTTGAATGTAATGCTGTGAAAGCGGAATAGGTTGTATTAAAAGCACTAGCCATAATTGTCACGCTGTTTGATAGCAGATGTATTGAAATATACAAAATCTGATTACTTGTCCATCATATACACTATCTACAGTTGATGGCAGTTTACTCTGGTAAGTCTATTATCACCATTTAGCATTACACGTTCATTCGTTTTTAATCTACAAACGAAAGAGGCTATTAAGCTGAGGGATTTGATATTACTCCTTACTCCCGAGGAACTCTAGTTGTAACAAAATGGGTTTGTAAATTTCATGCGAGTTTGTGCACCAGTTCGCTAATTAACGTTCATAAAGTAACATTTATATTCCAAACCTATCTTAATATTTTCCATTTTACATCACTGATTTATAAGAATCTTGAGTGGTTAGTTTCATCATCACCAATCCACGCTCCAGAAGCCATCAGAAATGGGAGGATCAGGAATCCATTCATCTTGTAACCTTACTTATTTTCACCCTCCGCCTGTTTATGTCTCTCTGTTCTATGTGAAGGCATGTTAGTACACATGAAACTTTGCAATCAGCAATTTCTCTAGTTAATAAACACCAACAATGACTGTATAATAACTTCTTCTATGTAATTTATAATTGGAACACTAATTGAGTTAATATAAACACAATATTGCAGTAAAACAATCGCAGATCAATCAATAATACCTTATATAATTCAAGTTCTTTTTTCTGTCGCAATCGGTAAATTTTTACAATCGACAGATTGACCGGATTCAGCAATTTTTTCCGGTTCAAATGGCCAAAGAATTCTACAACGAGGCGAAAGAACGAAGTTAAATTAAAATGTTCTTCGTTTGAAATATGATGGAAACTTTTAGAACTTGTTATTTCCACGGTGTATTTCTGAAAGAATACCGAAATCCTGACTCTATTAACTCTTTAGAAACGTAGAATTTCAATTTTCCTCTATCGCTTTAATGCACGCATTATTCCTGTACTTTCCCAATCCCAGCGAACAAAAAGGAGACTTACGGAAAGTCAGTTTATGCCATAAAATCATAATCAATTCTATACCCTGGGACTTTATTCCATTCATCTCAGCGAAAATAGAGTTTAGCTCCAAATTAATTCAGATATTCCTGTTGGATGTATTCTAAGGGAAATGCATTACAGGATTGTTGTCGGATAATCCTATATAAAAGTTAATAATCGTTTCTATAGTAAGTCAATGATAGACGACTATAGACTTCGATTTACAAGGAGTATTCAGTTATTCGTTCGTTATTAAATAATCCGGCCATTCGTATTCCATAGATTCAAGAAACTTGTAGCATATATTGACAAATAGGAGACGTTGGTAGCTAGCATTAGCACTATAATGATGTACTTTTGTAATTTATAGATTTTACGACTAGTTCAATTTTACAGTATAATTGAAATCGATACGAAAGCTTCCGTGGCAGAATTAATAGTTAAAAAAACAATTCTTAAAATGAATGCAAAAAAGGAAAGGTAAAAATTAAAAGTTAAAGTACAATATTTGGTAGAAACAAATCGTAAAACGCTTATTGTGTTTCAAAAGTTATAGATCGAGTTCGAGTAGGCTAATATTTGGAGACATTTTAAACTTGATAAAGAAAGACCGATTTTCTTGCGTTTTGCTATATCTTTTAATACAAATAAATTATATAAATTGAAGAGAAGGCACAACACATTGATAAGAATAAAAAATTGGTTTCTCTGATGAGTTGGCAAAACTGTACTATAATGTTATTCGTAAGCTTTCGCATACCACGGAAAGCCTTACATATATTAAAATATGGCTGTAACTACTTGCTTCCACTACGAAAGTTTCCCGCAGGAGTAATATTCACTAGATACCTAATCTTTGGTTCGGATAAATGCGGAGTTCTATTTGAGCCGCATTCGACGATATTCGAAGTACGAAGTTCTTGTTTTACTGTGTTAAACGCGGTGTAATTGTTGAGATTAGGTGCTTTGGAATCAAAATCGCTCGCAAATTACATATCTAGAAATCGTGGCGACCTCTGGCACTTTCTCACAAAGTTCATGTTTATTAGCGTATATGTGAGTTTTTACCGGAATAAGTAAATGCTTCTACCACCGTGCTTATGCATAGGCATGCATGTGTAATGCAGTCTTGGATAGACAGCAAACATATAAACTGGGAAACCATTATATAGCATGCATTTAGATTTTAACGGTTCGATTGTTATACAGAGATAACATTCAACAGACAATGGACTTCACCGTTAATAAATTCTCAAGGAAATGTTGTGATAATACATTCCTTTTATGCACGCTAGAAGCCGTATGATTCTTTTTGGTGCATTCGTTGATGTTCCAAACCGACACCAGTACATGCACTTTTTACACATTCGTATATGTTATATGTAGCACTTCATTATGTCCTTTAATTTCACCAAATCACATTGTATACTATACAGTTTCATCTCGATTTCTATCTCTCGTATTACCCAGCGTTTGTTGATGACTCAGTGACGGAAGCTATCAAACTGGTGTTAAATACCTAGAGGGTGTATGTGTGTTTTACCGCAAAATCGTGGTTTCGTTGGCGGCTCAAAGTGACTGCGACTGAAACAAGAAGAGATTTTCAGTTTACCGTGGAGGAATAAGCGCCCTTTTGCGTCGAAGAGTTCGAGGCTAATGACGGCACTTTGCTCTCTTTAAAGCCTATGAATATTTCTTTTCTATTCGTATTCTTATTTTAAATATACAATAATCAATCAAAATACGATTTCACAACTATATCAAAGAAAACTGAACGTTTATCTAAATAAGTGGAACAAATTATAGGCAGAACATGGTACCCTTCAGTTATAAAATTAATGATATTTAGATAGATAGATAGATAGATATTTTTTATTGTTTATACCTTCACATTTGGCAATAACACTGTCAAGAGAGCACACATTAAACAGTAAAATACATAAATATGTACTTATATAGAATATATCTAAGACTAAATTTGGTCAAAATAATTAATTGATAATTGAATTAATGCTTTACTTAGAACCTTATACCAGTAATGATTTCACATTCGTCGTCTTAAAGCACAATGGTTAAATTAAAATTATAATAACAATAGCCATGGCGCTGTGGAATTAGGGAAAAGGAAACCTTTATTGAGATAGAGAGAACAGAGATTATATTGGTTGAAAATGTGTTATGGTTGAAATTAATGATTATCACAATGAAAAAAATACATATACGCTTTTGTTGCAGAAGTAGAAATGAGATTAATGCAAAAACATAAGAGATAAAATGAGTTGCATACATTTTGTGCATAATAAGACAGGAAATATACAAGCCAACCATATGTATATATCCGTACCAACACCAAGGCTACTAAGCATTGATTTCACATCACTTTGAGTCGCAAGTCGGCTAGGAATGTGACGTTTATGTTACGCTGATTTGAGTTCTGGGGCACATGGATGTTTTTGGAAATGGTGAGGCAGATTAACTTGCAAAACCAGGAACCAATATATGCGAGATTTAAAAGGAATCTTTTTTAGCGTTCCCATGGCTCTTACTGAAGAACAGTATCCAGACAAATTAACCTGGTGAAATACCGATAGCTTTTCTCATCAATATATCTTTTAGTTTTATTGAAGGTGATAGTTTTCCAGAAGATAATTCGCAGTTGTCATTCACAAAATATTTTAAATATTTGAAGTACCGTTAGTTATATTGATGCAATATTTAACACAACAGTCAATCAAACATGTATATTGCACCTTACTTTCTGTCAGCGTATGAACATAACATGTATATTTTGCAGCTGTATTAAACTTGGCAACAGAGATGATTATGTACACTCTTAAATACAGTAAATAGGTTTTAGTTGTAGCATGCTTAGTAGTCATTGTGAAGCTTATATTTCTTCTTGTTTTCGTTTGGTTTTGGTTGATCGTGGTAATATCCTTGTTTGGCGTTTTGTTTTTGGCGTGTGTTTCGTTGTTATATGAAATAATGTACTTAACTTATTCGAACGAAGCAAATTACTTTATTTGTGTAGTACAGCAATTAACACTAGTTTCATCATTTTGTGATCATATCACGACTACTGTGACCAACGTAACTAGTTTTATGTAATATTTATCCCACGTTATGGAGACTTAACGGCGAGTGAAAATATTATCCATTTTCGATAGCTTTTTATCGTGTAAAATACTGCGTTGATACTGCGCCAAACGCAACAGTTTGTAATCTGTAGTGCTTTTATTTTTCTATTGACTGTATCGTTAGTTGGAATATAGTGCAATGCCCAATTCCAAGATATCTGTTATGTTCTTGTAACTTTCGTTAACCATGCAATATGAATTATTCCTTCAATTTAACGACCTTCAATAAGATCTAAATGCTCATATTATAAATTTAGGTAAGCATTTATACAATTAAATCAAGATTACATAAATAGATAGAATAGCATATCCTAGTCTCATAGTATATTCATTCCTGCATTTTTTCACGAGCTTGATGTTTGCATGGCAATTTGTTTCGTGTAGTATTAGTAGTAGAAGTAGTTTTTTTGTAATTATTGTTTGCACTAGATAAAGTTTAGTTGTGCTTCAGTTTACTTTATTTTCTGAATTTGTTAAGTAACCATATAAGATCTACTGATAAAATAACTAATTGGAAGCACATTAAGAATTACTAGATATTTCAATACCTTTCTATGAAATATTTTACCTTCATCAACAGCATTTATCAAAGTGATTAGAATTTTTACAAGTAAATCGGATCACTTAAACTAAAAGAGCGTTCTGCTGCGTACTATTATAAGTACTAGAGTCAATTCTAAAATGTTCGTGTTTTTTAACTCAAGTGTATGTAAGGGTGCACTAATTAACGCTAGCGTTATTTAAATATACGTTACGGAGTATTTAGTTGACAATTCAATATCATTCAGTGTACTTTCCGGTACCATTTAATGCTTTTATTGATTCCCGCGAAATATCGCCACTAAATCTACCCTTACCAATTTCTGTAAGTTTCATGTTTTAAATAATAGTAATATAATAATAATAATAATGGACTTTATTACAGAGGCGGAGTCCAGCTGTTCAACTTAACCTCTATGATTAATTTTTATATGGTTTGTTATTTATAATAAGATTTAAGAGAACATTTTACTGTTGATTTTAGAAATAGTGATACCGCTGAAACAGAAGTTAACACCTAGGGGTTACCAATAACTGCAGTCATTTTTTAATTAACATGAACTTTTATGTGTATATATGTACTTTTATATGTACTGCATATGGAAAGTGTACCATCATATGCAGTACATTGAGTTGATGTCATGTTTTTTGTAATATCACGTAAGTTGCAGATTGTGCCTTGTGCTACCTTATTATTTATATTATCGGGTTGTATGTAACCACTTCTACGCGTAACGTTGGCATACAATGAAATCCTATCGGATGCCCTCCATTGATAATTTGCTTTGCATTTATCTCATTAGCAAATAGTATACTAAATGATTTCAATTTAACGATTTTAGAGACACAAAGAAAAATAAAGGAAAAGTTCTTGTATTATTTTTGCATAACAGGCAAAACCCACGTACATATATATTTGCAAGTTGGCTTTTATGATCGTGAATCTCCGATGCATCGAAAAACTTAGTCTGTCATATTAGTATCAGTATATCAATATTATGCATCATTACTCCAACGAAAGTGAAGAATAGATATCCCATATTATACATTTTCTATAATATTATTATTTTCTATAGGTATACAATTCTATAAAACGAGAAGTGAATATAATTTACCAGATGGTCCACGATTACACAATAACTCGTAAAGTAAGCCGATGGGGATTAAGGTGCTTTTTTGGCATGATGGACCAAGTTGGAATAAATTCGTGTTGTATAACGGGGTTATGTGTCACGACAATAATATTATACTTACGTATCCTCTCTATGCAAAAATGAATACATGAAACGCCTATACAGTCTAGAATGAATACTATTTTGTATAAGTACATATGTACATATGTACATACATACATCACCTTAGAATTTTATAAATGCTGTGCAAGCGATTATACGCATTGGTGAAAATTTTAATAGCAGTCTATTTTACTATTTACACCGCATGAATTTTGCAATTAAAATTTTCCATAATATACCAGTCAATATCTCCTTCTCATATCATAATATTTAGCTAAATTAGTGAAAACAACTTAACCAAAACGGACCCCCGTTTCTTGCGGAGATCAGTCCAAGGTACCTAAAAATCGTTCTAAAAAGTGTTATTTCTAGGTTATGTTTTGCTAGTGTTTTCACATTTCTGCGAGGATTTTCACATTAGCGAAACATAACCTAGAAATAACACTTTTTAGAACGATTTATAGGTATCTTAGACCGATTTCCGCAAGAAAATGGGGGCCGTTTTGAACTCAGTAAAACCTGTACTTTCCGTTAAATTGCCTATAAATTGTCAATTCAGTGGTCGACATACGGAAGTCTTACAAATCTATTATATTCTTACATTAAAACAATGTTGTTTTGCGTCAACACAATTTCCTTAGAAAATAATATTCTTGTGATAACACTATATAGTTTTGCGGATATACAAATACGGGATTGTTTTGAACTGAAACAGTCTGTTTTAACTCAAGATAATATTTCTCTGCGTGTGGACCATCCATCATAATTGGCAAACTTCACGTTCAGTGTATAATCTGAGACTATTTTTTATTTGAATTTTTATTATACGTATATAATGTATATGTATGTACCATTATGGAGAGATATGCACCACTTTCTTGCTTGCTTAGAACACATAGGTACATATTTCAGTTTTTCAAAGACGTTGCGAGCATACGAATTTTCTCGCGATTTCTATTCATGCATATTAAATGCTAAATCACGGCGAATATCACGAGTACCTTCTCTATTACTTTTTCGACAGGGCAAAAGCACAATCTATCAAAAGTAACATTCGCGTAGATCATGAAATTAAAAGCAAAAAGATAGTGATTATAACACGTGCATCGTGCAACTGGAAGTGCTTTAATCAAAAAACGAAATATTTTCAACAACTTTATGAAAGTTAAATTACTTGATTAACTTGCTACTATAAGTCAGGAGAGACTTATCGGCAATTAAGCGAACAGGTCAGGCGCTAGTAAGACGTTGTACGTGTGAAACAGTTACCTTATAAATATTTTGAAAGATTGCATGATTGTAGTACAGGATGACAGTAATAACATGCTTTAGCACCAACTTAATTAGGATATTATTTTCTTCTCACTTAATATATTTATTTTCTACTGAAATAAATGCAGGTTATTACTTCATTTTACTTTACAATTCGAAGTTTTTTAAAATTTAATTCGACAAACTCGCAACGGTTGTTCTCTTGAATTATGTATACGTATTTAAATTTCTCCTTCGTATATTCCCTTCCTTCGTCCCAACTTCAGCGCTTCCTTGCGATTTTGTAGTGTTACACGGCAAGGTGTCTGGCGTGCAACTGGCAGACCTGTCTCTTCTAAATTATTCGAATAAAGCTGGCAGAAAAGAACGAACTGTTGTACACTTCTCTTCATGAAATTTTATACCTAAAATTGTATTTAAATTTAACGGGTCCTGCAAAATTGCATTTTTACCATTTCATGTGTTACATTACCTATCGTAGATTTTCAGGTTAATGCTTTAAGTAGATATACATGTATAGCGAGCGTCGAGGTCGAATAAAAAACGCGACATTACAACATAAAATTAGCAGTGCAGTAACTGTTTAGCAACTAATATAGGGATCAAACCAATGTCTCTACGTAAATGTTTTCAGTAACGATATGTATGAGATAGGTTTTAGTTTTAGATATAGCACCATAGAAAACATATTTCCTACTTAATAATTTGTTCATACTACAAGGATTTGTTTTATAATTGCGCAGATTATCCACTAACAAATGTTCATTTAGTGTAGGCTAAAATCTTATATTTTTTTGAGGCTTACAATCTGAATAATTGTCCCATAGAGAAAATCAATCTATCAGAAAGTTGCTTAACTACTAACTCAGTTGTTTAACTACGTTTGTAACATTTTTACTTATCACAAGCAGACTGTAATTTCAATTATGTAGAACGGTAATATCCACGTATTCCATATACAGTTCCAATTACATCAGGATAGTGTTTATAAAGAAAATATCCATAATGCAGACGGGTTAAATAAATATTGTTAATGTTTTGGTTTCAGTTGCCGTTAGTCCCTCAACTTCACACAAATAATCGTTACTAAAACATTTATTTTTCCTAAAATGAATTAAGTAGTTATTAATCATTTTTATATTTACTGAATTCTTTAAATAAAATGATAAGAAAATAATAGTTCCTTTGCCAGGAAAAGCTGAAGTATTAACCAACTTTTTGTTATTTCATAATTTACTGTGATGCCTGACAAAAACAAACCAACTAAACTTTCTGGTCATATAGCAGATAAAGTTGTGTACTCATCTTCATGATAACACTTGATATACGAGGAAACTATAGCAACTATAAGAGGACTTATACCTTTAGAACTGTTCTTTCTGAATGGACGTAAACGGTGTTTGAATGGCGTTGGCTAGATTTATGTTAGAATTTTGAACTATCACTATCAATCACCTGTCACTTTTTTTAACAACGGGAATCGATAGGACACGTGCATACCACATAACGCATGACGTATCTTTATTGTAGTAGGTAGAAAAAATCAAATAAATTAAAACTCTCTGGCACAACATCCATTTATCACCTCGGAAGAACCGACAATGGGGTTTTCATTTTCAGAGAGTGACAGTAACAGGTGAACTTTCGAACAAAATACCACCACCATCACGGTACGGTGTGTGTACTGCAATGGCGTACAACCTGATATATGGATCTTCAAATTAAATCGTATTTTTTGCGTGTTATTGTACTTGCACAAAAAGTATTGCCACGGCGTAAATTAATAACCCTCTTTTGTGTCTGTTAGATTGCGAAGTAATGAAAATTTACATTAGCATAGCCAACACCTGAGCGGTCGCTCCCTACTTGCCGAATACGTATTTCAGGGTGCTATGGCATAGAAGATCATTTATTTAGCGAGAAATTATTTGATATATACATGTTCAAGGTGGCGGATTATTTTGTTAAAGTAGCAGTAAACCACAAAAACAGTTTCATTGTTTCAAATCTAAGGGGATTATGATAAAATTGAAAATTTTATTTCCAAATTACGCATATAATGTTTAATAATAACTACGTTTTGTAATATTGTCATTGTTCTCTTGTTAGTTCATCGATCTGTAACGAAAGCAACCGTTTTCCTTGTTTTTTGTTGTTGTATATTTCGTGGTTTTCCTTCCAATTTATATATTTTATATACACCGTGTCCGAAGTTATCGGTGCACTATTGCTATCTTCGTTATTTTTGGAGCTACAGTTTTGGTCAAATTAGCAAATTACTAGTTTTTTTAACGCTGATTAATATGCGGTTCATGAATAAACAATTGAATCACGCGTTTCTGAGAAATTTGAAAATTTATAATTGTTTTAAATGGAACAGCCTGTATATTCGAATATATTTAGAGAGATAATTTTATTTGTGATATAAAAGCTTTAATACACTATTGTCCTTACGTGAATAATAAAGTAGTTGTGTTGGATTTTATTCCATATTAAAGAAACATTATTAAGTAGTAGGCCTCTTTCATTTCAAGCCAAAACAAATAGTTGCCCATTGTAATTGTTAATAATTTTCTGTGTATTCCCTTTCGCACGATAAGTTACTTAAAATAGTTAGTTATTTGAATTTGTGATGCGTCTTTTGCTCTTCTTTTTAACTTATTGCTAAATAGTTTCAAAATTAATAAATTGTGATTATCATTTATTCCTCAATATTTATTTAAAAAGATAATGCCGTTTACACATTTAGAAAAGTGTGATATGCTAGTAGCATATCTGATATGTAGAAAAAATGCAAGAAGTGCGCTTCGTTATTATCAAAACACCTATCTGAATCGTCAATTACCAAATCAGTTTTTTTTCCAAGATTGTATAGAAAATTTCAAAATAACGAGGAAACATTTAAGGTTCCAAGAAAGAAAAAGGATTTTATAAGAGACGAAGAAATTGAAGTATATGTGTTAGCTTATTTTGAAGCCAATCCAAAAAAGTCCATTCGAAGTTGTACTAGAAAATTAGATATGAAAAAGAGCACAGTGCATGATATTTTAATAAAGCATAAGTTGCGTCCGTACAAACACCACAAAGTTCAGACTTTACTTCCCGGCGATGCAAATAGAAGATTAGTTTTCTGTAGTTGGTTAAGAAATTTTTATAATGAACGTCCAGATAATTTAAATTACATTCTATGGTCTGACGAATCTAACTTTTCTAGTTCAGGTATGTGCAATAAGAAAAATCAGCATTACTGGAGTAGAGAGAATCCTCTGAGAATTGATCCGCGTAATCCTCAGCACCGGTTTAGTTTAAATGTGTGGTGTGGATTAATGGGCAACAGAATTGGTGGTCCAGTTTTCTATCGCGGTACCTTAGCTGGAGACCGCTATGTATGGTTATTAACAGAAATTTTTGACGGTCTCTTAGATGATATGCCAGTGCTTGATAGGTTGCGTATTCATTTTCAATAGGGTGGGACACCTCCTCATAATTATGTTAATGCTTCCAATTTGTTAAACCAAACGTTTAATCAAAAATGGCTAGGAACCAACGCGCCCATTCGTTGACTTGCACGATCTCCTAACTTGACAGCTCTAGATTTTTATCTTTGGGGCTTTGTAAAGGATGAGGTATACAAGCAGCGATATCAAAATGTGATGAAGGTTGAAACAATAAGTATTAGACAAACGCTAAATAATATTTCTGGTCGAACTATTAGAAAAGCTACACAAAGCGTTATCGTGAGAGCTGAAAAATGTATTGAACAGCAAGGCAACGTATTTGAACATTTAATAAGTTAGGCAAAATGTTGACTAGGCAATAAAAAAAGAATTATTTGATTATTGTGTACCGTGAACATTATATTTTATTATTATTTTCCATGATCAACACAGAATTAAATGTTAACAAATTTCTTAAGCTTTAAACGCTTCTGATTTATTTGTTTTTTAGTTAAAGATAGCCATGTATTTGATATTTTTTGTTCAAAACGTTATGCTCTTTCCAAATACGTACAAATATAACATTTTTTAGCTTGAAGTGAAAGTAGTCTACTATTAATAGTTTGTTTGACATGGACTAAAATCCAACACAACGACTTTATAATTAACTTAAGGACAATAGTGTATTGAAGTTTTTATATCACAAATAAAATTATCTTTCTAAATATATCCAAATATACAGGATGTTCCACTTAAAAAAATTATAAATTTTCAAATTTTTCAGAAATACGTAACTCAATTGTTTTTTCGTGAACTGCATATTAATCAGCGTTAAAAACACTAGTAATTTGCTAATTTGACCAAAACTGTCGCTCCAAAAATAACGGAGATAGTAATAGTGAACCGATAACTTCGGACACGGTGTAGAGTAGGCGTCTAAAATCAGTGCATTTTTATAGTGATTTGAATAATTTCGTCTTGTGTAGAATGTCATTTATTTTTCTATTCTTGAACCATTGAGTCACAGTTCAACCTTCATATTATTAGTTAACAGTGCTGCTTCTTTTAATACAGTCTGATAATCTCGTGTTACAGCTGTATTCTTAAACCTGTCTAAGATATTTGTGTCAGAGAAAGGGAGTAGCTAACACTGTTGCCTATTATGTAAGCATTAATTCCCAGAGTAGCGAGTGGCGATCTGTGTCTAAATGTTTTTACCTTCAAAAGAGCTTTAAGAAATATTAGTTTACTGCATTTTAGCCATTTATTTACTAAGTAAGCCGAACTGCAGGCTTGAGGTTATAGTTACCCGGTTAAATCCCTACACCTAGGAAGAACTAAATTGTGACAAAAAACCTTCAAATTACATGAAGTTTCTTCACTCGTGAATGAATTATATTCCTTTCGTACTAATTAGGAATCGTTGTGATCTCTTTGACAGCATCATACCGCCTTTTATAATCCCGCGCTGTTAATCACTTTGCTCCCAACAGCGAATTGTAATAAGCAGCACAATCCACGATTCCATTGATTCATTTTTTAAACAATACTGTAGTGAGGTCTTGAGCTTAGAGCAATTATACATGAGAAAATGTATACACAACAGGTATAAATTTTGGAAAAATCTCAGAAAAAGTATAAGAAAAACAAAAAATTGAATTCGCGTACAAAATGGAAATACGCAAACGCGCAAACTATCACATTCTTCTCAATTACTGCATAGAATTATCTTGATATTATCAGTCTTTGTTATAAATACAGTGGCTAGAAGTTTCCGCTCTATTTATAATATCATGTGATAAATATTTAACTCTTCGCTTATTGGATTCAAGAGCTGCTTTTTCATTTTATAGAACATATCTGTGATTAGTACAAATAAAATATGTATAAGACTTCCACTATATCGCATACATAAATGTGAAGCACTGGAGAATTTTCAACACAAGAACGGAACAGAGAATGCAGGCTGAAGTATGAGTACATATACATACATATATTACATAACCAAAATGACAGCTCATGCAGTATACAAATTCATAATAGTGCGCAAAAATGCATCTTTTTCGTCAAAACTGTCACTTATATGGACATTTTTAAAACGATCAGCAATGCAGAACTTAAATCAGGGAAAATTCAATAGATAATATCGCTTTTCGAAGAAATAACTACAATAGAAGACAAAAACTAGAAAGCGGGAAGGAACGGTGTTACTTAATTGTGTCCAATATATTTCTAATATTTAATTAGTATGTGTTACTAGATGCTGACATATAACGACTTAAATAATTATTCATATATCTGGAATCAATGGGGAGTCCTAATATTTAGATCGTTAGCTTATTCACTGAACGAACGCAATTAGGCGAAGAGTCACATTCAGCATAACAGTCGAAGCATTTCGGTATCGAGATAAGTTAAATTTTATATGGAAGAATTTTTGCAGTCTAATTGGCAGACTCCCATTGTATATTGAAATACAAAGTCATTACAAACGCGAACATAAATTCATATCGATATTTTCGTTATTTTGTTCATATGCACAATATGTTTCAACAGTAATACTACTAAGCAATGAGAAATAACAAGGTTTGATACAAAGAGTCTAACTGATTTATACATTCTTCAGGGAGGACAAAGGTATTTTGTTTGAAACTTATGATATGTACAAACAAATAATTAACAATAATAACTGTAATTAGCAATATACTGACAAGTGACTAGCATTATTTTCTGCATTATGTTGATTAGTTACCATTCACTTGCCATCAATGCTGTTCTATATGAAAATATATACCGTTGCGTGTACACACATGTTGGTAGTGATCATTATATATATAAACAAAAACTTGAAGATGTAGCTATTTGTGAGAACTCCATTCTAAATATGTTATTAAAAACACATTATTTGCTATTTACCTCCGCTTATTTTAAAAAGATTTGCCTTTGATATAAAACGAAATTTCATACGCGAATCAACGTTTTGGACAAACAAGTAGGGTAAAAAAAAACAGAATAATGTGTAGAGTAGACAAGCCAGCTGAAGCGCATGTATAGTCATATCAACGGCATGTATTTCATTTATTTCTTTATTTAAGCTATGTTTCTATTTTAGCACACACCTGCCAAAATTTAAGTTTATTTTATTGAACTCTAGTAGTGAGATAAGTTTACATGTGACATCAATAGACAAATTACAAATCTGTCTCTCTTGTTATTCTTACTCCACTAAAGCATAATTATCGGGAGTATCCTTTATACAGTGCTTATTTTTAACTTCCGCAATTATATTGTCAAACCTATTTTTCTGTCGGAAGAAAGGTTATATTTTTTTAATACTGCGATTGACATGTTGACAAATATTGTTCGTTACACTAATACTGTATGCTAATGTAAATTATGTACAAAGAAATACTAAAAAAGGGTAAATATTAGAGGCGTGGCGTGATTAAATAATTTACGAAACATCTCCACCAAGTAAAGCTATTATGCCAGGAGCGTGATATCTCTCGTACAGAAACTCGCTCAAGCACGTCCATATCGAATTTTTCGTTTATTTATTCTAATATCATTTGAAAATATACTTCAACTAGACGTATCCCTAGTTTCTTTCGTATGCTGAAACCACTCCAAGATGTAAACGGAAAATTGACCGTAAAGAAATTTAAATACGGATCTCCTCATAAATAAAATATTTCGTTGCGAGTTTTTCGCCTTGATCCACGGAACTGTAACGGACTCTCCGAAAACTTAGAAATATATACAACGCCTGTTTGTTATTTATGCGTCCCAAATGTTTATGCTGTAAATGTTGAATATCCAATGGAGTTATTTGTTCCTTACTAGAGAGTAAATTGTAATCCCTTATGCATGTATACTTACGTAACTTTTTTCCGGTTGTATAATTTCCATTTTCAATTCAAATTTTACGAATTGATGCGGCAAGAGGTATTCGCAACGTTACTCAAACTTCTAAAGCGAGCATAAATAATACGGGAATACTAAAAAAGCTGCTTACTGCTTGAATAAAGATAATAGTATCAAAATTATATGCTGTTTGAGTATTTTATTGGTTATTCTTTCAATAAACATACCGATGAATTAATCAATCTTTTATCTCTTTTGAAATTCTAATGAAAATTTTATGAAAAATGCACACCAGATCAGACCTTACCTCTGAAACCAGAGTATGTATCTATGATGTAAGGCTTGTATGTGTGAAATAAAGTATGACTGATTTCGAAAATTCTATTGTTCTATTCTTTTGATTCGTGTGTGTTAAAGACAATATAAACAAGAGAACACACTAACAAGTTGGGAGTAATACACTCTAAATAATTTAAATATCAAAGATTTTCAAGAACAATGCTGGATGATGCAACACACACAACAAAGCTAGCAAAGCTTGTTTATTAAAATGTCTGGAAAATAGTCCATTCAGTGACAACTCATGTGTTCTGCTTTTGTAATTTTATTTACGGATAAATGGCCCACCACACACCCCAGAAAGTTGATTTATATGCTGACCAGTTTAAACAGCTCCAACTAAACTGTAGTTTTACTCGTAATGCATATCATTGATGTCCGGATTATGTGTATGATGTTCAGTATAATGTTGACAATTGAAGAAAAACGAATACCATTATCTATATAGTGAATTAAAACCTTACTGTAACTCGATTTATAAGAAAATAAAATTCCAGCCCTTGATGCCAGTATAGAAGGCACCCGAATTTAACCAGGAAAAAATAGCGTAAATACAAATGTTAAGATACAGATTTTCTAAAGTTAATCATATCAATATTCATATTCATTCTAATTTCATTCCAAATAATAATTTTAATTATAACAATAAAATAATAAAGAGAATTTTACGTTTCCAGATGCCATGACAATATATCGCGAATTCTAAAATCATATAGAACCCTATCAAAAACATATGTATGTATGTGGATGATACAAATAATGCAATTGCTTTGTAAACGTGCAAAATCAGCGAACATTGCTGCGGTCCGCTAGGCTATTGATAATTCTCCCAAAAAAGTTAATCAAAAGTTTGTGACAGACCATTTCGTCACAAATAATAACAGTTTTTCTAGTTCCAATCTAGAGATATATCAGCCAACACCGGATTAATACAATGGAATTATTCTTACATTATCCTTCAAACATCTGGTGAATTAGTTGACACCTTATGCACACTCTGCTTATGTGCGTAGAATTTCATTTATTGATGGATACTAAATTTTTGTTTCAAACTACTATTCTTTCCGAAATTGTAACATAAAACATCATGCAAAAAATATTTACCTATAACCTGATTCACCTTTTTGTATAGTTTTCAATCGCTCGATGTTAGTTAACATTATTACTGTATTGTGTTGATTTCCGTTCTATTGATTAATAATTTCTGCATCTATTGTATGTACACTGGCTTGCAATAAAATCTCGTACACCTTAATGTCAAGCAAGCTAATCTGTTAAGATTATTTTTCAGTGTAAGCTGACTTTAGATTTGACAGATATAACAGATTATGCATAAAGGTTATGGTAAATTATAATGGTAGTGTACTTTTGAAAATGAAACGTCAAATTAGAAATGTCACAAAAAGGTGAAATCAATATAGGTAAAACTAGGTGTACGAGATTTTATTGCAAGCCAGTATACCTACAGTTTGTCTGCAGATAACAATGTATGAGTATATGTACTGTCGCATAAATTTCTTATTTCTGAAATCTTGAAACATTTTGAAAATTTCTTTTATAGGTCGATGGTTGTTCTCAATTGTACAAATTATTCTGTATCTTATTTCAATTATGATATCATTAGTGGTCAACAATATGATATCGTCTATCATTTTTTAAATAGAACACCTATATTTTTACTAATTTTTGGCATGCGTGTCAGTGTCGAATTCGAAAATGTCGTTCAGTTGTTGATGAAAATATTAAACTATAATGATCTAGATCGCAGCATCGTACGATGAATGTGTGTAACAAAGATTCATCTCTAGTCAAATATATATTTTTTTCGAATGAATGCACTTTTATATTAAACGCCAAAATCAACCGGTAGAATGGTAGATACTTGACAAACGAGAATCCAAAATGGATATGAGATCATCGTGCACAATATCCACAAAAGCGAATTTTTGGGCCGCAATTGTGAGAAATAGAGTTACTTGACCCTATTTTTTTCGATGGATGTGTGAAGGGATTAACCTATATATGATTTTGAAGAGGTAATCTTATTCCAACTTTAATGCGATTATTTCCCCAACTATTTTGAAGACATGGATTGGGATATATGGATCTATTGAATTGCCGCCGAGGATCGCTGACTTCAAACCACTAGATTTCTTCTTATGAGTTCATTAAAACTACAGCTACTATTAACAATATTTCTGAGGAAACAATTAATAAAGTTTAACAAAGGCTAGGATACTGCCAGGAACTGGAAGGATACCAATTCTAACATCTATGATATGTGTATATATTTTTTTGTAGTGTTGTTATTCATTATAGTTGTTTAGAATTATATTATTAAGGAAATAATAAATGCTGATTTTCGAAAATACTAACTTTAAATAAAGATATGTTCAAAACTATCGACGTCCTATATGTTAAGTATTTTCGAATTCTGCCTTTCACGTAGAATCTAGAAATGAACAAATATAGACGCTATTGTGTTTTGAAAAATTGTCGATAACATTATACTAGACCACTAGTGACATCGCAACTTAAATAAAATACAGAATAGTATGTATAATTGAAAACAAAAATCGATTTGTCAAAGAAATTTGCAACGCGTACTTTATACTTTATATGGGTATACGCCACGTACTACTACTACTAGTATTGCATACTATTTGCTTTGAGTTGTTTCTATGTAAACATATTTTATATTTTTATGTGTTTTGTAACCGGAGAGTGAATAACTGCGGATACACATATGTGTAAGAAGTATATGGGCAGAATAATATGAAGCTAGTTGCCTTTTCCAAAATCAACTAGATGGTGCATTAAAGCTTATTTTGATAAGTGGCTAAAGGGTAAAATAATTTTCGATAAAGCTTTTATTCGTGATAAATACATCCAAGTTGAATTTCATAAAAACTGGGGTAAAGTTATGATAAAATAAAATTTAATTTTTCCTAGAAATCATAATGCATAAATTCAATCGCATTTTATCAGAGTATACCGAATTTTGTTTTTGAATTAAATCTAACAGTGTTCGTAGTATTAATAGTTGATGTAGATATGTGTATGTGTATCATTAGTTTTGACTGCTGTTCTAATAATCACTACTGCCCCTATCACACGCACTTTCACTTCAATATAATGCGGTAGGAGGTCAAATTTTCCAACTAAGTAAAAACCGGTCGAAAAACGTATTTTGAGCATTGAAATAAATACATACAATAGATGATATTTCTATGGTATCATTCTCATTTTCCAAAAGAAGAATAACGATACCCGACAAAAAAAGTACGGTCCAAGATCAGCATTTTCAATCTTATACGTCGGCGAGCGCTTTTCCAGATTGCACGTGGTTCATCCGTTTCATTTCTCCGAAGTTCCTGTACTTTTTGCTCTCTTTTGGCGTTTTCTCGACGGCCGTAAAAAAGGCAGACGAAGATAGAAACTAATTTAATATCTTTAATAACCGCTTTTTTGCCATTCACTGTAGACAACGGGATAGACCACGATTATGCTTTTAACGTTATTAGGGATAGTCCAAGGCATGTATAGTGGATACTGTATACCGCGCTTTTCTCGACGATGTAGCTGCTCATCCAAGCAAATTTACTTCCATTTAAGAAAATTAACGGTAAAAGTTATGTGTGGGCATTGGATAATATTTCATAGGAGGGTTTCAACTATATTAGATCGTTGTAACTTATAAAGTAGGTATAATGATAAATTGTTTATATTAATGCTTGAGGCGAATCAGTAGTAAAATAGATTATATGCCCACTAATAAACCTGGAATAAGAATCTATTGTCCTATCCAAATAAGAATGGAGTAGATGACGCTACAATCGGAGCACAAATCACACAGGAACAAGTTTGCGATTTACAAAAATCGCGGTAAATTTAAAATTTGGTTTTCTTAATTGACTGTCCACTAAGGAGTATAATATCTTTATGAAAACTGATTTCATAAAGATATGTTCTTGCACGCTGACTGTTATTGTAATGAAAATAAGAAACAACATATTTAATTACGTAATCAGTTTACAGTAAAAATATACAAATACAATAAATTATAAAACTAATGCAGTATATGTTCTTTAAATACAGTCACTTAAGAAGGTCTCTATAGGGGTAAAAAAATCGCTTGCTTTATAAATAGATGAAAATGGTTTTTTCGCCACAAATCGACCATTAGCGATAAGAGCAGCTTAAATGTGGAGTATTTCTCTAATAAGTTAATAATGAACAAAGTTCACACGCAACTTTAGCCTCTATGTCGCAGAGTAAAAAATTCATAACCTTGAAACCATTGCAGATAGTCAATTGAAATTTTGGATTTCGGCTTATCAAATTATAATCTTTCCTTTAGTCATATAAATTTGATTGAAGTTTGACCACAAAGGAGAGGTGAATTTTCCATGCGTACTTCAATGCTTGTAACTTTGTTCGTAATCAACTTATTAGAGAAATACTCATACACATTTAAGCTCTTCTTGTCGTTAATGATCGATTTGTGGCTAAAGAAATCGTTTTTCGTTTTCTATTTACAAAACAAGCTATATTTTTACCCGTATGGAGACTTTCTTGAGTGATTGTACGTACATTTACCATTACGTTATAAAGTACTAAAAATTCATTACATTTTATTTGTTACAAAAACATATTACATAATTATTTAAAAAGTATCAAACTTAATCAAAATTAGGATCAGAATCTGAATCGAATGAAAATTCTGAGGATGATCCAGTATTAACATTGATACTTATTGTCTACGTCATCAACAATGTTATCCACGTCGTACATTTTATTTTCTTCTGATATGGCATGTTTGACATTATTTTTCCATGCATCACCATCGACAAGATTTATTCCTTCCAGTAATAATTTTTTAACCTCGTCTAGTTTAAATATTTTGTTGTTAACAGCGACGTAATGTTTAACTTGAGCCCAAACAAGTTCAATGGGATTTAAGTTGCAGTGATAAGGTGGGAAACGTAAAATTGTACGACCACTTTCTCTTACAACTTCATCCACAACGTATGGGACTTGGTGATTGTTTCTGTATTGTCTCTAGTAATTGGATCTTCAGCAAATTATCTTCAACCACAATTCCTTTTGATAGAAGCCATTCAATCAACGCATTTTTCCTCCATGCTGAAGTAGGGAGTTTTTTCTATTTTTGTTGAATGATAAGGTGTCCATGACTATCACACAACCAGGTTCAAGAAGTGGCAATGTGTTTGTCATCCACTCTGAGAATACAGTACTATTCATTTCTTCATGATTGTCTCCCGTTTTCTTCGACTCAAATAATAAAAGATCACCTTTGACGATTCCGGTTTCACTGCCAATATGCAACACAATCAGTCGCTTCTCTTTACCCGATGAATCTTTTAACCCTGGCGAGAGACCTTCCACGAAAGCTTGTCTGCGATTAATTACAGTTTTGTCTTTCCATATCTTAGTTTTGGTGTGACCTGCATTCACCCAGGTTTCGTTTAGATAATATATTTTTCTACCTTCCGCACGAAGCTTCTTTATGTTGGTTAAATATTGACGCCTCTATAAGATAATGGGGCCTATTCTCTAAGCATTCTGTTAAAAATTAACAGACTGTTAAATTTTAACAGACCAAATAACAGTGAATGGTATTCTGTATTTACATGTCCTGTTAATTTTTAACAAATACCTGTTAAAATTATCTGTAGAAATGTTAATTTTAAAGGCTCGTAAATATGTGCCTTTAAAAATTGACAACTGCTGTCACCGCAAAAAATGGCTGCCGCTGCAGGATATTTTGCAGTATTAATAAATAATGAAATTCAAAATGAGTATAGAAGGTAAATTAATTTTGTCTCTGATTAATACAATGGTAACCATTGTTTAATTTGCAGAAATCGTGTAAGATATATAAACAGAAATTTACGAGATTCAAGTAACCCAAATGTAAAAATATTTCGTCTAAGTAAAGAATCAGCTCGGTACGTTATAAATACTATATTACCGCATCTAAATGAACCACAAAGGTCCACATCAATACCCCCACATTTAGGAGTTTTATGTGTATTGCATTTTCTTGGACACGGAAGTTACCAGGAGAGTGTAGGTAGAGGCTGGAACTTTGCTATAAGTCAACCTGCTGTTAGCAAATGCATAACACAAGTGACAAATGCAATTAATAATGAACTGAATAATTGGATCGTCTTTCCGCAAGACAATCAAAGTATTCAAAGAAATAAACAGGTTTTCTTTGAACAATATGGTTTTCCATGAATTGTTGGCGCCATTGATTGCAGTCATGTTGCTATCGTTGCTCCCCCAGCTAATCATCATTTATATCCTGCTGCAGCATATTACAATCGCAAAGGTTTCTACAGCATCAATGTACAACTCATTGTGGACGCAAATTTAAAAATTATCAATGTAAACGCCAGATTTCCTGGCTCAGTGCATGATGCTGCAATATGGCGAATGTCTAACATAAATTGGCATCTGGAAAATAGATATTTGAATGATAATCTGGATTACCATTTAATTGGGGATGAAGGGTACCCTTTGTCACCATGGTTACTTGTCAAATATCCTGGCAATCATCCTCAACATACACCCGAAGGACGATATAATAATCATATCGTAAGAGCTAGATCTGTTGTGAAGATGGTAATTGGAATTTTAAAGTGTAGATTTAGATGTTTACTGCGACATAGGACACTTCATTACAGTCCCATTAAGGCAGCACAGATAATTACATCATGTGCAATATTACATAATATTGCAATGACATTTAATGTGCCTGTAATTGATGAATATATCCAAGAAAATATTCGCCAAAATGATATGCCAGGTGTGTTGGAAATTTTTTTATGCAGGGTGTACAGAACAGAGAAATCCTTACGCAACAATATTTTAACCAATGAATTCCTATTGTAATAACTTGTATTAACTTAAGAATGTGCGAGGTATAAATATTATAATAAATAAAAAAAATTTAATTAGTATTATTTATTTTCATCAGTAACTTGAGCTATAATAACTTGATTTTTTTAAGTAATTATATTACAGAAATATGTTATAAAGAATAGAGCTAGAATAATTTTTTACACATACAACACAAAAAACGTTCTGGAAAAAATAATGCTTATTCTTCAAAACTACTTATACAAAAAACAACAACAAAAAATAATTCTGTACATGATAAACCAGCTCTACAATATAATTCAATAAATTACAAGTGCTTTTTGTTTCGAATTACTTTTGCTAATAAAGAAATAGCTCGTGCAATGTTATTATTACTTATCGCTATATTCTTATTACTGGCAATTAGGTCTTTTAAATCACTGTTGGCTAACACATTTGTATGCACAATTTTCTTTTTCTGCTTTCTAATATTGGTACTTGAAGGAACATCATTAAATGTCATATTTTCAATGAGAGGTGTTCCATTTTCAATGACATGTGTCTCATTTTCAATGTGAGGTGCAATTGGTTGTATCTCTTCAATAATTATATCTGTCATATTTTCATCTAAAATAGCTTCGCTCTGTAATCCTACCTCCGGTATGTCTTGTAATCCATCTATTGTTACTTCTTGTAACAAAGCTAGAATTCGTTCTTCTATGGGATTCAAACTCTTAATCTTACTTGTGCCTACCCCAGTTTTATGTAGCTCACATTTTATTGTTCTGGCTCGTCTCCTGGTATTCATTTTCAGATCATTTAATACCTAGAAATTATTGCTTATTTTAATAATTCAAATAAAAGAAAAAAAGTACCTACTCACCTTTTTCCATTGCTGAATGGATCGTTTAGGTCCATCCATTGTGTTTAATATATCTTTCATTTCTTCCCATTCGGGATATTTCCCCGGATTTATTAAATGTGTACTGCCCGTTTCAATAAAGGCAACCATCGCTTCAATCTGCTTTTTCGAATTTCGTTTACGTTTAGCCATGTTTCATACACATGTAAACCTGAATTAAACCTAAGTAAACACTTACCTAACCAGACCTAACACAACCATCACATAACAAACCGCAAATTTGAGGTTAAGAAATAATATAGAAATATCCATGTCTATGAACAAATGATCTAGTGATTGCGATTTATCTGACGATCATTTACTCTAATGACTATATTTTGTACCAAATCTTCGTGTATTTTCGTAATTTTTAACATATGCTGTTAAAAAATATCTTATAACCGTCGTGTTAAATTTTAAGTTACGAAATAGACTTTTTGTGTTTACTTTTAACATTCCTGTTATAAGTTAATTTTTAACATGACGTTATTTTTAACAGAAGGAATTACAGAATAGGCCCCAATATCATCTTGTTCAAGTAAGATATTGTTTCGTCATCGCTTTTCCCATTTCAACCCTAGTTTTTTGAGAATTCTCCAAAACGAAGTTCATTTTATTAATAGGTAAATTATCATCAGCACGAATCGTCTATAAAAGTATAAGTTAAAGTTGCACAAACAGTAATACTTGAAATGTACGTCTAATAGTTTTGTACATGTTGGTAACTTGTTTCTCAAAAAGAAAGAATGGACATGCCTTCTAATTGCACTTTTTTGTGCTTCGTCCAATTTATCATATTTTGTTTGACATATTCATGTCTTTGGCGGTGAATGTACGCCTCCAGTTAACTTTATATCTCTGATGGTGTCAAATAGTGTATTTTTACTAATCCCAACTTCATTTGCTGCCTGATGAACAGCAGCTGTTTTAGACAGATTATTTTTGTGTTTAAGATAGACCTTATAAGTCATCAGCCTTTGGCCACTTCTTACATGCCTACCTCTTGCATATTTTGAAGAACCTGCGATACCAGCATTAACCATAATTACAGAATCACGTATTGACCTTTATCAAAATTATAAGATGTATAAACAAGAAAATTTAAGCAAAACAGTTCAAATAATACCTTCAATAAGTGATTATTATGATTTAGGAGTTCTAAGAAGAACTATTTTCTATAAAGACTTAATGAAAAAAAGAATTAATAAAAAAAATTAAAAATTAAATGAATAAAGAAAACACTCAAACAATATAATCGCAATAGAACAGACACAACGCGCACATAAGATAATTTTTCAGACACATCTGACATTTTTTCTGCTGACATATATGAAATTTTGAAAACATTGTTCTGTGTAAATGTGCATTAGATTTTAACTAGTCACAGGCGTTTATTTTAGACCCTATCTTTCATAACGCTCCTTTCTTATTTGGAATAAGGTATAGTATCAATAGAATTCATAGGGTTAATGGTGTTAAACATTTATATTAATATATTTATATATATATCTAATGTACATATGTATACAAGTTATTCTTACAACTGGTTTGTTGGAGCTTTTCGTTGTTCCTAAAATCTTACAATTCTGAAAACTTGTAAATTGTAATTACGGTCATCTGGTCTCATTGGCGAAGTTATTTACGCATTTCTACCATTCCCGGTTAATCGGAAGTTCACGTCAACTTTCTTAATTAAAATAGCATGGTATATTTTTTATTAGTTTTCGAGGTCGCTCATACAATTCTGCATCGAAACTTATTATGGTATCTTATACCCAAAATCAACTGTTTTTGAGTTATTTATTTTTTCAAAAATGGGGCAAACTGCAACGTTATGTTAAAAATTCTGTACTTCTGGAACCATGCAGGTAAATTCTTGATATTTAATATGGTACTAGCTGAAATACAGCGCAACAAACCCACGGCTTCAAAATTATGTCTATTTATACAGGGCCACAAAATTAACGTTCATTTCAACTAAGTGCTCATCGATGAAAGTCAATTTTTTTAAATGGACTATCCTATCTATTATTGCATTTCTGAATACACTTAATAATTCTTCTATCATTCTTTGTTTTGTTACACATATTAGCGTGCATTTTCTACAGTTTCCAAATTATAAGTGCTTTTCTGGTGAAAGTCCGAAAAATATGTCCTTTTCATGCATTTAAAATCTTAGTAACCCTTGAATATCAAAATGGCAAAATAACAAATGAAATATATTACAGAAAAGAAACCACATTTTAGATTTATTTTCAATTCATGGAGTATGTAGTAGAATGGTGAATAGTACATGTCGAGTATTTAATAACAGACATCCAAATTTATGCAAAGGGACCTAGAAACTAAGTTGAATATGATCAGATCAGGATAAAACATACTTAACTTAGTCCTTTTCAAAGCTTTTTTGTTTAGCATTCTTTTTTAGCTTCTTGTATTGATATTTTTAGGTCATTTGGCATAAATTTGGGTATCTGTCATCAAATACTCTACAAGTACTATTCACAATTTTACTACATTCTCCTGGACTTTCTTTTCCTTTTTTTGTGTGTGAAGAATAAATTATTATGTTCACACTAATCATTAATTAACGCTAAGTCGAGTAAAATGGCAAATGAAATGCATTACAGAAAAGAAACGATATTTTAGATTTATTTTCCATTCATAAAGAATGTAGTAGAATTGTGAATAGTACATGTAGAGCATTTGATAACAGATATCCAAATTTATGCAAAGTGACCTAAAAAAATATGAATTCAACTCAAACACGAAAATCAAACAAAAAAGCAAACTGTTTAACGACCTGCAACTGTGATGGCGTAGCCGTTATATTACAGCCCAAACAAATTAATCTTTAAAATTCGAAAACAAGTTTCTGTGGGTGAAGTGAAATTCTACCATAAAATAACAGCATAAAAAGTAACTAAATGAAGTATTTTATAACATTATTTTGTACTTCTAGAAATACATACGTAGTCAAATTCTTTTAACGCTTATGCGTCCAATACATTTGCGAAGTATGAACTAGTTTTCAAGGAAATTTAAGCGCTATCTCACGTTACATATTTTAGCATAAGACATGGAGTTCAAACTTGTAATAAAAATTAAGCATTAAAGCTCAATTTAAAATTACAAATTTAGTTTCTAAGTTGCAAGTGTTATTATACCAATAATAATTTTGTTCAAATTTGAAGTAGTTGTGGTAATTTCCAACGATAGCAATTTTTAATACCTCGTTTAACATTTATGTGACACACTTATACATTATGTCATAATTTATATTTCTCATGTAATACGTATGCTATAATCCTTTTTAAGGTCAATATACTGAAAGGAAAAAACTGGAACAAATACAAAAAAAGCAGTAATAGCTTGTGTGAAAATTTGAACTGGTAAGTTGGTGTTAAATACCGTTAGTGTTATTTTTGGAAGTACATATATAATAAGTGTCTTGCTTATTATCCTGCAAGGTTATCCCTATCTTGCACCATTGCACCATTTGAGTATTTTTTGTCAAATTAAGCACAAAAAAAACATAAATTGCAAAGAGCACGTTAGTTATAACGGATTCTGACACTGTGATATATAATAGCAGTATTTTCAGTTCAATTTCGCCAAATTGCTTTCTGTGCGAGCGTCAAACTTAGAAGCCGTTGTAATGCGTTAACGATAGCCATTAAAATATGATATAATGGCGTGACTTTAAAACTTTTGGAAAGTCGATTTAGTCAAGTCGCGAATCATCTGGCTCGCGTATAGGATCTTAAAATAGAAGCAGCAGGGCGCGTCCTCCTGTGCCCGATTACACAACCTTATTGTTTAAGTTAATAGGAATTTAATTAACTAAGATATTCGCTGATGTAAAAGGAAGGAAGGGATCGAGTTTCAAAACTTAATACACGCACCGCGAGTTGCCTTACCACTGAAAGTTCCCGCCGCGCCGGCTTCAGTACACGGATTCGAAACATTACCTGTGCATAAAGAAGAAAGTCAACTAGTGTGATAAAATTCATGTCTTCCTGTGGACTTGCTTTTATACTGATATTACCACTAACGACAACACTCCACGTAGATACATTTTAGATCTTTGGTCAGCCAACTGAAATAGTAGTAGACGGAAATTAGTAAAGTTACTTATTTAGAAGTTTGGAGTTCGACGATACTAATTACTGCTTAAAACTGTTTTAACATAGCATCTCCAGCAATTTCGGTATATGCTATAGAAAATTCGCGAAATTATTAGATTGGCTTAATTAATTTTATACTGAAATTTATACATATATATAGGCTATAATTGGGTGTTCCTTAGTACGACTGTTTAGTTTATGTTGATATTTTTCTACTTGCAAGTTTGGCACAATCAATGTGTATTTGTTTATAATTTATAACCTTTGCTGCTCAAGCGACACACAGAAGTCAGCGCACTATACGAGGAAGCGTTTTTATATTCGCGGAATGGGGGACAATGGGTGGAAATAAAAAATCCAAATTAGTTTTCTTTTTCAATATATTCACCTGCAATACATATGATACATTTTTCACATCTTTCAATTAATTTATTTATACCCTCATAAAAAAATGATTTCTCTTTATCTGCAAAATACGCCGGAACTGCCTCCTTGACTTCATCATCGGCAGTAAATTTTTTACCCCGCAGCTCTTTTCTCATTTTCGGAAACAGGTAATAATCACTCGGGGCCAGGTCTGCGCTGTAGGGTGGGTGATTCACAATTTCGAAGCCCACCTTATGCAGGGCAGCTAACGCAACGCGGCTCTTGTGGACGGGTGCGTTGTCGTGCAAAAGCAGCACACCTTTCGTCAATTTTCCCCGTCGTTTCTCTTTAATGGCTTCTTTTAGTCGCTCTAATATTGAAGCGTAATATTCTCCGGTTATAGAAACACTTTTATCTTTATAATCAATCAACAGTATTCTTTCCGAGTCCCAAAATACCGTTGCCATGAGTTTCCCAGCTCGGGTCGTCTTCAAGGGATTCCCTTCCTTGTTTCAATAAACTATGCCACTTGTACACCATGGTTTTTCCTGGACAAGAGTCGCCGTAAACCAATGACATCTCATTCATTATGGTCGCGACTGATTTTCCTTGCCTGGTAAGGAACTTTATAACGGCACGATATTCGATTTTTTCCATATTTCACTTTTCACTCCTGATTATGTTACTTGGTTGACGATAGCTCAAAGACTAACTGTCTAATAACAATGAAACTTCGTATTTATACTAATTTTAAATCGCTGCACAGGCCACGCCCCCAATGCGCCTAATCACCCCCCTACAACCCGCTCATTCCGCGAATATAAAAACGCTCCCTCGTATATGTTTAAAGAATTGTTATACATATAGTAGATTCCCTTAAATAAAATCATAATTATGTCTTTATTTTTTAATATGTCATTCTGGTGTTATGCTGTAAACATAGTTATTATACAGAGTGATTCTTGACGAGTGCCTATTAGACGTTATAGGAAAATTAGATTCAGAAATTAGATAGTTATATCACCATCCACTTCCGATTAACATGGTTTACTACATTCAGTAACTATTGCTACGAAAATTGACAATGATTACTTTATATCGTTTTAGATAATCCACGTTTCATATTTTTGCCGATAACGCATTTTTTTCTAATGTTGCCTGATTTAAGCAAGTTTGCGATTCCTTTAGGTAACAGTATGGCTACACGACTAACAGCATGTTTATACGAGTAGAAAAAACCCAAAAAATTCAAGATTTTTTTTTCTTAACGGAACATGCTTGTTGCTTGTTGAACGTGACGTGCACCAGAACTAAGTCTTATTGATTCTTTTATTTGGAGTTTTATAAAATCAAACTCTATAAACAACTGCTTACAATAAAAAATGTCATGAGTTAGTCTTGCCTTTCATACAAAAACAGTTTAGGCGAGAAACAACGAACTAGCAAGTACATATCTAAAGCGAGAAAGGTATATGTTTGAATACTTCTTATAAGTCGAAATAACTAAACAAGTGAAAGTAATTTGTTCTATAAAGATGTATCTTTCGGGTGTTGCCGTGGTCGTTGTAACAAACTTTCGACGTATCGCTGCTCATACTGTCAGCTTCTTAAGAAGTTCCTCAAGTTTGTTACAACTACCACGGCAACACCCCGAAGATATATCTTTATGGAACAGTGACCGGGAAAGCCTACATTCGAAATTGTTCTATCTCAGAAAATTATTTTATTCTTAAACTTCTACACGTTTCGACGGTTAGCTATTCTTAGCAAAATCTAAAAAATACATTTTTCATCTTTTGTAGCAGATTCCTTCATGTTTTTAATTAAACTAATATTAGGTTTGTGCTATTTATTTTAGTTGTACAATTAAAACAATATTGTCAATATTTAAACTATTATCACTATTTTACTTAAAACGGTTCGTCTAAATTATTCTTATGTATCACAGTACAGGATGTGCCATTGAAATTGATGAAGTTGGTAAGAAGTCCCACAAATCAGTTCTGGACCTGTTGTTCGCTGGCACATCTTACTAGCTTGTCAGCCAAAATTTCTACCGCTCCATTAACCTGCGGGCGGTTTAAAGTGCCCTCCGCGCAGGTCTGGATGGCAACTGTTTCGGCCTGGAAGATGGATGAGGAGCTCACCAAGGTGATGGCCTTGCTATCGGGTTCTCCATTCCTCCAAATCCCAATTCCCGTGGCGTTCGGCATTCTAGAAGTATACACAAACCAGTGGGACGATCTCCGCCTGGATTTACGAACGAAGACGTTTACGATCTCTTTGCTGGAGATGTCTACATTGTATCCCCACTGAAGCTGAAGATGGGTGAGATCTTCTCCGCTAGTGGTACCGTCTCTCCGATGTAGGTGAAGATGCTGGTGTGATCTCCCGTTTTATTGGAGAAACCACTGCACCCACTGCATTTTGCTCTATAAACCCCTAGGGCTGCTTCCGACCACAGCTCCGGTGATGTCTAAACAGGCAATTATCTGTACACTGCTAAGTGCGTCGATCGCATAACCCAAACTAGCTTTGTGGCACCAGATCAGCCATGCATAAGTTATAGAGGGCACTATAACTCTCGTGTACAGCCAATGTACCATCATAGGTTTCTGCTCTCACGTTTTACCAAACATTCTTCTACAGGCCCAAAAGGCCCTTGTGGCTTTATTCGTCACACATTCCAGGTGCGGTTTGTACGTCAGAGTGGCGTCAAAAATTACCTCTAGGTATTTGCCCTCAGTAGATACGAGTCTCTTAGAGCCGAAAATGATCGGGCACTGGAGTTTGGAGAGCCTTCTCTTCCGAGTGAATAGAACCATAGTCGTCTTTGTAGAGTTAGTTGTCTTTTGCACCATCTTTCCATGGGTCTGACTCGGATACCACGCCCCCGAACTTGCCACAGATTATAATGGTGATATCATCGGCATAGCTCATCGTCTGAAGATCAGAGAGCACGCCGTCCACCACTAGACACCCGTTATTAGTTCCTGTAGACCTTTTAAAAAATAAAAACGTCTTTGTTTTTTTTAGGAAAATATTTCTGATACTCTGATTTTATTATTTCCTTTCGGCAGTTCATGCACGAGTCTTGCAAATGAACCCTGTTAGGTGTATTTTAAGGTTATTCTCCAAATTATGTAAGAGCGCCAGTCAAGCATAGCGTAACAATTACACGTGCTATGCCAACAAAATTTAGGACCACATTTTACAATATCTTATTTTAATATATATATATATGTACAGAATTTCAAAAAATTACATGTGTGTATGTAAATAAGTATCCTGAGGCATGCATTAATTAAACCTTACAGTCTTTAAAAACTTACTATACTTTTAAATATACATTGCGCATTAGAGATTTAGTATTGTATTATATGCAGGTAATACTGTAGAACCGCCTTCTTCGTTTTGTATTGTCGTAACCCAATCTACGAAAGTACGTTCCGACCCATTGCTAGTTTGTTTCTTGTCTTAACTGCTCTTCTTCATTGTCTTTCCGATTTACCAGCGATTCTTTCTCGCGTGCGACGGCAATCACTTCTAGTGGACGTGCTCCGATTCCCGATGGCCCGGTTTAAATCTCGTTTCTTTTGGCCGATAATGAAATTCAATGATCATTTGAGGGATAAATCTTGTTGGTGAAGGGCGAATGCGGGCCTGCGGTGTGAGAATTGCGGATGAGATGGGCTGGTAGGGTGGTACCGGTGCCATTCTAGTTTAGAAAATTAAACCGTCAAGTTAGACGGAAACGACATTGCCGTTGGAAGAGGAAAAATGAATTGACGATTTTGGCGATTAACATCTCAAAGAGATTAATACCCTATCGTGGTGATAAGAAGTAGGAATTCTAATATGTGAAATTCTTATTTTGTGGTAGTTCTTCCAAATAATTTACATATAACTATTAGCTAGAATTTCTCTATACTTTGCTTGTACATAGCTGGAACTTTGAAGCAAGTCTGCGTATTATTAGAGTGCTGGTAAGTTGTTCTGTTATGCCATTCTAAGAGGTACATCGACATATGTATAAGTAGGATTCACTTCGGCAAGGAAGTAAGTATATTATATACACCTTACCCAGATTTGTTATTTGCGTAACATTATATACATATATAATATATCAGCGCCTATGGCAATGTAAAAAGCGATAAAAACGAAAAGGATGTAGTCTTTAACAAAATTGCTTATGCAAATATCTCGGCTTAATTTTCCGGAAATAGTTTGGTTTAAAAAATAAACTGTGTGTACCAACCATGAATTACAATCGTACATACATACATCAGGAAAAACATAATTTCGCAAGTTGCTTGTGCATATCTGCTATTACATCACTTTCACAATCAAACACCGTTAATATAGCCTAAGGAATGGATAAATAAACGGCTGTATCGCAGATATAGGATGATATATTGTAGTATGTACTTGCTTGCGGCACGGCATGGGAAACGCATTGCTTTTGACGATTCCCACAAAGAGTTTGGAGGATGTGCTATATTCGCAGTAATTGATGAGGTATTGTCAACTGCCAATATATTAGAACATTGAAAAGTTAGTTACTTAATAATTCCCATGTATAAAATGGTGATATAAAACAATGGCGACTGTATATCATTAAGCATGATTTAAAGGCGCGGTTTATATCTAGTATCTTATTTTGGTCTAACATAAATATCCTTTACTGCAGTTTCAACTGGTCGTTTCGTCGTATATTTGAAGAACGTAGATACATGTTGTTTGTCGGCTTTATAAGATCATTTTGGTAATATAGTGGGATGTACTTATGTACATACATAACTACACATTGTACCATATGAAATAGCTGTAACGTATATCCCGGCGACTATAACATAACAAATGCAATGGGAAGATTAAGGTCTATGTATGTTGTAATTTTTACGATGTATGTATATCGAATATTTTATTATGCTAGTGGGCCAATATGATTTATATGAGAATTATGATTCCAATTTCTTATTTTTAGGACATGTGTTTATCTATTTTATATATTTATTTACGTTTTCATTAAATTTTCGTTACTATTTAATGGTAACACAATATTCTGAGTATAGTCCATCTTTTTCAATAATAAAATTTGTTCCAATTACATTGATACCGTAGTTGGCTAGTTAAATTGCAATTATTGCAATTGCAATTTAAACACAACTTACACACACTAAACTACACCGCAAGAGTTGCAGTGATAGCCAGCCAAGTAATACAGCTTACGGAGTCACTGCAACTAAGCACCCACCACACATTAAAAAAAAAATTACTAACTAATTGGAGATATTTATAATGTGTACGGCTCAGAGCAAATGCACTACGTGTTTGGGGTCCTGCGTGAGAGGTACGTCGAAGAAAAGAGCCTGTTACTTGCGCCAACTGTTGCATTGAACATTGGGCTACTACCATGCAGTATTGCCGCCCTAGCACTACTTTGTTAAAGATTAAAATGTCGGCGACTTGAATATAGATCTACTTTTTGCTCTGAATGTTTTCTAGGTCACTGCAGCTAATGCAAATTAGACAATTTATAGGTATATTTACGTTAGTCACGTCACTCACATATAAAAATAACATCTTTCCATTTAAGTAAGACCTGGTCAAATGTATTTATGTATATATAACTATATAAACGAGATACGACAAAGTATCACCTTGAAGCTATTGTCAAAGACCAACATATACGGGTAGGGAAATAAGTGATGGACTCATAGGTCGAAAGCACCGTGCGTTGAAACGAACATAGTTGCCAGTGAAAATGTATGTATCGTGCACGGGAGGCGCGGCAAGTGCTGATTGGTAATATTCTATTATCATCTATTTTTATTTCTACCCTATATACAGGGTGTTTCCTAACGACGGTACGTAACTTGAGAGGGTGATCCGTTAGGTCGTTTTAAGAGAAAAAGTTCCTATGAACATATGTCCAGAGTTGCTTCGTTTCTGAGATACAGGGCTTTCAAGAGAAAAATAAAGAAACATTTTTGGTGTTTTATTTTTTTTAGCAATACCTTCCTAGCTAGGAATGTAAAAATAACAATTTCTACCTTACAGTATATGAGCAAAATGACCACCTTCCGATAAAATACACGACTGCAATCGATTTGTCATTGATTTTCTGGCACGTTCAAAAATACCTGGAGTATTCCTTATGACATTGCAATTGTCAATTATCCGATTCCTCAAGTCATTCACATCTATTACAGGAGTTTTGTAAACAAGAGCCTTCAGATGACCCCATAAATAGAAATCTATAGGATTCATATCAGGACTGCGAGCTGGCCAATTTTGAGATCCTGCGCGGCCAATCCAGCGATTAGGGTAGGCAATGTCGAGATGCTGACGAGCAACAACACTAAAATGAGCTGGAGCCCCGTCGTGCATAAACCACATGGAGGCTCTTACAAGTAGGTGTACTTCGTCTAATAAAATGGGTAAATGATGTCGCAAAAAGTATGTGTAGGTTTCACCTGTTAATCTTGCTGGTAAAAAAAATGGGTCAATTAAATAGTCACCAATAAATCCTGCCCAAACGTTCAGCGAAAATTGTTGCTGAAAATGACTTTCTCTAATAACGTGGGGATTTTCGTCGGCCTAAAAATGGTCATTGTGAAAGTTCACAATAGCATCTCGTGAAAAATTTGCCTCGTCCGTAAATAAAATATTTCGTAAAAAATTATTATTGTGCGCCATCATATGCATAAACCACCTGCAAAACATTAATCTTGGGCGAAAATCCTGAGGCAGTAGAGCTTGAACCCGCTGTATGTGATATGGATAAAGGACACACCACTGCAGTTGGTGCTGTTAAGTCCCTATCTGTCAAATTCGCAAACTCTTTGACAGACTACAAAAACCATTCCACTTCTGAGCCAAGTATTCGTCAGTTAACATAGATACTTTCTGGCTCTATCGAGTAATAGACTTCGCAATTGAAACTGAATAAAATCTTTACTTCTAATTCTTCTCCACCCCTGGTTTTCAATACGGCCAACAAAGACTTAAGTTTGAACGATTCCAATTTAATCACGCCTTCTCAATTCTGAAAACTGCCTCTGGCCAACAGATTTAAACTCTCTCGTTGGTTGTAGTGGCGGTGTAGCTATCGGTGTCAAGTGCCACATCCCCACATCGCTGTACCACGCTTATCCAGTTCACAATTCGTAGATCATAATCTACGAATTCGTAAAGGACCTATATCATACAAACTTCTTCCGTTTATGCCTGACCTGATCGGGGCTGCCTGATGGATGACTACAGTGGCATGTTGTTTAATGGTGGTCTAGCGATTATCTGTGGTAATTTACAAGCAAAACTCCGTTTTGGGAGTAGTAGGCTGTTGGGTTTTGTTTTGCCTAACTTTATTTATATCCACTCACCCAATAACCCAATATTTATTTTGTCACGGTGTACCGTAAAACCTCAGTTATTTCTAAGAATATACCGTATTATATTTCGAGAGCGTGTCTGACTTCTCCTCCCTCTTTGGCAACGAACCACCTTCCAATTGTTCAAGTGGACCGGAGAAGATTTGCCGAACGAGCCCGTTTTCATGTTGGTGAATTCTCGGGTGTGTTCCAGGGCGGCTTCTGTACAGAGAGTAGCAATCTGTTTCTTAAACACCATATCGTCATTGATTAACATACTAACCCAGCTACAAAATTCCTGTTTCCAATAGATGTCCTAGACTATCTGAAGCCCTTTATTCGGGTCACATAGAGGACTTCAAAAATGTGTTGGCGCACACTACACGCATACTTCAAAATGCGTGTCAGCCATCTCCTGACCAAGCTGCGCGCTGAAATTACTCCATGGCCTGAACGGACTGGTCTACGATGATGTTTATGCGGGAAACCATGACAAGTACTCCGATTTTGAGAATGACGTAGATTAAATTTAAGAGTACCATGATGGCGTCCAGCATAATAAAATTACCCTCCCCTCTCTCCCGCTCTACGACGATCCACGAGGTCGAAGATATCAGTTCGAAAAAGCTCGAAGCTCTAGCGGTGTTTCTAACATAACTCTTTTTAACTTCTTGATATTATTAACTCCATCCTTGCAATTGGAAAAAAAGTGGATATTGTCATCATCCCAAGGACATAATTTTAGACCCATGAACCTAATCTCTATACTGGCAAAAACGGCAAATGTCTACCCAGCAGGTTGCGCAAACTACGTTCTTTAGAGGCAAGTGCTACAAAACGAATAATTTAGATTCACACTGAAGCTATTCGAAACTCTCTCAAGAGTCGAGAGACGCTGGATCCTGACAGTAAAAATAGCACAGTAATGCCGGTAAGTATTGACGAAGACACGAAAGTGTAATATGTTTGGAAACTGTACTTTCAACTGCATCGGTTTAAAACCTATCTAATCTTTTTGTTTGTTTAGAGGTAATATCAACACAAATATATTCGTAAGCCGGATACTTCAGCTTATTCATTTGAAGTATGCGGAACGATAACGTGGTGGGAATAGGAGCATACAATATAGAACAACAGACCTACTAAATTTAAAATATTACTGCAGTTAGAATTCCACAGATTTTCATTTATAAAAAATCGGATTGACATCAATGTAAGAAATATGTAACATTGAAAAAAGTTTGGCCGATAGCCAAGGTTATACATATTCAATGGTCTAGTAATTTATAAAGCTCAGAATAGATTTGATATTTCTTACGAAATGATGATCTTTTCACCGTGCCTGTAATGGAATAATAGAATTGCTAATAGTAATTTTGTCTGTGTGATTGATGTGATCGAAACCTATTTTTCTCCGAATGATATATGTTAGATTGTTTCAAATTACACTGCCACATGTATTGAACGATGTAAAATAGAGTAATATTGACATGATTATATGACAATGGATAATGTTTTGAATAAATTAATTAAAAATCTTCTCAAGCTTATTGAATGATAAGTTTCGCAATAGTTGTGCAATTGTGTTTTTTATTTGTTTTCAGTAGTGTCACCTACATAAGTAAACGCCAATTTAGCCATAGATTCTTATAATCCATTTTAGGAGGTTAACTTTTGGTTTGAGTTGAAAGCTTTCATGTAATTTGTAATGTTAGAATATATGTTTCGTTTTATTCCTGTGTTTCTAATTCTTTTTTGTATCTTTAAATATTTAGACAGCAAAGTTTTAATTTAGTAAGTAGTAATTCGGTGCGTTCCCAATTCCAAAACGTTAACTAATTGCAAATATATTCCAATTTTGACAGTTCATGTTGGAATGTCTTTAACTACTGCAGCAACTTTTCTCGTTTGCGCCTGCACGGATTTTACAGCCTAAAAAGCCCAATTTTTTCGAATACTTAAATTCCCTAACGTTTCAAAGATTTTGGTGAACATGTGTCGCTGTACCACCTTGTACTGTGCCTATCTTTAATTATTCCAACGTTGCATTTACTACTACTACCGCTGCTGCGTCAATGAAACTTAGTCACCATTCGTTTACCTGTTGACCACGACTTTCGGATCGGCTATTCTTTAAAAATCCAAAGCTTCAAAGAGCTGAAGCTTAGTCTTCCCTTTCGCTGGAATACCATAATAGTATAAACAAAGGTCATCACCAGTTACAATAGACTTCACTTTCTGAGATTGTTGGAATTAGAAAGTGACAAATTGTTTTACTATACTTTATTTTAGTTTATGTGAAATCCATCTAGTTTTTTAAATCGTTATAAATGACAAAGTTATAGGTACTTGATAATAGTCTTTTGTTGTGTAAATTCTAATAGGACTGGATAATGAACCAGGAGAACGCTTTTATAATAATGTGATGGTCAATAGACACAACAACCACTACTGGTTCGTGAAAAATCCTCATTAGGTATGCCAGGCACATTTTCAGACCAAATTAGGCATTAATATTAGATCTGGCTTATTTGATCGCTGTTGATTTAGAGCTTTCTTTTATGAATGAGAAAGGTATAAGGAATTTTCAAGAGGCACTCTACCTGTTCTTATCAAAGGCATTTTTTGACTCAAAAAGGTAAATGTGGTTAGAACGTAACAGTATTCCTCTCCATAATGCAAACATATGTAGTTTCTCAATAGTTAAACACCCGATTTCATCGGAACTTGATTGGAAATATAGTACCAATTGGATGGCCTACAGAATTGTCAGATTTGTTACGGTTACATTTTTTCTATCGGGATTTGTAAAAGAGTTTGTTGATGTTGAAAGACCTGTTAAAGTTTTACATTTACATGGCATAGTCTAGAATTTGAAAATATCCTTTGATTGTTTCTGTTTACACCACAAACTATCAAAAGAAAGTGAATAACAGAGCTTTTTGATAAGTATAAAACATTATCTTATGGATCATACTAGTCCCAAAATATTACACGAAAACAAATGATTACAAACAAATCAAAGGTTACCCACATTCGGGCAGGACCTGTTTTTAATAACATGGGTTTAACTGATAACTTTTGTCACTATTAGTTTCCGAGTAAATACGTGGAAAACTGGATGTAAAACATCCTAGGTATATACATACATATAATTTTTCGATTATATCATATGGTACCTCAATTTCAATCGCCTTCTAAACTAAATCATAGGATTTAAATTGCGAGTGTGACAAAATTGATGCTTCTGGTTGTATGCTGTCATATTCTCTCTAAATATAAAAATTATAATTTATTAGATGTTTTGTAAATTATTTAATTACAAGTTATACGATTTGGATTAGTATATTAGCTGCAAAACCTGTTTACAAACATTTCAAAATTTAAATAAGGTAGGTAAACTAATTTAGTTATTGAGTTGTTTCTTGTATTTTATGTAATTTATGCGAGGCTTTTTTCGGCAAGGATAGATATCTCAGCACAATAAAAGACATTTACATCTTAATACATTATATTTAGTATGTTATGTAATAAAGAAATTGCGGCATTTTGGCCTATTGTATCATCTATTGCGGTTGTTAGTTATTTTTAATAAAATTAAATTGCAGTAAGCTACTAGCGTCCCCTAAGTAATATTGTTGTCATAGCAAAAATATGTGCAATGTATAAAATAAATGCAATATCGGCGTATACCTTCCCTTGGGCAAAATTATATATAATCTTTGATGACACGAAAATAAACGTTTCCAGTAATTGACTGAACGTGACGTTGGTGTTTCATAAATATTTACTCATAATTTGTTTTCCTGAGGGCATGTCGCAGGTCTTGATATATCTCGAACGTCAATCACTCTAACAAATGCGCATAAAAGAAAAGGAAAGGAGAAGAAATAGGATTATGAAGGGTATTCGAAACCGTTTAGGAGTCAATGGTCGCCAATTTGAATATAACGCCTTGTTAAATATTTATGAGGTTCGTTGAATTTTGTTATTATCTAACTTCGTCCTGCAGAAGATTTCGTTCGAGAAATTATTAGGTGAAGCGTTTAGGTTTTCTACGCATTATTCGATTTAACTTGCATTTGAATCAGGCAGTAAGGGAATATATTTACGAAGACGATTCTAGTGCAAATATAAGGAAATATATAATCAAGGCGAGTCCTTCATTCATTACAACTGTCATTATTATTTTGCGTATTTATAAGCTGCATCTGATACACTTTCTCTTTTTTTATTAAATATACGAGTAGTTTTCTAATTTATGTGATCGAGTATATATTCAATATTATTATCTAAAATAGTTACATTGAAATAGTTGTTTTACTGCAGTACGAGCTAAAACCCACATGCCAACGTACAAGATACCCGAATTCACCCAAGAAAGCGATTAGCGATAGCGCTTAATCGTGAAACGATGATAATGATCTTTTTTAAAATGTAAAGAATTTCTAAATAATAAATTATATTTCAACTCAAATATTTTCAAATTAAATTTTTATCCCAAATAGTAATTTTGAATTGTAATTAAATAACAAAATAAATAAATTGCAAATGCCACGATAATTCGTAGTAGTCAATTCGAATAATAAAACATATGTTATGTAAATGGACAGAAAGTCACATAACACTACGTAAACTACATATTTCAGCAATTCATAAGCTCAAGGGTGACATTAGACACTTAACGCCCAGGCCCAGACCCAGGCAATTACATAGATTATGATAATATGCATTCTCTTTAATTTGGTATATTGCCTTTCAGCGTTAGATAGGTACATACTTGAATAAAACTCACCTTAGTATTTACTAAAGTTGTCTCATTAAGAGCGCAAGATTAAGTCTAACAAAACGCATAATGCATTAAAAAAGTGTAGAAATTTGTATTTCGGTATAAAGTGCACAGTCAAGTGTGGAAGTATGGATATAACAAATGTCTCCCGCGACTACGCTGTTACACTCTTCCTATTTTCATGAAATTTTCAATGACTTTTGCGCATAATTATGGTTCTATTTCACAAACACAAGATTTTATAAAACTCAAGGAAAGTAACTGCACGGGGTTAAATTCAGCGAGCGGAAAGATCAATTCTGATTGGTATTTTGGATTGCATGAGCAAATACGTTCCAAGAAATTTGCTGCGTCGCAAATCCATTGTTTCGTGCGCTCTGCGGCATCAGGATGCGTTGTCCTCTTAAAACCATATTTCTTCGAGAACCCTTCCGCCCAATAGTCGCCACAGAAACTTTGTCAACATGTTGCGATAGTCTGCATCATTTACTGTTATCGCCTATATAGCACAATTTTCGAAAAAGTACGTTCCTATTATTCCGCCAGCACAGAATCCTCACAGTGACTGCATGCCTTTTATGCATTCATTGGGATTCTTCTTTCTCCAAATCGAACAGTTTTGAGTGTTCACGTATCTATTAAGTTGAAAATACATCTGATGATTAACTTTGAAAAATTCTCGTCCACTATTTCGGTTTCTAAGAACCAATTAAGAAATTCTTGACGCTGCCGATGGTTTAATGCATTGAACTCTTTTAACAGATGCATATTGTAAGCACACGTAGATGTAGTTCAATTGTTGAGAATAACGGCAGATCGATGTTTCTCTATGTGAATGGTCTCGATCGATCGGTACGATAACGCACGGCTATTTTTCTACTTACAGTCGACCCGGTTACATTTCAATCGATGTGTGATTATTGATTAGATCTATGCATCTTTTATGTGTGACTTGATTTTTTTTTCTTAAAGAATTAGTTTTTATTGAACTTGTACGATACAGTGAATTTGTAGTTCCGTTTTACAAATTCGTGCTATATTAGCTGTATTTGCGCTATAAACATACTAACTTTGCGAAATTGGACAATGGGACCTTTTGTTATACAGAGGCAAGAGAAGGTAAAAAATATTACGATTACTGGACATAAGCAAAGCATACGTAATCAACTTTTGTGAAAGACCGAGCAGTTAATATCAACTCTGACTTCGAGATCGCTGCAAGGGGACATTATATAGAAAGTTCAGAAGCTCGGAAACTTTTAACGTTAAATTCTACTTTAAAAGGCAATCGGCCTCTCTGATTCAGAGAAGGTAAAGAATTCTGAGTTCTCCTCTACTTTCTGTTACCCTAGAATCAGACCTTCCCAGTTTCTATTTACTCGGAGAAACTTCGCCGTTAAAAAGTGTCAATAATTTTATTTGGCAAATTGGAATTTTACGACAATTATAGCCCTTAAAAAATTTAAGTTGTAAATAAAGGCAAATTGAAATTGTATAAGTTCGTGTTTTACGTTCTTATTTTTCGTTCTATTCTCTCATAATTGTTTTTATTCAATTGTTATCTGAGAATTTAGAGCTGAAACTGTAGTTACTTATCTTTCAATTGCTGAAGTATTTCCATTTGTAGGTCAATGAAACAGTAAATTAATTAAATACCAATTTATTCCACAACATATAAAACTATGTTTTCGTTACTAAGACTTCTTCAGTGGAAGAAATTAACATTTAATATGTGTCAAAATACTAATAAGCTAATAATATGAATGGTCAGGCCTATCAACAAAATTATCTAAGAAACAAAGAAATTATTGATATAATCGGCTCAAGAGACTAGAACTATCTTGTTGATTGGTGACCTTCCAACAGGGAACCTTAGTTTTGATATACCTACACATCAGTACAAATTAAGGAAACTTTCATAGAAATGAACTGCCTTTATTAGACATAATATAATAAAAATACTTTCTTTAGTAGTTTCAATGAAGGTTTTAATTGTGGTCAAGGATATACTTGAAAATTATTCTTGGAAATAAAGAAAATGGGGAGACTTCATTTATTTTTCTATACCTCTGATATATAATTTATGAACTGCCTTTATTAGACATAATATAATAAAAATACTTTCTTTAGTAGTTTCAATGAAGGTTTTAATTGTGGTCAAGGATATACTTGAAAATTATTCTTGGAAATAAAGAAAATGGGGAGACTTCATTTATTTTTCTATACCTCTGATATATAATTTTATTTGATTTCACTATAATGGAATTATTTCCTAAAGATTAAAAGTATAAGCAATATTGGTACGAAAAAAAACCAATCTGTTAGAAAGATTCGTGATTATAGGAATGAAGGAACAGCGAAGACTATACCTCATTCACTGATTTGATTACAGAGGGGTTATTATTTGAGATGTTATTGTTCTCTCATAAGGGTATATAATTTATTAAATAAAATGACAGAAATCATTTTGGAATTACTGGTTATCATCATCGTTACAGCTTTGACTTATATGATATTATTACGTCGCCATATTTCGGAATAGATATCACTACAACATAACCTTCAAAATTTATTTACGACTGCTGAAAGTATAGAAATAAAACGTAGGAACTAATAAGATACGTCTTCCGTCTTCGGACGGTTGGTGATATGAGTTTTTCCAGGTAATATCCGAAATCAACTCTTGTGTATGCATATTTAAGCTGACCTTCTTTCCTAGACTAGGACAGTGCAAGTACAAGAAATATAGATAAGGTAAAACATTTAATATAACGCTATATAAGAAGGTATTTTACGACGTCCGTATATCATACCGGAAGCAAATGTTTCATTCTTTAATGGGGCTCACGTGTGCAGTATGTTATTTGATAAGTCCAAATGGTGGGTAACTCCGATTCTTGCAACATTGCCGGCTCTTTCTACGGTTGAAACGGTATAAGGGTTTGGCCGTTGCTGGCAGTCTATCATTAGGAACGAGCGGGCGTCGACAGTCCAATGTTCGACCAACGCCGTTCGACTGCATCCATATATTACACTTGTTACCACTCTATTTCAGATATACACTATCTATCCTCTCTTTCTTTCTCCTCGAATCTGTCTCTCTCTTTAGTTATATCGCGTGGAGTACCTCTATGGTCGACGAGAATTTCGCAACTTGAAACTAGTACAATGATACCGGAAAGTTTCACAACAAATGTATCAATAAGCTATAAACTAAAATTACAAATATACTTCAGGGTTTAAAAACAGATTACATTTTAGAATTATATATTTAATCCTACTACTATATTCAAAACAAAATTATTGGTGCTTACCTAAAAACGCTGTATATTGCATAAAACTTTGAAACGATAATATAACTATACTCTGCGTTAGGTAAAACTATATGTCTACTGGGTTTAAGAATCACATCACTATCAAATTGCAATCAGTTATACGTGTGTATGTTGAGGGTGGTTATTTCATTATTGATTGTACAACATTGATTTATTGATGTGGCTGTTCCCTAACAAATGTAGAACATTATAAAGTAATTTTATTCCTCCAAAATATATACGTACCTTTTATGTGTGTACTTCTTTAAATTGTCTAGGTTATTAATTCATATCACTCAAAATTAAGGATCTAAACCATTTTAGTGTATGAATCGCAAGTCCAAAATTACCTGCTTATATGGAGTACCCTTAATAAGCAAATAAGAGAGTGAATAGGTGTAAGCAGCTTCAATTTTCTCTCATTTCTTATGCACACTGCCGATATACCTACATGAAGTGTTCAAAATATTATTGTATAGAAACTTGTAGGCAGTAAGAAATTAATCAATCTATTGTATCTATTGTAATATATTGTACCTATATATATTCGATAAAAGCATTTGATAGTCTCTTAGAAACATGTTCGGATTAGTAATTAATAGCATTTGCAATGCGCCTTACTGTAATAATATCACATTACGTACTTCCACTAATAATTGCGAAACTTTCTAGTCGACTACCGCTCGATTAACTACTATTTTCGGACCTTAGTAGTCCACTGTACACGAAGAAAGAGAGGTCCGAACAATAATTCAACTTACGCGGGACGTCATTAATGCTTTCGAACGTCGAAGATTCTTACTCGGCAATAAATTTCCCAAGAACATTAAACGCCACTTTTAATGTACGTTCGCTTCATTGAGTCTTGTTTTGTCACACTGTGTGTGTGTGTATGTTGTTCATTTGAACATGTTCGTATTTATTGACGGCGTTAATGTCGCCTGCAGCTCGGTTTAATAAGCGCTTTATTGCTCGTTCTCTAATTTTAGTAGGAGCTTAACATACATTTATTAACTATTTGCATAACCGCGAGTACGCTTTGAATGTAGTCGACGGGTCACCAGAGACGGCCTTATATACATATAATTACAATCTTATCTACTGGTAGATTTTACTTTATACAGTAGGTGTTCACTAACCGTGCTTAACGCAAAGCGATAAATCATATAGCTGGTTGAATTTCACGATCAGTGAATAATTTGGAAATATTTTGTTGTACCTTTCCTCTTCGAAAACATTAGTTCATTTTTCTTGTGATATAAAATATCTATTTTCTAGATAGCTCAATTAAATCAGCATAACACCTGTAAATTATAATAACTCTAAATTAATACTGATTTCTAATGTCCATAGACTAACAATATCTAAATCAATATAATTTCTGTGCACACATATGGGTCATTCAAAATAAACACTTTTCCGGGAAAAAATAAAATCACAGATTCCATTTTTTCTGAAACATTGGGAATATGTTCTGTTATGTCCAAAATAAAGAAAATATGCTTCCTTTTTTCAGTATTGCTCACAAAACGGTTTCTAAAAGTTTTTACAAAACCTTGTTGATTTAAAATATATTCACAAGGTATCACAAGAAATATAAGTTTCAATATTATGTTTTAGTTATTTTACGACGAAATAATAATTTAAAAAAAAAGAGAATAGACATTGTTCATTTTGTTACTACTCTGTTGAATATGAAGATGAAGAAACAATGGAAATCGAAATATTTCTATATTTTATGGTAGCTGGCACATAGACAATCAGTACAAATGATAGACCCTTGAAATCCAAATTAGTATGCAGTCGTGTCGTGTATAAATATGCCACAATCGCTGAGCTTGCTTAACCATCCAATTGAGAATACAGTTTTTCTTATAATTTAAATTAAATGTAAAACCACCTGCGCACGTTACTGACATGTGTATAGAATTTATCATGTCTACAAATGATGCTTCTAACAACGGTAGATGTGTAATCGCTTGCTTCTGATGTCATGAACGTACTCTCGTTGACAGTGTCAAAAGCATATAATATCAGCTGAACAAGATTATAAAATAAACAAATACGAGTATTTTTTTTCTAAACTGCTATTTTAACGAGTTGCTTATAGAATAGACCATACACTGCGTTGTAATTCCAACTGTAGCAAGAACTATTATGATATAGAACCTATATCAGCGCTTCACTACATGAAAGAGTCAAACAGATCTGCGAATCTGTGTTATCGTACCCTTATGCCAGTATCTAAATCATATTTGCTTCTTAAGAAATAACTATTCTTCTTTTTCAGAAACATTACACACTACATTTATAAACAACTAAATTTATAAATTCACACATAAGCATATGCTCTTGACTACTAAAAGTTTGTTAAGTGTAAAGTTGGCGTTCCTGGCGAAAAAGTAACAATCACATACATATGTGATAACAGGTTGTTGTGACCTTTTTGCGAGTAGCTTGTGAGATACAGAAGAGAAATGTTGCATCTCTGTAGTCGTATACTATTGGCAGCAAGGACAAGGGCGAAGGGTCTCCGAAGTTACTAGAATTGTTCGATTGCTTTTAATGGGTTATTTAATTGATATCTTGTAACATTTCAATACATCACACAGCGTACATAAACAAGCCAATTACACCAATTTATGACAAAATCCAAATACAGTTTGGGAAATTTGGGTAAAGAAAATCCTTGGAATTATTTCAAGTTACAACTTTTGAACAACAGTGTATATGCACATGTTGGACAGACGTTTAGAATTGTATAAAAGTTGTTATAAACAATTACGACTCAATATACTGACTTAACTATGAATGATACACGGCCACATATAAACACTCCGCTATTATTCATTATCATTAGTTACTTTCCACGCCGTCCAGAGCCTATCGAAATTCAAAGACAATTTAAATGAGTAGTCTACGCTCACCGGTGGAGCTTAAGAAAATAACGTCTATTGAAACTTTAGTAAATTTCAACTATACTCAAATTCAATGAAAATTGAAAAGCAAATTGGAGTTCAAGATAGCTCCATTTAAAATAGTAAAGTTGGTGTCTACTTCCAGTACAACCGGAAGTCCGCCATTACTGACACTAATTAGAATGTGTAGAATATGATTTAAAGCAACATTTATTTGAAATATTCTACAATAAATCGGCTCTGGATCGTTTCATCTTAGACTGGACACCCGGTCCATACCATAACTCACTTGTTGGTTGTTAGTATCTTTGTACAAACGTATAAATTTGGTAAAGTATTTAATTATAGTAGTCATTTCGAGACAACATAACCAGGAATTAATTACAGACCGTATCACTTTTCTTGTATTTTTTTCTTAGAGATTCATGTTCATTCGAATTGCTTTCTGTAATAAAACTATATAAATAGAAATTTCTTTTCTAATAGAAGTAACCAAATCCGGTGATTTCGTATAATATGGTATTACTTTACAACAATAATTGCTATTCTTGTACCTATACATGTGATGTTTAGAAATCTCTTCATGTCTATATGCGTCATCGTAAACATCATAAAACCACTATTATTTCAAAATCGCTTGAATTAAAGCGAATGAACTCAGTTATTAACAGAACATGGCCATTGATATTCCGCTACCCTGATGCAATTATGGAAACGTGCCAGAAGAATTCTTCTCTTCTAAAACAACCATAAGATGTATCGAGAATTGCAGCTATTTCAATATTATTTTACTTTTTTGAAGTACTTGAACATATGATTGCTGTTGAATATTATACTGGCTGGATTAGATACTTTCTCCGTCCGCGCTTACATGTGCATAGTGGATGCGTTGCTGATTTCATAGCTAGATTTAGTTAGTGCTAACATGTATAAACATTGTTCTACGTGCATCGCAATCGCATACATTTTAGGATTTCCTTTGCGTGGAGTTGCTTACCTCTTCTTCGCCACATCCGTTAAGCGATCTGCTCTTTATGGATCTTAGAACTTTCGGAGGAGCTTCGCAAATGTGACTTTTACCGTTGTATATACTAGATACTATAGATAACATTTCATACCCCCATCTATTCGCAAATAGTCGATCTATCACAATAATACAATATTTTTATTTGTAGTTTCTTCCTTAGGAAATGCTAGGTATTAAAAAATTGTTCTTCTTTCGTTTTACTTTAACAAAACATGCGATACTATATCTGGACATAATAGTGCATTTTGTAAATTGCAGTAAATAATCATGTTGTTTAATACACGAACTTCAACAAAAATTTAGCAATAGCAGCTGAAGCAAGAGCAATGTTTTTCCCCAACCCTTATCCGGGTTAATTTGTTGACTGTTGAAGTATTTGAATAAAATCACGTTCTGATTAAACAGTCTTTATTTCATCATTTATTTAAATTTGTTTAAGATTTTATTTTGGTAGTAGGATTTTCTTCTTTTTAAATGTTTCACATCGACTTGTTTAATTCGACGCTCTCTCCCTTTTTATGGAGATTCAGATAGTACCCAAAAAAATTAAAAAACCTTTTAAATATCTTTAAAATCCTATTGCTACAATATCCCTTGTTACAATTTATTTAATTCTGTAATATCATGTGTATCTGTTTGTAACGATTCTTCTGATAAAGTTTTTTTGAGTTTACTTACATGTTATTAACAGGTTCTAGAAAATAAATGCAACCAAATAAATTTAAAAGCATTGCTTTGCAGTAAAATTCCTTAAACCTTCTTTCAATCCTCAACAAGTTGTCCAAAATTTTAAGTATTACCGAATATCAAATGCGACCTTTCCAATATATTTACAGTACACCTGAGATATTCATTTTCCTTTGGCATGTTATTATTCAAACCTAAATTTAATAAGTTTGTCAAGCTTAAATCCGTATTCTGTCTTTTATAATAAGGGGATCTCAATGTTGCTCAACCAGTTTGAAACAGCTTCTACACATACTGCAACATCATTATCCTTATGTATTTATTAAAGGAGTAGTACACGACGGTGAAATTATTTGACGCAGCAGCAATAAGGCGTCTAGAGGTAGATTCGCGTATTTTCCGAAATTTGGAGAAAATTTAATTAAGACGCGTGACGATATAACCTTTACAATAATCTCGAATGTATCCGAGGGAAAATTGAATAAGACGTGGAATTTAATTTTAATTGTTTTATTCCGGTGGAGAGAGAATGAGTCGTTGGGAAAAGAGGAAAATGGTACAAATAATTAATCTGTGAAGTTTAATAAGTCCTTAATAATGAAGGTAATTTTCGAACATATTAGCGAGCATAGAAAAAGGAACAACAAAAGGAAATAATTAATTTGTTTAATTAATCTAATAGGTCGTGATATTAAAAAGAAAGGACATTCGAGAAATTGATTTTAATCCTGTATTAAAAACACCGCAGCTCTTGCTAAAGCTTTTTACAATCTACCTATCTACTTATCAGAAATACACTGTAAGGTTTTTTATTCTATGATTGTGAAAAATTAGTATGACAAGTCCTAATAATTTTCAAGGGCGGGATAACTTTAAATTTTGGATGGATTTTGCTATTATTTTATTTACCTATATAATATTATAACCGGAAGTGTATTGCTAATATTTTCGATAGCAACGTTTCGTGATTAACACACAGATCTTACTAAAATCATGAAACGGTTCTCTAATTTCTGTCCATACACCAGATCTGTAATGGCACATCTTGCTTCGATAAAGTCATGTTGATATTAAACAAATCAAATTTCTCTTATCATTATAAATTGTGGGTGGTGTTGCAATAAATTCTTGGGACTCTATTTGAACCTCTTCTGCCTAACGTTAATATGTTGATCGAAATATTAAAACTGGTGAATGCAAACTATTCATCTCATCGATCGTTAATTTATTTTATGGAATAATGCAGCGGCGTGTAAGATAAATTACCTGGAAATTGCAGCAACCCGTACTAGAAAATTTTATATACTTCTTTTTATAATTATAAACATGTTTAACATACAAGCAAATATTAGTGAACATGAATAGTACCCCGTTGTGGTGATGATAGCACAAACTTTGAGGTTTTTCAATAAATATTTTCCGCGTCTGTTATGAAAGAAGTTATATTTCAAGCGAAAACGTATTAAGATTGCTTGGATTTACATTGTCAAATATATAATAAACTGCGAAACGTTTGGTTGAAAAGTGTAAGTTGTGAAAGCGCTGATTTGTCTAACTTGATAGCTAAATTCCTCATTTGTTTATTTGTCTTTGGAAGTACTTCCTTTCATTTATTGCGACATGCCAGTAGTAGCTATTTATAAAATATATTAATTTCATCTATTGCGCACTTTTTCAGAAAAAAGAATATAAGCATAACAATAAGGATGTAGGTACTTATTTTTACCACACTGAAGGTTGTATGATCATATATCATCAAGTCAAATATTATGGAAAATTTATGTAATCCAATACTTAAATCTTTATTTTAAATTCTAGCATAAATAGAAGTGATACATATTTATGATTTTTATTAGATTTATTTTTACTTGCATATACTGTGCCGCAGAAATAAACGCTACTATAAATTTTGAACATTTTAGTTACAAAAACTCTTTTTACAAATTAGAAATGTACTCTATTTTTCTCCATAATCATTACAACTTCTCAATCTACCTCTCATCTTACTAGAATCGCGGTACCACTTTTATGTAGAATGTTCTTACCTTGGTTTGTTTCTCCTTATCAAACATGGTACAGTAGTACCTACACTGAAGAGTCGTCACCTCAAATCTAATACAACCTATCCCTTCCCCTTCTGTTCAATAGTTGCTCCCTAATAATCACGATTCGTTACCTTCAACATTGTGTTTGTCTCCTATTTGATTAAGCTACAAACAGATTTCAGTTCTAGAAAAGGATTGACGTCCACATTTGTGGCGTGCTAGTTTTATGCTATACTAACATACCCGGCAGCCCAAGTCAATACTGCCTAGTCGTGTTTGACAAGACACGTAAATTAGTAGTAGTAGAGACGTTAGAGAAGTAGAGACGCAATTTTTTTTTCCGATGGTCATCATTCTCTTGAACTGAACTTTTAAGTTCAGTAGCCTTTCTTTTCTATGTGGACAACTCTGTGGATAGTAAAACAATGAACAATTAATTGTACGTTAGACCGTTATTAACACTGTGACTCGTCTTACTCTCACTAAAGAGTGAAGGCTTGTCTGGATCAAGACCAACCAAGCGACTTGTATTGGGTCCGATCCAGTCTCTCTCTAGATTTTTTAGCTCGGTCGATCGTCGATTGCTTGATAGATGGGATCCTTAAACTGTTTCTGAGCTATGCGCTTCGCATAAACAGTGATACGTTTGTCATCAGTGGTAACATCCGATTTTGGAGAACTTGCAGTTTTTAATGTAACAATCGGTGATATGGATAGAGACAGAGACCTATATTCTATGATGGGACGCAAAAATGACCTAAATAACAGAACTTTGATTCTCAGTAACAATAAGAGCACCTTTTGTGTGTACACGCAGAGAAATATTAGCTTGAGTTAAAACAGACTGTTTCAGTTCTAAACAATCCCGTATTTGTATATCCGCAAAACTATATAGTGTTATCACAAGAATATTATTTTCTAAGGAAATTGTGTTGACGCAAAACAACATTGTTTTAATGTAAGAATATAATAGATTTGTAAGACTTCCGTATGTCGACCACTGAATTGACAATTTATAGGCAATTTAACGGAAAGTACAGGTTTTACTGAGTTCAAAACGGCCCCCATTTTCTTGCGGAAATCGGTCTAAGATACCTATAAATCGTTCTAAAAAGTGTTATTTCTAGGTTATGTTTCGCTAATGTGAAAATCCTCGCAGAAATGTGAAAACACTAGCAAAACATAACCTAGAAATAACACTTTTTAGAGCGATTTTTAGGTACCTTAGACTGATCTCCGCAAGAAACGGGGGTCCGTTTTGGACTCAGTAAAACCTGTACTTTCCGTTAAATTGCTTATAAATTGCCAATTCAGTGGTCGACATTCGGAAGTTTAGCCAATGGATTTTTTACTTCAAGTACAACGTTTGGTTGAAATTATTCCTCCAATTCCCATGAAGCTAAAATACACTTCACATAATGCATTAATTATTGTGTATGACACGTAAATAATTATTTTAAAAATAAATTTCATGCATTAAACATCAAATGTCACTGTGTAAATTTAATAAAAGACAAAAGAAGATATGTTTTCTAGTTACTTATGAATTGTATCTATTAAGAGATACTGCAAAATAAAAAAATGATTATTATTTTTATATTCCTGGGCGAAGTTTTTTTAAATTGCCGCTCGATATTTAGTAATTTTGACTAAGATATCAACTGAAAATCCTCGCAGAAATGTCAAAACACTAGCGAAACATAACCTAGAAATAATACTTTTTAGAACGATTTTTAGGTATCTTAGACTAATCTCCGCAAGAAAAGGGGAGCCGTTTTGGACTCAGTAAAACCTGTACTTTCCGTTAAATTGCTTATAAATTGTAAATTCAGTGGTCGACATACGGAAGTCTTACAAATCCATTATATTCTTACATTAAAACAATGTTGTTTTGCGTCAAAACAATTTCCTTAGAAAATAATATTCTTGTGACACTATATAGTTTTGCGGATATACAAATACGGGATTGTTTTGAACTGAAACAGTCTGTTTTAACTCCAAATAATATTTCTCTGCGTGTGGAGACTTAACTGACGCTGTTGTCCATTCGTTTCTGAGCCGATGATAACTTACGGAAGGTAGTATAAATGGTTGTTTTATCAGTTTTTGTCATATCTCCTTTTTTTGGAATATTACCCTCTGTCAATTGCAGAAAATATTTTTTCAGTTGTTTTACAACACTGTTCTCAACAGCTAGTGTTCTAATATCTTTCTTCCTAAATTTTGTCGTTGAAATAAAACAGTAGTCGGGAGCTACCAGACTTGAAATGGTTAACATTTTCGAAACCACAATTAGTACTAGTCTGCTGATGCAGTGTGATTGAGCGAAAAAACACCTGATTTATCTTTTCCACACCGCTTTTCTTTAGTAGGATTCAGATAACGCTTTAGCTCTGCATAGTACTCTTGTCTCTGTACTGCAATTTTTCATATCACCACTTAGCAAGATATTCTTAAAGCAACATCGATTGAAATTTAAGATTATAGCAACGCACCCACATTTTATTTCTAGCAAGAAAAGTGGTCCGTTGAATTTGCATTCTCTAATTTTCGATTGTTTGATTTAACAGTAACTTTCGCATCATCAGGATAGTGCGAAAGGACACAAATAGTTGAGATAAAAAGTCAAGTGTCTTGAATATAGTCACGGCGTATTCAACAACGACTTTGATAAACAATTCAACACAAACTAAAAATTATTTTTCGGTGGCTGTAGTTGCAGTTAACAGCTAGTTAATTACAATCTTATTGCTACAATTGTTTTGAAAATTGACATAGGACTTACTATGACAAGCATACAATCTTATTAACTACTACTCAAATATATTTCAAATCGTGATTTACAGTATCGATAATAATGTCGAGCTGTTACGATATTAATATTTTCAAATTCATTTACTTCTTCTTATAGTATTTTATGTTTTGTGCTTTCTATTTTACTTACACAATGATGTTAAATAACTCGACTAAATGCACGAAATAATCTGGATAAAATTTCAAAGATCCCTAATGTTTTTGTATTTTTATTACGGAATACCTTTCTGTACCCCATTTCGAATAATAACAATCTCTCACGAAAGTTGGTGCATTAAATATTAATAAGAGAGAAACGCCGTGATTCGCAGTCAGCTGGAAGTTATATTTTATGAATAAATAACTCGTTGGCGAACGCTATCGGACCGGTTTAAGTGATGGTGCCAGTGGGATAGGAAGATGGGACTTTGGAGGAGATATTTTCGGCGGGGAAAGACGAGATGGATAAAAGTGGTATTCAGAATTCGCCTCGCTTGTTAACTTATTTATCGACAAACAATAATCCGGAGTTGGAGTGCCGATTTAGCACCAGCATCGTGAATATTTTTCGCCCGGAAACGAAGAGAAAAAAACGGGAAAAGAATGATTATCGTTGTTATTTTAGCTTCTTGACCTCTATTTGGAATTTTCTTCTCTCGCTTATTCGCAAATATATAGATATCTGGGGTGAAAAGAAAATTGCTTCTCCTGTATTTTTAATGTGTTTTCATAGAATATCTATTTTTTATTGTTCCTGGAAGAATATTACATTATATATTAATAATAATAGTATTATTATATTATTGTTGTAGCGTAGAACAATGCAATTATACGCGCAATAAAACCAACAGTTAACAGTTTGTTCTAGTAGGTTTCGATTTGTCGTCATCTCTGCAACTTGCATAATCTTTCTACCTAGTTTACTATCCCCAGAATAATTGTTCGTAATGACATTGTAATGGTTGCTTTTTACTACCATATGTCATTGTCAAGCCTTGAATTCATTCCTATTGTATATAACTTTTACTGTTATGTAATATAAGCAAATTGATGTCTAAACCAAGAAAAATAGCCTTTTAACCGATTATGAGTGTAATCTCTATTGATTTCGTTTTGCACTCAAATAACTTATAAAACAATTAAAACTATTACAACACACTTAGTATTTATAACAATCCGTTTATGACTTGAATATATATAATATATATACAATAACTTGAAATAATTATATAAACTACAATATACGAGGGTCACGCTATATATTTTGAAATGCCAGGCAACTAAAGAAGTTAGAGCTTGCAACACTGCATTTCTACGTAACACCATCCTTAAGTGGTAAACTCTGACTGTCAGTTGAGTCGCTGCTGTTAAAGAGCAAACCTTGTAGATACGATTTGTCATCGAAATATTAATTTGTCAAGAGAACATGTACGCCCAATGATCTACTACGATTTTAAGGTAAGTTTAAGTGAGCAACAAAGGCTTGAACGATTATAACTCGCGTTTGGTGATGAAAGTCCTTCACTTGCATCTGTGCTTTGCTGGTACAGGAAATTTAGGTAGGCCCTGTTTTTCAGTTACCGCTGGAAACATTGAGAGAATGAGACGTATGATCGACGTAGATTCGAGATGCACGTATCAAGCGATTGAGACAAGTCTTGGTGTTGGATCCGCAACACTAAACTGAATTTTACATAATTATCTTCCGTTGAAGAAAATTATTACTCGTTGGGTGCCACACACGCTCCAGACAGCAGAGCGAGTAAGAATGGTTCGCGAAACGTTAAAAATGTAAAATGGTGGTGAACATTGTATGGATCCAAGAAGATATACCAACACCAACAATTGCCAAAAAGCAAAGGCCTATCAAAAAAGTTATGTGCACAGTTTTGTTCCGTACTACCGGATTAGTAAAAGTAATCAAGCTAGAAAATCAACGTACAGTCACAGCAAACTAGTACACCACAACATGTTTACCTGCACCTTTTTTTTCAGTCAACATTCACGAGTTAATGTTGCGTCACAACAACGCATCGTTACACAGTGCAAAGCAGACACTTGAATTTTTACGTGAAAATAAGGAATAAGGTAAAAGTCATTGAACATCCACCTTATTCACTTGATTGAGGATGAGACAGATGAAGAAATTCATCTATTTTTTGAGAACATTTCAAAAGATGACTGGCCTCAAGCTTTCACGTTGTGGAAACTTTGGTAACAAAAGTGCATTGATGCAGGAGCTGATTATTCTGAACATAAATAATAGCTATTTATGTAACAAGTACATAAAGCAGTACTTTCTTAGCTGAGTCGAATTTATGGCCGAGCGAGCTTGCGAGCGAGGCTATAATAAAGACGAGGCCAAGAGAGTACATTTATGTACGAGTTACATACATAATTTTATGTTCGACTGCCCTATTTAATACAATAAATAATTAAAATGATTATTCCTTTAACAGATCGTAAGGTAATGATTAGCAGCTGGGTATGTTGGCAGTATTTTGTTATTTGTACAAACGTCAAGTAGCTTATTAAAAATGTCAGGGTCTCAATCGCAAAATGAATGCAGAACAAGAAGTTATAAAACGACATAGCTGCAAATCCTACAGATTAACTTTTACCTAATAAATCTAAGGTTCAGTACGAAACTATTTTTGCGGTATATCGCAAATGATATACATCAAATAATGTAGTAAAGTTTTGAGTTTTTTTAATGTGGTGGGTGCTTAGTTGCAGTGACTCCATAAGCTGTATCGCTTGTCTGGCTATCACTGCAACTCTCGCAGTGTAGTTTTTGTGTGTGTATGTTGTGTTCAATTGGCTTTGTGACAGCATCATATCGCCTTTTATGATGCCGCGATGTTAATCACTTTGCTCCCCACAGCGACTGGCAAGTCGATCCGGGATTAAACTCTCGGAAAAAATATCACCGTCCCTCTAGAGAATTGAACCCCGGCGCCTATCGTTCTCTCACAACGATAGTCAGCCGCCTAACCACTGCTGCCATCGACCCGTTGATTTTGACATTTATTTGACACTGACATAAAAGTCCATTCTTCAGTTATTAAGTACAGGGTAAACAAAGTCAAGTGAAGGGTGAGTCTAAAATTTTCATTTAGGAACACTGACTAATTGGCAGCAATGATAGCGCGGACTAACTTGCACATAAATTGTTTTGACAGATCCTATAAATGTTATGTATACTGCTTCAGTAATCTACAAATATGCCAGAAGCCCGATGAAAACTACAGATAAGTAGCAATATATAGACCGTAATAAATACAATAAAGAAATAACAACGAAATGACAGGAAACGAAACCAATCAAATGACAGAAGGCACATATTTGTTCAATGTAGCTAACTATAGAATGTAAAAATCAAGTGAACCAGGGATTTTTATGCTACCACTACACTTCACTTGAGAATGCTCGCATTGTACTACTACTTTAAAGTGGCACTTTATGGACGGTAAAGTAGCTCATAAATTAGGCAACTATGATGCAGCCGAATATAAAATCATTTTCATAAAAAGACTTGTAGTTTCTTGTATATTAAAATATATAGCGTGCCCCTTACATAACCGACTGATGACCTCCTCTTTTGCAATGGGCTGTAACTGTCTAGTAACATTTTTGATCATTTTAGTAGTTCTACGACTTTTCCAACCGATTGCTTATTGTACATATATATATAAAAGCGCTACAGGCCGGCGCGGCGTGGCCTCTGTCTGCGAGATCTTTCACTCTTCTTTGCCACTTTCTT